>CM068373.1:471674914-471697414 GCA_034769895.1 Magicicada septendecula
TTGCGAAGAACATTTAACCGAAGAAAGGACATATCATTTCAACAAGTACTTTGTCTACATTAGAAGCTATCAACGCGCATGCGTCAGGCGGCCATTTTGATCCAGTATCGTCACCGCAATAAGACACGACTAGACTGCTTTCTGGTTCGAATAAAATTATATATAAACTTTTATTATTAATAACTACCATTGCACTGTTTAAATTTAAGACATTTTTAGAATTGTAAGTGTTATACTTTCATGTCCCTGACCTTCTCTGGCTTTTTATATTAATAATCGTTCAAAGAACCTGTTTATATAATACCACTGTAAAACTTCTAATATCGACCGACCCTGAGCGAGTCGATACGGCATTGTAACCTCGATTAATTAATCGACCAACTTTATTATTGTGTTTAATAAACGTTTTTGTTTGTTTTTTGGTAAATTGAAGTTGATTTCTCTTATAAAAGGACATAATCATTAATTAACCAAGAAAACTAGATAATCTTTAAAGGCAGTATATGAGAAACTACCACATTTCAAGAATAAGAAGAAGAGAGCCGTTTTCGCCTAACTTGAAGTTAATTGGATTGTCTTTTTAACAAATTTACAGAACAGAAATTTATTACCAAAATAAACACCATACCATTATAATTATTATTACGATCAACAACCTCGATTTATTCCTAAATATTAAGCACATAAATACACCGAAAACATTTTTTCCGAAATTATTTTTTTATAAATATAAATTTTAAATTTATATTTTATGTCAAATTGCTACCACAGCAATATACACTGAGTTTATTTGATAACAACAAAGACCAGGAACTTTACCAAATCGACGATTCCCAGAGCGGAACGTCACTACTATACATACACACCATAAAAATTATTCTGGGTAATATTATACCAGAACACTATACAATTACAATTATAGTATGGTTTTATTACAAAAGTGAAGATCAACAGTGAGAGCATAACGAAGACTAGAAGATATTAGCTACGTTACTACACACATACAATTACATTGGAATAATCTCGTTTTATTACAAAATTGGCTTCCATCGCGGGGCTTGAAAGAGGTAGACGACTAAGTATTATTACAGATGTCATGAGCAAAACGTATGTTAACACAATCTACTGTGTGGTAGTGAATAAAGTATATTTTGCAAAATCAAATGAAAAGTGAAAGATAGTATAAAATTAAAAGAGGAAGACATAATAAAAATGAGAAGACTGTGACGCAGAAAGAGACAGAGGTGAAGATTGTCCGATATGATGATGGTAAAACTATAAAGATGGCTGAGGAAAAAGAAAGTAGAGAGACTGGAGATTGCAAAACCGTTTGGTGGAAATGGGTATTCGTGAGAAAGAGAGGGAGAATATGTGTGAGAGAGAAAGGGAATGAGTGTGTGTGTGTGTGTGAGTGGCAGAGGCAGACAGACAGAAACACAGCGCTTAGTGTCAGTAAGTGAGCAGCGAGAGCAGGGAAACGTAAGAGCAACATCCGTATACTATGTAATGTTACTGCATATTTGCAGTCTGGACTAATGTATGACGGTATGAGGTTTTTGAATTTATAACCTTTCTTCTTCGGCAGCACCGAAGAAAAGTCAACCCCATTTCTTCACTCAGCTTCGAGAAACGCAAACTCACATATTATAAAGTAACAAGGATTTTGACAGAATGAAATATTCATGAATGCAGCATAAATCAGCATACGTTGGAGGTGTACATGAAGTGTTTCAACTTATAAGTGCATGCTGTTAGACTACGAAGTAGGTTACCAGTTGAGAGTTCAGAACAATTCCTGAATAACAACTTTTTACTGATAATGTATGTAAATATTGTTGTAATTTATTGAAAAGAATGGAAAAGGCATTACATCATAGCAAACACATTATTATTTAGTCTATATAATCAATGATGAAAGAGGACATTCTATTGTAGTAAATCCGTGATTATGACCGATTTGGCTTCCTGTAAAAAAATGTATTTCAAAACTTTGTCAATAAGACTTTGTGTGAAGTACAGGAAAAATACACTTTTATTGAAAACTTATAATAAATGAAACGAATAACATAAGTCAGTAAATATGAGTAGGTAATTCTTACAATCTGAACGATAGTCGTGTACTAATTTTTCTGATCCCTTTTAAATATGATAAAAATAAGTTTATGAAAAACGTTAACATATAATTTCAAGTCCTTATTGTCATTATTATGTAAATCATTATTCTCTCATCTAGTAGTTGACTTTGACTGCGCGCCACTCACAGACGCGTGTTAAAGGCGTATTTTTGTCGTTGATCCCTCGTAAGGGCTGGAACCGTTGCAGCTGGTCTGCTGGTGCTTATATTGTCAGTCACTCCTCTTTGCACACTGTAACTTCTGCGAAGCTGGAGCCCAGGACTTGTGCGGTTGTGCTCGCTTTCTATTGATTCATTGATACTTAATTAGCGAACATTATTATGAAGGCTTTAACTCGTCGATTGGTTGAGATCCAGGAAACGAATATGCAACTGAAATATACCAACCCTGCAAATATTCTTAAGTAAGTCGTACGTTGGATAGGCAAGTACTCGCGTAATTTAAAACAGACTGTTGCTGTTTACACAATAACGAAGTTAGAAGCTGATGTTACTTGAATACAAATGATTATAGTACGCATAAAAACTACATAAGCAAAATACATTATAAAACAATGCACAAAGCCAACAACAAAATAAACGTTTAGTCCTCTCTGAATGTCTGAATGAGAGGCCAAGGTTGTTTGGATCATAACCTAGAATTAAACTATTTCAATCACTTTCTGCTACAGTCCGTTTCTTGATGTATATAATACTTTAATATTTATACTAAACTCACCTCAAGATGTTTTTTCTATTTGGAACATGTTTCGAGAGTTCCTCTTCTCTCATCTTCAGCCTTCGCCATCTTGTTTCTGGTGAAGTATTTGTGTGTTGGCTGCTGGATGTTATTAAGGTTGTTTGTTGGTCTTTGGTCTTTTAAAGTTGTATTATTGTGTGTGGTTGTGGTATATGTTTTTGTATTTTGTGTATTTTCGATGTTGAGTGCTTTGAATATTGTGTCATGTTTTGTATTGATTTGTATTTGTTCTGGTATTAGTTTGTTTTGTGTTTTATGTTTGTATATTTGTAAATTTTCCCAAATGTTCATTATGGTGCCTTTGTGTGGTATATGTTTTATTAGTGATACATTGGTTATGTTTGCGAATTCGTGTCCTGTGTTTATTGCATGTGTGGCTAAATTGGATTTATATATTTTTGGTTTTTTGTATGCGTTTAGGTGTTCAAAATAACGGGTTTTCAGCTGTTTTTTTGTTTGTCCTATGTAACATTTATTGCAATCTTGGCATTCAATTTTGTATATACCATTAGTTGTTGTATTATCTTTGTTGTGTGAGCTATTTAGAATTTGTAATTTATTTTTATTAGTTTTGTATGCTATTTTTATATCTGTGTTTTTAAATAGTTTTGTTAGTTTTGTCATTTCATTATTTATGTATGTGAATGTGGCCCATTTTTTGTTGTTGTTATTATTTATGTGTTGTTCATTTTGATTATTCAGTTTTTATTTTGTATTTGATTTTATTTTCTATTTTGATCATAGTATTTTTATTGTATCCATTTGATTTTTATTGTAATCAGAATAGTGATCCTATGTTACACGCACTGTACATACATGAATAAAACAGTCTTCACTAAACCATGGCTAATCCAACTTCGTCGGTCACAAATAACTGTAAAATAACTTGCCGAATTAACGTGATTGGCCTACTTTACCGCTACTTGTGTTCATACAATCCCAACGACGGTTATTTGTTGCGTATTGTTGACTATAATCGTCAGATGCTTTTACGTTAATCAGGGGTTACAGGAATATGCAGCCTCTCATGATTGTACTGGCTCACGAGTTACATTGCATCAGTATTTATATATATTATTACGTACACACATTATTTACGTCGTGCCTCCGTAACAAAATGATTTGGTGCTAAAACTGGGTTTTCCGAGTGAACAACGGCATAAAACAATTAATTAAAACGTAACGTACATTTTGCGAAGGGAAAGGCGGCAACTCGTCTATCGAGTTGGGAAAACGTATATGGAAAAATGAATACTTCAGAATACTGACCAGCAACAGTTAACATAACATTTGTATTCCCGTATACAAATCGTGGTTTAGCCAAATGGAGATTAATTCTATGTAAAGTTGTAACAAAACTGTTTTCGGTTCAACATACGCGTGTTTCGGTTCAACATGCGCGTGTTTCGGTTCAACATGCGCGTGTTTCGGTTCAACATGCGCATGTTTCGGTTCAACATACGCATGTTTCGGTTCAACATGAGCGTGTTTCGGTTCAACATACGCGTGTTTCGGTTCAACATACTCGTGTTTCGGTTCAACATACGCGTGTTTCGGTTCAACATACGCGTGTTTCGGTTTATTACTTTCAATACTGTCACGACGGTCTCAGCGATCGTCGTACGGTACAAAGGAAACAACACACAGATACCAATGAAATCACTAATTACCAGCTTCAGTTAATCTCAAATAACAATAATTATTATTTTAAATCAACAACATTCTCCCGTACAGTAATTCTAGCTGACCAACGCAATAAAAATGTCAACTATTAGAGTTCCACACTAATTAATAACACAATAACACTTTGCCACAATACTGCAACAATAACTCGATAGGCACTAAGAAAATCGCCCAACGTGACTGACTGACAAAGCCAGCTGCTGTTGCTTAAACAGATCGCGCAGAGTTCCAGAATAATTTTCCATCCTTGCTGTGCGTGCCGCTTATTGCATATCTCAAGTGCTCTTGAACGTTCTGGAAGAGGTACATTAGCGCTACGTGGGTGGACGGCCTTGGTACGGACGAGGCACGCTGGGACAGTCGAGAAGCGCGTAGAACGACACTCTTGACTGTCCTAGAGTGTTCCGTAATTGCGTAAACGTTTCGCCCATACTACGATAGGCATCCTCAGCGGCTCGACTGGGATTCACTATCCTTTCCAATAGATGTAGATGACTCATCACAGTATGGGTGAAACGTTTGGTGCTAAAAGTAATAAAAAGACGTTTCTTGACCCCAGAAACAGTGTTGTTACTAATAACGAAAGCCTCAAAAGTTTACGAGCGAGATTACTATCTAAAGTAATTTAGAAAATTACTTTATAAAAACAAAGAACGAATACAGAATTCACGTTACCCTAAAGCTGTGGTTGCTCAGTTGGATTCACAGCTTTAGATGTGTAAATTATGGTAAATTTATTATCCTTAACGTTAGGAGGTAGGTGAAGCCGCTAAATTCAAAGCGCTTGGAACATGAATAGTAAAAAAAAAAAAAAAAACTATAGGTATCTATATTTGGTTAAGAGAGATGACAAATATTATTACACTCTGAAAAATTAATAAGTAAACTACCCGTGTTTGGCTGAATATATCTGAATCTAGTCTTGGATCTATCACATTTGCTACTCTGACATTCAATATTGTGACGAAGAGCGCATAGACCGTCATCTACATTACTAAATTCTAAAGAAAAAGTTAATTATCTACATTCAATTATATATCAATTAAATGCCATTTTACTAGTTATGAAAAAATACTTACATAAAATACATAAATACTAGTTATAAAAAATAACCGTACACATATTGAAACAATTACGCCATGTTATCTAACTCGTGCTGCACATAGTATATAAGAATAGTCACCAAGTTCGTAAATAAAATGTTAAAGTTCCTTTACGACAATTCTAAGATCAAACTGATCTAAACTGCAGCTGCTCTGCATTCATAAAGGGCCGCTGGAGTGTACACAACTGCGTGGTAGCCGAGAAATCGTTAGTCTTTCCTCGTCGACTTTTTTTTTATTCGATCTTTACTGGCATTGAAACATATAAGTTGATAACGCAATAACGTTCCGAATTTTTTGCTCATAGGTTGTGCGAATTATACTGATAGGCTGCACGTATACCGTACATTTTATACACTTATATTATGTATCCTTTAGTAAGAAGTGTCATTTAGAAAGGTGATGGTAAAATACAGGCATATTATAACGGAAGTGTGCCTGCCTTCTTCTTTAAAAGGTTTAGTATTTAATACCGACTGTATCATACAGAACTTTGAAGTTCCGTAATTTAAATAATTTTTTACGCTGTAGAAGATAAGGTTTTTTGGTATCTATTCAGATAAGCGTAGGCCCATATGTGTGTTAAAAGACGCTGCGTATAGATTTTTACAGAAACAGAAAATTTATTTATGCTTTTTAACATGATAATGTTTTTAGGCTGGGGGTCATTCCACAAAAACGTCATCGAAAAACGTAACGCTTCCACACTTTCGATTCCCCACAGTCTTGAAATCTGATATGTAAACGCATCAAGACAGAAATAATCGCTGCTGACATTGAGGTTAGCAAACGTTTTAGTGAGAATAAATTTGGTTTTACATGCTCTGTTTGTGATCGTCTGTGGTTTGGAAATGATTTACTTAATCCACCAAACGTAATCCACATTATACGTTTCAAAAGCCTAAAAACATTATCATGGTTTAGTGTTTCGGTTTCGTCGAAATTCTTTTTCCAATATGAGGCGAGCTAAAATTGCTCATGTCATAAGTGGGATAACATAAACACGTTTTAACAGAAAATACGTGTTAAGTTTGGCACAGACACACAGTTTGAGTGTTACTGAAGCTACTATGTCTCACATGTACTGAAACGTCACTGATGTAGAAACGTAAAGTGGAAATATTAAACACTTTTCCCAGCTTTCTTTTTAATATTTTTATAAAATATTTTGAATTTGAGTTTTCATATTATAAATTAAAAGTAGGCCTATAAGAGGTCCCTTTCAGTTGACCTACATATTAACATAAGATTAAAACACGGTTAAAGAAACATTCTTTTAGCTTCTCTAAACAGGTGAATATTTTCCCTTAGCGCTTGCATAAAAATAGTTAAATTTTTTAAATTCAAAAACCGTAATATTGTACGTACACATTTCGAGACAAAATTATGGTTTATTAAATTTCAGATGAAACATTGATTACCAAAATTCTTATTAAATATCAATTTAACTCCATTTATCTAGTTACGATTTTGGAGTGTATATTATTATGCCTAAAAAATAACCGCGCACTTAAAGCTTGAAAGAGTTCTCAAAGTAACGTCCTCAGGCTTTAAAAATTGATAAAATTTAAAAAGGTAATTGTATCCTGTATACAGACTTTGAAAGTTTCTGGAGAGTACACAAACACACACATACGTTTAATCATGTTTTAGTATATTCATTGGCCTTGAGAAAACATGGAGTGGCCATGTAAAACAAGGGACCTAGGGTGACGACTGAAACTTGCATAAATATCTTGTCGAGATAAATTTGAAACTACACGTAGCCACTTTGAACTGATCGCTGCTCAACTCTGTCCCCAGATTTGTTAATAAATTATTTATCAGAGCTGTTATATATTTTTTTGTTTAACTTCAATTTCGGCAAAGTTCTCCGCAGTTCCTTCAATGTCTACCGTTTCTTCATTATTAATAACGTTCAGCTTCCCCAAAGTTAGGTTATTAAGATTTCCTGCACGTGTGTTAATTACGAATAAGGGGTGTATCATTAATTAACTGTCAGTTCTTGTAGTCGTTTTCCGATTAGAAACTGCGACACTCTATAACCAATTAATTTTCGATGATACATCACATTTCATTTATTCGTTTGTGCCATGATAAATCCATTTAATTAAATTATACATAATAAATTTGTGCAATAGTTGTATATAATATATATTTAGCAATATTTATATTACTTATCCATTATACTTACCTATGATGTCAATTATGTAGGCGTACTATAGTAGGGATCCCATATTTTAAAAGTAAACCGAGACAGCTAACTAGAAAAGTTATGATGGATAGACTCTGTCAAGAGGGTAGACAAAGCATTATTTTTATAAATATAGTACGAATTACGTCATGGACACTAAACAAATTTAGTGCAGTTTTTAATTTTAATAAATAAAATATTATAAAATAATTTTTATTATATAATGAAAACGAACTAATGTTAAATAGTTATTTAACAACTAAAGAAAGTCATTTTGTGTTAATTCCGATTTGCAATTAGAACTGTTTATGCTAACAAGTCATACGCTTGATATTTTTCTTTGAAGTTTCCACTGGTAGCACTGTACTTGTCGGATGAATGTATTGTTACGACGGTCTACTTCATCGTCGTAGGTACAAGACACCAATTAAGTCACTAATCACCAGCTTTAATTTTCACAGTTAAACAGTTTGTAATTAACAACACAGTCTCTTACAACAAATCAAATAAAAATTATTCACACGCAATAAAATGTCCACTAATATTAAACACAATTGTATTAAAATTATCCCGCCCGATTATAAAAAGCAACACTTCACTAATAACCACTTGAACGTACACAGTAATATCGCCCGATAATAACTCGAACCGCACTGTAAATATATCGCAACTATACTGAAAACTAAGGTCGCTGCCGCCTTGTATTTATACATCCGCGCTCAGACCAGAAGATTCCAAACTGCGTCTTAGCGTCCAGTGAGTAGTACGTAATTAATTGCGGCCTTGACACGGTCCGCGCGGCTGGCGGCTTCGAGAAAAGTCTCGCGAATGCGTCAAGAGTCACGTACACCACCGCATTACATTCTGGGTCCCTCTGGAACGTTCGATAAACACGTAGATTGTTCTGTGATGTCGTAAAAGTATTTCCCTTTTTACGAACTTTTGGTCTTCACAGATTATATCATAAATTTCTAAACAAATTAGACTTATATAAGATGTCTTATTAGCTGGAATCTATATCTAGCTGGAGCCGGTTTCTCTAATGTTTTCACAGAAAATTCGTAAAACAAAAAATTTTGCTTCATTCACGCATTAGTCTACACGAATTTTGCTCCTAATGTCTTTATTTTTAACGCATTGGAACCTGCACTAACCACAACACCTTTCCAGAAGACCGTCTCGGCTGAATGAAAATTTTAGGACTTTCTTTGATTTATCTCCCAAGTTTTAGAGCATTTAAAGTGCAAAAGACAGATGAATGAAACGAGATATTGGGCATCGTTTAGTGAAACGACGTTTAGGTGAGCCGACGTAAGCGACTTATTACGTTGCAATACAAGAACCCTTGTATTTTAAAACTTTGTTACGATTACATTGTGACGATATCAATTGATAAATTTCCATTGTCTTCATAAAAACTAATGATACAGACGAATAACTATTAGGTGTAACATAAATATGAAATAAAAATCGTAAGAACTAACTACTCAAGACTGTTTTTCTCCAAACCGAAATCTGTGATCTCAGACGAATAATTTATTCTACTATAGAAAAGTTTAAATTCGAAAAAATTGTATTCTACCGAGTATTAGATAAATTCGTTTTTACTGGATGCCTTTCCATTTTCTCGCGAATTTATAAGTGCTGAAATCTTGTGAACTATCTTGGCGAGTGTATGAGTCAATGGATATAAACTACCTCTGTACCTGCGAACGGTTACTACTGATAAAGGTAACCAGCCTATCCAGCCTAATTAGCTCAATAGTTAAATTATGTTACATGCAACTTTAATGTATTTTCAAATATATTACGATTATCAGATTTTACAAAAATATTAAAATTTTATGATTTCTCCAATTTTGAGGTTATATTGAACGATATCACCAAGTCATCGTAATCGATTTTAAATTGCTTGACAACCAAGAAGTCTTGCGGTGAAAGTGTGATGGAAAATCTACTTTAAGTATTCGAATTAGATTTTAGTTTTACAAATAAATTTTACTTGTTACAAAACTCGTTTCATTAATCGTTTGAAAGACTTACTAGATTTTTCATTTCTAATTAGTATCACTTAATAAATTAAGCGGTATTTTAGATTATAAATAGACAACATTTTACCTATATTTTTTGTTTCATTGCTGGTCAATATATTTAAAAGTACTTTTTAACCTTAAGTATGTCATAATAAGTTTGTAATATAATGAATATTTCTGACCTACCCTTGTAAACACTGCAGTAAAATCCCAGTCTAGCGGGCACTCCGAAAAGTGCCCGGACTTACTATAAAGACAACTTACTATAAAAGAACAGTTTGGGAGTTACTTTTATAATTGTTATGCATTTTAATAAACTTGTTCTTCTATAAAAAACGGACGTGTACAGCCCTCGTATCAAAATTTTGAATTTTGTACTCTTAACGGAGAGATCAGGTTTGGACGTACCTTGTTTCATTACGGTAATTTCGAAAATTTTTGTTATGGTCAACACAAATAAGTAACATTTTGAAGTCCAAAAGCGAACTGTGGAACAGTTGTTTGAAAAATAAAAGTCAAGAAAGAAAATGGAACTTTTGAAAAACAGAGGGAAAAGTAACCGATGAAATCACATATGCACACGGCTGTGCAGATCAAAAAGCCCAATCAGGAAAAGGGTTTTGTAAAATTCAAGGCTTCTTATAGATGGCTTGATAAATTTAGAAAACAGCACAACATTTCTTAAGAAAATGCACTAGGAGAAGCTGGATCAGTAAATACGTGAGAAGTCCGAGACTGGAATATTGTTTTGCAAGACATTATTACTGACTGCAGTAAGGGAACTGTTTATAATCTCGATTAAATCAAACTCTTATCAAGTTTTGCTGATTAAACGAGGTTGTTATCAGATGTACGGGTCAGTGGTATCAAGAAGTCAAAAAAATTATTCAACTGTAATGTTGTGTGTGAACGTGGCTGGACAATTTAAACAAACACTAAAACGAAGCGTGCGAGGAAACACCGTTGCTAATATCAGTGCTTTATAAATTGACTGGCGTTCAAACTGAAAAGCACTGACTATAATAGAAATAATATTATAATGCTCTTTTTGCATTAGTTTTCAGTTTGTTTCTACAACTATCATAATTAAATAAACATGTTAAAAAAGATATGCAAAATATTTAAATTATTCTGCTTTTTCAAAATATAATTCATTTATTTTACTATTTTAGGTATTTCATTTTTTTCATATTCTTATTACTTTAGTATGTATATCGTAGTTAATTTATTTTAATGGGGAATTTGCTTACTCTAAAGTTGCCTTCTTTACTTTGTTTGCTGTTTACCAGGCCAATGTTACCCTAATAATTAAGTGTTTTTAACTTTTGTTAGTACATTTTTGTTACGTTTATTTCCAAACGAGATTTGAGTAAAATACTCTCACCTCTGTTCAACTCAGATAATGCTTTTTAAAATTATCGTAGTTGTATGTGTACACACACACACACACACACACACACACACACACACACACACACACACACACACACACACACACACACACACACACACACACACACACACACACACACACACACACACACACACACACACACACACACACACACACACACACACACACACACACACACACACACACACACACACACACACACACACACACACGTTTGTTGTACGATAAGCTTAATGTTTATGTATTAAGCCTAATGTCTGTGTAGCTAAGGAAGTCATCAAGCAGCGGGTGGCAGTGTCGTCAGTAACTTCCTTTTTAAAGCAACTTCTCCGGAGATGACGGATCCTGAAATAAATCTTGGCACTCATCAAGGTTTGGGTGTTTGCCAGTTTAGTAATATCCTAAGTAGAAAGTAGAATCACTGGTGTAGATTTATCAGTTATGACACGCTGGTAATTTATTGTCGCTGGTTACAGGATATACTCGAGTATCTGAGGGAGTGGAAGGGAAATGTCATCAAACAAATTGATCAGATATCAAGTTAATAATAACAATACAGCCAGCATAATAATGATTATACTTATATATATGAGATCTGTATTTACATTTTGCTTATAAAGTAATTAACTAATAAGAAAAATATGATTATAATAACGCCAATAATCGATGTGACAGTAAGCACGTGAATGATCCGTAACCTAAAAAATAATAAACAAATTGTTATAAATATGTGTAAGTTTATATGTATACAATACATACACGTTCATATAATTTTTAATGACATTATAATAGCTACGACTAAAAAAATAGGGACTATAGAATTTGTTGAATTAAATACGTTAATAAGAAAATCCATAAAAGAAAACAGTACCAAAGTAAAACAATGTAATTATATATACAATATAAAAGGAAAAGTGTGCGCAGGTATTCCGTGTCCATTTGGAAAAAATACGAGTACTCGTGATAAGTAAAAGGAAAACAAAAGAAATATGAGGACAAGTAAGCACGTGAAGGCGGTAGTTACATTGTGCGAAGAACTTTATTAATCCAAATGAGTTGTGTTAATTAACACTTGAAGCGTTGTCCAAAAGCAGGAAAGAAACGTAAGCTCAAAGGAAATTGCAGATACAACTAGAAATTAGACTGAAGACACATTAAAGGAGACGAATTCTTAACTGAAACATTGCGACATTGATAATGTCAAAAAGAAAATCATTTTTCAAGGAGAAAAATTACAAGCGAAAAGACAAGACGTCCAGGCCAACTTGCAGAAGGATTAAGGCGGTTTAAACATAACTTGGAAATCTACCAAGAATAACCTGTCATCATGTAAAGTCTTTGTAGGTATAAAGTACCTTTCGAATCTGTTTATTTGGCAGAAAACAAGCAGTTTAGAATTAGGGAGTCAATCGTTTAGTTACAACAAATAACGAAAACCATCCCGACAGAAAGAAGCATACGTCACAATTTCACCAATATTTTCATAACGCGCTAAAAACGTTAGGTGTTTATGTTAGTAAACCTTATTCCTGAATATCCCATTTATAAACACATGCACACCACTGCGAAATAAACGACTACATAAAAACGGACTCAAATTCGCAGATGTCCATTCAGAAGCGTACGTTTAATTACCTTAAACTTGTACCAGGGGAATTTACTGTAATTTTGTAAAGGAATAGGCGTTGTGTTTGTGTGTGTGTGTGTGTGTGTGTGTGTGTTGGAGGAAGGGTGATTGAGACAGTTTTTCTACGAAGTTACTTTAACAGTACGTCACAGTGGAAATAGATTCGTCTCTTCACTGAGCAATTACTCCGATCTACGTCACAAGTCGGATAAAGCGAGTATAGTTGAAGTGTAGTAAGTTTGAATCTTGCCAAGTGTGTAATAATCCTGAACAGACAATTCAGAGTGACGCTTCTCAATTAACACAAAGGCGTGGCACATTACGTCACTTCCGAGTCAAACAGTAAATACGATATGGAAGTCGTCTTTAATTATTCTGCTTACAATATGAGCTGCACCCGCATGATTGCATGTGTCGCATCTTTTCCGTCGTTTTTATATGACAACCGATACAATCTTGTTTTGATATTCATTTCCCTTACTTTCTTGCATCAATTAGGTGTATAATTTAGACATACATTCAAAGTTGATTTGCGTTACAAATATATAATATATTTTAGATCCATGCTTTTTGGTATCCAGGCCACTTATATGTATATAAATAGTAAAACAGTTTTACAGTTTTCTTTTCCGTCTGGTGGCCTTTATCCTTTACGAAACTCTACGCGTTTCGGGACATATGTCCCATCATCAGGAATATCCCTTGGTGAAGTTCGTCAATAGTTAAAACATTAAAAACAACTTTTTATACAACTTTACACATCTCAATAAATATAAATATAAACACAAAAAAAAAACGCATAAAAACCTGTGTCAAATTACGCGCGCCATCAGATGGACAAAACCATAATTATACCGATTTCATGACGAACTTTCAACCCCTCCACGTATGCAGAAAAGGAAGTTATATGAATGCTGTCGAAGAATTCGAATTATATAAGGCTTATAAAGATAAAAACACAAAAGAGGCCCTTCTTAATGAACAATTGAATTTCCAATCAAATCCACTGTATGACACAGCGATAAGAATACAAAACAAGGTCCATAGTGCGCGACCTATAACAACATGAGCACAGCAGTCGACTACAGTAATTCGTGGTGCGCACCAGCGATATCGCGTGTGTTCTCACGTTTGGGGGTTTTTATGTGTTTTTTGTGTTTATATTTATATTTATTGTGATGTGTAAAGTTGTATAAAAAGTTGTTTTTAATGTTTTAACTATTGACGAACTTTATACCAAGGGATATTCCTGATAATGGGACATATGTCCCGAAACGCGTAGAGTTTTGTAAAGGACAAAGGCCACCAGACGAAAAGAAAAAGGTAAAACTGTTTTACTATTTATATACATATAATATATCTGCTCTTAATATCAGGGCAATCTAGATATTAGAAATATCTAACTATTTAAAAGATTAGGTTAATCTATTTTAATATCATCTCTACTGGATATCAGTTGTATTCCCACTGCTAAACGAATGCCTCCCCATGTTTCTCCATTGAATTTTTTGAAGAACCAAAACTTTTATATTTTTCTGGTTAAACTATCTTTTCCATCAAACTGTTTTTGTTTTCACGTACAAACATTATACCATCAGTAAGAATCAGATTTGCAAACTATATTACGTGTATTTTAAATCCTATGATGCCCTCTCATAAAAACCTGAACAACCCCGACATCGTTTTATTGTAATTTCATTCGTGTCTTTTACAGTTACACCTAACACATTGTTCGTCTTTCATTAAACTGCCTGTACTCTAGTGCTGTCTACAGTCTAAAAGCTACAAAATTAGCGATTCACCTCCCGTATTGAACCCAGCGCTATAATTTTGAAAACTAACCACCCACATCTAAGCATAATGTAATTTGTAGATATTCAGGCAGCCGGTAGGCATGAATATTTGCCGAAAATTGTTGGAATAAATCACTGGTTTTGTCTTGATGCGCTCACATAAATCCACAGAGATACAAATCTAGTTACGGTTCTTTATTACGACGTGAGACGGCCGCCCACACCTTGATCGACCGAGTATAAAATGTGAAAGTTCATTCTTTGTAAATTGAAAGGATGGAGGGGCTCACTCCATTGACCGGTCTCTACAAAAAAAAAAAAAAAAAAAACCTATAGTTGTACCAGACTATATGTAAGTTTTAGTTTTAAATTTGGTTCCACTGATTCTCTCTGACATAGAGTAAAGAAAACATTTTCTTGACCTTTATGTTTTGACCTATGCATGCCGAAACAGTTACAACGATAGTGTAGAAAGTTACAAGCAGTCGGTGGTTTCAATTTTTGTTACTGAATAATGCGAGAGAGAGAGAGAGAGAGAGAGAGAGAGAGAGTGAGAGAGGGGGGGGGGGCAGATAGACAGATAGACAGACAGAGTAATATGCTTCTAGCCTTCCGTAGTAAAAACGTTTGGAAACGGTTACTGGGTTACGCTGATATGGTATCAGTGATCCAACTATTATATGTCATGTCGAGTGTTTTTGATGTAATTTAATGAAATAAAGACCGTTTAATAAAATACAAAGCTCAACTATAACAGACCCCAATACTGTTTAGAAAGATCTATTTTTAAACAAAATTTGTTCCTGTTTACTCCATTATTCTGTTCAAATATAATCCTCCTTATTCTGATTTAAATGACAGTGTCAATCATTCAGACAGTGTCAACTATCTTCAGAGACGTTTATATTTTACCTAAACTTTACATTTTGTTTAGTATTTAGGTGTATGTTTATTAAGCCAAAATATGTCTCCTACAAGAATAATACTTTAACGATATGTTCCTTCCACTTTAGTTTCTGTGATTCCCCTTTCTAATTACAATCAGAATGATCACTGTTGCACACCACTATATAAAAATTATTCCGATTAGCGCTTTCAAGCTTCACAGCCCATCGTCAGATCGAAATAGACAGGAAATATATACAAACAAACCCTTCACCCCTCTCCCCCACCCTGCTCACACACAACAAGCTATAAATTAATGCCCCTTCCTCACCCCCTAAACCCTGTCCCACCATCTGTACAGTACACATTTTTCTAGCAAATTCCTTGTGTTTCAGTGTTGTGTGTGTGTGTGTGTGTGTGTGTGTGTGTGTGAATCCTTTTAAACTACCCTCTTCCTCTCCACACACGTGGGTCAGTCACACACCCTTATTTTAAAACAACCAATTAGTACTATGCAATATAATTCTTAATCTTATCTATCTGTCCTCTCTTATTTACTTCTTAATCATGTTATAAAATATTTCTTCATTATCAAATTTAATTTTAATATTAATTAAATTGTCTAACCCTTTTTCTCTTTCTTTCAATATTTCTAACTCCTCTCTAAGCTTCCTTTCAACTGTGTTATTTACTACTTTTACAATTTCGTATTCTTCCAAAGGATTAACAAACTTATGGTTGTCTTCTATGAAATGTCTTGCATATAACGAATTGGTTGTTCTATTACCTTCTCCACGTTTGTGGTCAGACAACCTGCATACGAATTTCCGTCCTGTCTCACCTAGGTACACTTTGTTGCAGTCTTTACATTTTAATTTATTAATTCCGCTTTTCTGTAATACTGGAATTTTTTCTATAACCTTATTCCTTATCTTATCAAATACCGTTTCAAAATCACACAACATTTATAGCTTGTTGTGTGTGAGCAGGGTGGGGGAAAGGGGTGAAGGGTTTGTTTTTACATATTTCCTGTCTATTTCGATCTGACGATGGGCTGTGAAGCTTGAAAGCGCTAATCGGAATAATTTTTGTATAGTGGTGTGCAACAGTGATCATTCTGATTGTGATTTCAACCACTAACACAAATTTCTTCATTAAACGTTCTAATTATCTTAACAGAAATTCCAACGCCATCTAATCGTCATTTTATTAGGTAACGTACGGACAAGCCCACGACAAGCAAGTTAATTATACGACCTTCAAACCTAACGTTCGACGGTACGTAAACATCGTCAGGAGAGTTAGGTTGGACCATTACCACCGTTACAATTTATCACACAACGTTTGCATACAATGTATTCATTTAATTCACGACTGAAGGCAACCATGTTTTTAGTGGTCGAATCTTTGTGTGGTAAATACAAATGATGGTAACAGTCCGACCTAACCCTTCTGATAAAGCAAGTTAATTCCTAAACAAAAAGGTCTGCAAACATAAAATTCGCTGCATTGCTACAATGGGTAGCTCAACTTTAAATACATTTTCTTTATTGGAAATAGAGAGCCCACACAAGCTGACTCTCTAGTTTAGACTCTGTCGGCATTGGTACGCCAGGTGATCCGACGATTTACGTAGAGACTGAAGTATTCGACTCCAGACCAGGGGAGGTACGTTCTGCCGATTCTCGCTAGGCCTCGCGGTTCCTCCCAGCCCTTGGATAATAGCACCGCGGAGCTCTTGGTCTTGTTGATGGCTACTTTCCAGTTATCTGTCTAGGCTGCAAACGCATAGAGCGCACACTGCAGTCGTATTTTTGGTTTGTCAACATTTTGATCGGCGGTTTATACCGCCGTGTCGTCGGCAAATAGGGCTATCAGGACTCCAGGCTCTCTGGGTACGTCGTTGACGTAGACGGAAAACAGGAGAGGCCTTGGAGCGCTACCTTGAGGTGCCCTAGCCCTATGCCCTTTTCTCTCGGAAAAGATGTCTATTCTGATGCAAAAGGTCCTCTCCGTCAGGAAACTAGCAATCAAATGAATGTAGCAGTAGAGAGATGGATTTCCCAGAGCTTGCTAAGAGTCTGTCGTGCCATACAGTTTCACAGGGCTTTTCCACATCTAGGAAACATTCTACAGTCTGATATTTCCGACACCCGGTGTCGGTATGTATTCCACCAGTGTCATCTGGTGACTGCCTTACACCGTAGTCGAACCGTTCGCGGGCTAGAACGTCAAAGTTTGGGAGATGATCTTGTACTCGCCGCTGCACGAGATGTTCGAGTATCTTTGAATGGCTGACTAATAGACCGAAGGCTGTCGGCACGGGAAACATCCTTTTCCTGCTTCAGTATCACTATGACTGTAGCCTTGGTAAAGTAAGCCAGTTGAAGACACGAGTTAGAAGCCCTACCTAGAAAACGATTCCTGACTCCGTGAGACCAAGAGCTTTTCTCGGTAGGAGTTCGAAGAGCCGATCTGAAACCTCGTCTCTAGTTACGGGTTTAAGCACGGCAGTGGTAGGAGAGACTGAAAGCTCTCGACATCATTTACGACTTCCTCATTGAAATTCCAGTTCATGAGCGGGCTGTGTCGCTCAAAACACAAGCCCAGGAACTTGTTCTTCTCCTCTGGGCGACCCAGGGACTGTCTGAACTGTCCAGAAATGGCGGAGGTACAAGGCCTGTAAGGATGGTTTTCGACTGAAACGTCAGCCGTTTGGGCCACGGCGAGTTCCCAACAGCGTCTTTGAAAGGCCAGCATTTCACAAAATGCCGGTCGCCCGATTGTACGCTGCCTCATCGGCTGGATTGCGGGCCCGTTCCCAGCGTCTCCAGAGGCGATTCCTCTCGCAAGCGAGAAGACTCATCTCCTCAAGGATATGCTGGTAGTGGGGGGGAAGCTAGGCTTTATTCTATATGACGCCTCAACCGCAGGGAGCCTGACGCGTCTGAGTCAAAGCCTGAGGTGGGGCTGCCTTGAACACAGGTGGTTGGTTTGGCCGCTTGGGTCGTGCTACTTTAGATGGAGAACTTGAGGTGGCAGTCACGGCAGCTGTACCAGGAGGCGCAGGGCCAGTATGCTCAGTTGCAAGTTGAGAACCGCTTTGGTCGAGTTGCAGGTGCCCATCGGTTCTTGCCGCTGGAGCTCCTGCTTGTCAACCAAAAGAAAAAGGAGAAAATCATTAATTCACGCAAAAATGATGGCGTGTATAATGTTTACAGAAGTGACTGCACCGACTGCACAGATCTTGTTTATCTAAATAAAGACAATTACAAAACGCTACTTTTTACACTTAGTTTCCTGTAAAAATCTAAACATCTACAAATGTAATTTAGTAATTATTTTTATTATTATAATAAATTATTTAGTATTTATTTAAATTAATTATAATTAATTTAGCGGCACGCCATAAACTTGAAGCTATTTTCAACAACTTAATCTTTTGATGAAGGTAATTTCTCGTAGTATAACTTCATTTCTGACTCTGTCCATTTTAGTCACTCTGCAGCATGCATGTCTGCTTCCAATTGTAAATTTCGACGGCAGTGAAGTAATATTTCTAATAAGTATATGTAATATTTCAACTTTCCGGCTATTTGTTTAACGATTATAAACCTAAAGATTCGACAACATCATCTGCTGTCAACAAGAACACTGACAGAGGATTAAGGTACAATTGTACGTGCGCATTTAGATGTCTGTATAAGCATTCATTTGGCTCCTAGACCTTAATAACTGCAATTCCAAATTTAATATTTTGGGTTTTTAAATCGAAATATCTGCTGGGAACGTGAATAGCCGTTCAGAATACACATCCGTTCATAAAAGCTATTACTACTGAATGTCTACTTTGTTTGTACTCATTCGATTCTTGACTTAGGCGCGTCGAATTTTACATTATCCATTATTGATTCCCCCGTGTACGCCACTCGACCGCCAGCTCTCAGACGGACTTGAATGTATGAGAGAAGAGGAGGGAATTAATGTTAATAACCGCCGCGTTGTGAATTTCACCCCTTTAACCTTAAGCAAGGTCTTGTTGTCTGAGGGTCTTTTTAACAAATTTTTTTACACTACAGTAATACTAAGTTTATACATAACGCTGTAGTTTGCAATGTGACATTTGTGTTTTGTACCTGTGTGTGTGTGTTTTACTTATGTATTTTTTTAAGTGTAATTTGTATGTTTATGTCTGTGTTCATTTTTATATTTTATATTATTTTATATTTTATAAAAAAAAATGTTACAATACTTTTTTTATATTTAAAAAATTAACTAAATATGTCTACGTTCCATTTTTGTATTCCTGACGTCACCTCAAGCTGTTGATCTCCATTTTTATTTTTCCATTTTCTGCTTTTATTATTATACTCTCGGATTTTCTATACAGCTTTTATATTGATAAAAAATAGGTAAAAGCCTACGGACAAGAAATATAGATCTTAAAAACAAATGTTAATAATCGAAAACTGTAAGCAAATGGCTGTTGCAACCACTTCTTTGCCCAGTTTAATGTTTTATTTTAATTGAAATTTTTTTAAAAGAAAATTTTTTAAAATTATCATTCGTCAAATTATCTTTATTTTTGTGCTTTCTGCGCAGCTTTGTTTCTATTTAAATTTTTTTTAACTGCGTTATTACTTGCTCGTTTGTTATCATGGGTCATCAGAGATTGAGATTTTCTGAGAAGTGGGAAACGCATTAAATCTATCGCACAAGCAGCAATTAAATTTGTCACACAGACGTGAAAAAATGAACGGTGGTCAACTTTCCTGCGTTTTCAAGGTGTCCCGCATCGATACGCAGCCTGCTACGTTTGTGTTACGTTTTTAACACGCACGAGTGTGGTCACACAGACTGTCCAAAGATGCCGCTAAATAGCATTTGTTTATTTGCTTTATACTATGGTAGTTAATTCTGCTCTGCATGGTGTTGTTGACATCTTTATACGCGTCACACATCGACTGTAAATAAACCGCATAAATAAAGGGCCTAAATCATGCAAACCGGGCGGAATAGCAAATTCCAAGCTAGACAATGTTTTTTGCCTTATGTCAAAGGTTACCTGTGCAAAAAGTGGTCGGAATCGGTGTAACGATGTGGATTTGTTTTCACTACAAATAAACAAATCCTCAGACTTTGAGTTTTATATAATATATAGATATTTTATATTATGTAGGTAATAATTATTTTGTTTTTATGGTAAAATGGTAAAACAAATTTTTGTTGTGCGTAAAAATTGATTATTGAACGTAAAAAATATTTAATACGTGTTTACCTGTCTCTAAGACGTGTGTTGTTTTTTTGCTAAGCCTGTGGGTTGTCTGGCACGTGGGCTGTCCGCGTGTCTGCCCTGATGGGTCGCTGGCTGTCATTAATTAAAATGTTTTTTGACGGTAGTCGTAACGCTTCACAGCCAGCTCCAGACACCCAACGAACCATCAGGCTAGACCCTAACGCTCCACAGCCAGCTCCAGACACCCAACGAACCATCAGGCTAGACCCTAACGGTCCACAGCCAGATCCAGACACCCAACGAACCATCAGGCTAGACCCTAACGCTCCACAGCCAGCTCCAGACACCAAACGAACCATCAGGCTAGACCCTAACGCTCCACAGCCAGCTCCAGACACCCAACGAACCATCAGGCTAGACCCAAACGCTGCACAGCCAAATCCAGACACCCAACGAACCATCAGGCTAGACCCTAACGCTCCACAGCCAGCTCCTGGCACCCAACGAACCATCAGGCTAGACACACGAACAGCCCACGTGCCAGACAACGCACAGGGCTAGCAGGAAAAGAACCCACGTCTCAGAGTAAGGTAATTATTAAATTTATTAGCTTTTCAAACTACTGCACTCTTTTACATGTATGTGAACAATTGTATATTGAATTGTATAGAAAGTAAACTACTTAAACCGTAAACGTTTTACCATAGACGATCCACAGGTGAGTTACGCTTGCTATGTCTGGTAACTCATCTCGCAAAATTAGGTCTCGCCTTTGAAACGTTTGGAAGCTGTGATTCCAAAAAACTTTATATGTTGATATTATTTATGTGTATTTGTGGAAAGTGTTAGGTATATGCCTAGAGATATCGATGGAAGCACACATAAGTTTATATTGTGAGAGTAAGTTATTTGTCATTTAGGCATAATAGTTTAAATTTAACTAAAAGGAAAACCACAAACAGAATTGTCACTGATGCACACCACTATAGAAAAAAATTATTCCGATTAGCGCTTTCAAGCTTCTCAGCTCATCGTCAGATCGGAAAACCGATCTGCTATACATTTCCGACCTGACGATGAGCTGAGAAGCTTGAAAGCGCTAATCGGAATAATTTTTGTATAGTGGTGTGAAACAGTGATAATTCTGTTTGTGATTATAACACTAACACAACTTTTTTAATTAAAGGAAAACCGATGCAGTAGTTTGTAACTTTTAGTGTTTCAAAAATATTGGTAGTACAAAATTGAAGAGTAATTGGGGTTTTCTTAATTTTTGTTACATTTGGAAAATTACTTAATATTGTACTTTACCTAATAATTAATAATCATATTTCCTTCAAAATATTAAGCGAATTATGAAGCGCAGGGAGCACGCTAGTGTATTTTTCAGAACAGCGTATTATAAATTTTATGAATACATAGAAAAATAGTGTCATCCATTTAACAAACAACGTTAAACATTTTTCAGCATTTATTAAATATGAAGTACTCTGCTGTAGTACTTTTAATCTTGTGGTGGCAGGAAGACTAATGCAGTTTAATGTTTTCGCTCCTGGAACCTCTGAACTACACCTTTGGATTTTTGGTTTTATGTGAAATATAATGAACTTGAAGGTTTCATGTTAGCCTTAAAGCATTATTTGATGTCTCATGTAATTA
>CM068373.1:475302414-475703818 GCA_034769895.1 Magicicada septendecula
GCATCATTTAACCGCCTTGCATTTGAATACGATCCAGAAATTGAGTACTCATCACATTCAGAAATAATTATTGGAGATATGAATAAAGTATGTCAATTTTGTCATGCATTAAAATTTAAAAATGAAACTCCTGGAAAGTGTTGCGCTGCCGGAAAAGATGTTTTACCAGAATTGCATCCACCGCCTGAACCATTAAATTCATTACTAATAGGTGATACTGCCGATTCCAAATTGTTTCTACGAAAAATACGAAAATTCAATTCTTGCTTCCAAATGACATCACATTATATTTTTATATAAAATCATTTATATTATTACTCAATTAATATAAAAATACATGAAATAAATTTATTAATTTAAAGACAAAATGTTGTTTCTGTTAATAATAATGCTCCATGTATTTATCACTATGCTGCTTATAATATTCGTCTGTCACATGAAAACGTCCATCATCAGCCACCATCAACTTGCGCGAAGCCAAACATTCATCAATAACTGCCAATTTAGACAACATTTGACGACAGTTATACTTCTACTAATTATTATTAAATTAAAAAATAAATATCTACTTCATTTTTTTTGGCCTCAGCAAAATGAAAAAAAAAATTCAGAGGCAGGACAAAGTCTGCCGGGTCATCTAGTATAATGTAAAATATGAAATATATAAGTAATGTTAGGAATCGCCATTTAAAACCAAATTAAAATCTTTAGTACCCAAGAAATCACAACATCCACATATTACTCTACTACTAATAAACAACAATTTGTAAGGCACAATATTTTGTTATAGTATATTTATATGAAAAGAAGGTGTTAATGAAAAAGAGAAATGTAAACATTTGCGATAGATATTGTTTGTTTGTGATTAAGCTCGTTTAATAGTATGTTCCACCACACAGAATGAGTTGTTTAATAAATTATGAAACTTACGTTTTTAGTCAGTGTTTTGGGTAAGAAATATAGGTGTATCCTATGGATATGAAATTTGTATATGTAAGCTAGATATGAAATTTGTATAAACATTTTTTTACTAACGCAAACAATCTATAAGCAAGACGAGTTAACGTAAATAAGGAAGATTTGGCGCGCGTCTCCCGAAGCGTCCGCTATAATGATTACAAATAATTGTATATATGGTCCAAACTACCTTAAGTAGAATATTACAATTTAAATTTAAATTAACTTTAGACTATTTGCTACAACTTTTACGCTTATATATATATATGTATATCTCAAGAAATAAAAAATGTCCTCACAGACCGAAAGTTTTAATACACAAACTCACGACGTTGTTTAATTATAGAGATAAAAAATCAGTAAACATTTTATTTATTGTGCTTTGACTTTTAAAATTTGCTTACAACAAAGAAAATTTGTTTTAAATAAAACGTGGTTAAAATTTATTCCATAAGTTTAATAATAGGGTAACGGTCACTGGTTGATTGAAACGTTGCTCTAACATCTACAAGTGAACATAAATTTATAAAACATCATTTTATGAAAACGGTAATTGTGTTAGAGACATGTAATTTATTCGGAAATTTGCAGCACGGCATGTAGAACATCAATAAAATTTAAAACTCTTGAAAATTTTTACTTCATATTCAGTACGAATGCCAACATTGGAACGACAGAAAAGGACAGAAGTATAGGAGAAAAACATGGGTAAGACAGAGCGCGACAGCTCCCATAAGAGCCAACGCTGTAAATTAAACCTGGGACGGGGATTAGCAGTTTTGCAATAAGTGGTGATTAAAGTTGGTATATGAATACAGGGTTCACAACGGTATATATGAACTTTCTATGAATACAGTTTAATAAGCACATAACACATGGATCCTGTTTCCTGGTATTCCCCGAACGTAGCATCTGCAAAGGTTTTGTTGTTGGCAGTTTGTTGCTTATTGTAAACATTATTTGATATATCATCCTCTCTGTAAACAGTATACATGTTTTTAAAAAAATATTTGAGGATCTTTAATTCACATTTTTGACCTGCTCGACTTCTAACCAATGACAGAGTCACATATTTATCATATCACATAATTAATCGTCATACAATATTCATGATTGGTCACAAAAATATCTTATCAATTCTAATTATTTGACTCCCGTAAGATATGCAGGATAATCAAGGTCACTATGTGTATGAATTTGGTTTATCATTCTTCATCAATGTGATTTGCAGTTGGAGTGAAGACAGTTTTAGTAGAGAGCCATGAAGTTTCACATAACAATTCGTGTAGAATTTTATATTGTATGTTTATTTAAGCTTATGAAGATACTTAGACCTAGAAGACAACGATAAGTATAAAACCTTCAGGGACCCGCCTGGACCATTAACTATGAGCTTCGGATTTACTATTTACAGGAATTTAGTTCGTGCTTGCTCCCTTCTATAGAGCTAGAGCTGCAACTGGAAATTCGGCTTCAGTTAGCTTTGGTTCTGCTACTAATAACTATGTATAAACGTAAAATGAAAGAACACAGAGAAACGTGAATGACATAGAGAAAGTCGTTTGAAAATAAGTACTCAAATTATAGAAGGTATGTACTGTTATTCTAACTATGCATTAAGAAGAAAGGCAAAAAATAGAGAAGAGTGGAGAACTACTGTCATTTAGCTGCGAGGTCTTAGTGGGAAGGAGAAGATATCACAGTTTGTTTTAAAACTGTATTCAAAAACAATAAATACTTTCTGCATTTGAACTTTTTACTTTAAATTAAACACGTCTGAATCTTCTAGTCTCAAGTAAGTCTAATTAAATCAGTAATTGAATCACGTGACACCGAGTCTGATGTGTTTAAAGTTGTCAGCGTAAATTGGATTTCCATTCAACACGGTGTCAGTAATCTCCTCTGATTCCACGCTAAATGAGCAAAGTCAGGTCGTAGGATTATTAGGTTATTGTTTTTTGTCGTAGAATCATTCTACTACAAGTTATAATAACAAAAATAAATCTACAGTATTTAATACTGAAAATAACGATTATTTAAGTGTAAGGTAATGTAAAATTAGGGCTATTTTTTTATTTTTCAAGATTTTGTATTTGGCATGTATTTAGTAAATATGTTTAAGAATTGCATGTGTGTGTGTGTGTGTGTGTAATGATATTCCTATGATATTTAATAAAAATATTTTGTTATATATTCCTGCGCGCACAAGTTCCACTGTTTTTATCGGCATTACTCGTTTTATTGAATAGAACTGAAAACTTTATCCTGCCAGTTGCCTTTGCGTTCCTTCTGTAATTTATTCTATGATAGTCTAAATTGCCAGTGACTATAAATATCTTTGTGCAGTGCCTAGTGTAGCAGGTGGCATTTACAGGCATTGTCAGGTGGCATTAAGAAATAATATGAATTATCTAATATTTAACAGTGGAGACAGAGTGTATAAGTACGCATAATTTAAGTAATATTCAGAAGAAGCATGTATAGAGTACTATAAGGAATTTCATCCTGTGCCAAAAGTACGCCAAAATGCGAGATGACAACCGTGCAAAAGTCTGTCTGATGATTAAGTTAATGGTATTTCAGAGATTGAACTGTTACTTTCTCTATAAAAAATAGATGAAAAGGAAACTCGATGATGAGATATTTCAACGGTAAGGTAATACAGTATAGGAGGGTAAGCGTCGTTAAAAACTATTAAGTATAGTTATTAAGCTATAGTATAAAGCTATAGTATAGCTTTATGTAGTATAAAGCTATTAATTAATAGTTACTGAAGTCGGAAGAATAAATGGTACACAACTCCTGCAATAATAATATTGATAACAAAACGAATTTTACGCGTATATTGCAATTACAGTGGAATTAGCTTCTTGGATTTGTGACACTGTAACTGTACACAAACGAAAGTAAATGGGTGTTCAGTTGCGGATCCACGGAAGGGGAAATGGGGGAAATTTCCCTCTCCAAATGGTCACTTCACAGGAAAGTTTTTGTCGTTTTATGATTGTGAATATGATTTGTGAATCATATCACATTATGTAAGTTCATGGTTTTACCCTAAAATTACTTTAAATTGTAAGTGCACCTTACCAGCGTGCTTAGCTTTTCTTTAATACATAACTTAATTGAGTAGTGTTTATTGTAAACTGGACGTGAATATTATTAATAGAACAATGTACTAACAAATACAAATGTGAATTAATACTTATACAGTAATAAATCTATTATGTTGATAATAACAAACTGTATTTTATTTCCACTCATTAATATCGTTTATAATTTAGATCTTTAAAGAGTGGTCTAACTTTTCAAAATTCTCCCCAAATCAACACTTTCCTCCCCCTAAAGTGTATACTGGATCCGCCTCTGTGGTTGTGTCAGCTCTACAAATAATGGATTTTCTTTTTAAAAATTCTGTCTAGGTTTACAAAGGAACGGTTTTACTCTGATATTTTTGGCAAATAAAATAACAGAGAAAAGTATAAAATTTAGCGGGGAAGGTCAAGTAGCCTTTGTTGTTTTGTGTATTTTACAGTATAAATAGCAAAATTTGATAATATATTACGGTAAGAAGGATCCTAGTGGTTTAATAAATATATTAAACTATTTAAAATAGAACAAACTTAAACTTACAATTAGGCGATAGACGACTGCTTATAGACGTTCCCACAAACAGAGGAATGCGACAAGGATGTTAATTGTGGTAAAGCCTTAGTACATACTATGTTGACGATATTCTAAACAATGTTTATTATAGAAAGTAAGGGAGAAAATATTCAGAGACAATGAAAGCACAACGTGCATAGAATGGATAGAACCTGTATTTTATATACAGCCTATGTTTGTAAAACAGACGTGAGAAGAGACATTGGACGAACGGACGGACGGACGGATGTAATCAGACGGTGTGCCATATGCGGCAGAACAAGTAGATACTCCTAAACGTTAAAGAGATGAAAACTATAATGATGATGATGATGATGATGATGATGATGATGATGATGATGATAACAATGCGAAAGAAAGTAATTCACAATAATTACTTTGCTTAATTTAGCTGCAAATATATATGTATTTAAATTATAAGCGTTCCCTTCTCTACACCATTTTTTATGTAGGATAATAGAAAGTTTTCCCATGACAGCAATCACCCAGCAGAAACAAAATAACAATGTGTGTAGTACACGCTGACAGATTGAGGAAAAAAAAAAGTTTCTTAATAAATACAGTGCTTCTCACTCATCCTCTCAGATTAAGTGTCCTTATATACACCGTTTCAACTCTGTATATGTCTCTGAGTCTTTTCCTTCCGGTAGAAACAAAACAAACCAACAGATAAAACATAATATGGAGCATTCCAATCTTAATTTTTAAGTAAGAAGCGGACAGCATTCAAATGGCACGTTGATTAATGAAGTAACAAATTGAGCGAGATAGTACACTTCTATTTTTAAGTATTTCTAGTTTTACTCAGACTGGTATTAACTAAGTCAATAACGTGTTTAATAATATCATTCAGCACCGGTTAAATGTTATTCTAAATCAGGTTATAGATATTTTCCCACCAACACACTTTGCAATTAATACATTAAATGTAAAAGAGTACTAGTCTAGATTCGTATCGAAATATTTTTCGTAATGCTTTTAAAATATTTCGTAATTCATAAAATAAAAACGTAATTCATAAATTAATACATATATACATACTTATTAAAACGGATGTGTGTGTAGTGTTTATGAGTGTGTATGTGTGTACATAACTGATCTTCTCATACACAAGAATAAATGAATTATTTTCAATAATATTGTTTTAAATTGTTGTAATACACAACAATTAAATTAATTTTTGAATTAAAGTCTTTGACGACAAGCTTAACAATTCGTATATATTTTTGTCTATAGTACTGCTTCGTTTCAAAATCTTTGATTCAATCTCCTGATAAAAGTTTTTAGTTTTAAGTCAATCATACTTAAATTTTATTTTTTATGTTTTATTTTTCTGATATAATTTGTCATAAACAGTTGTAGTAATAACGATTTCTATCTGATTAATTTCTTCCTTTTTGTAATTCATCAGTAAAAACTAAAGTCAGACGAATTAAGTCTGTGTAGTCATATATGCGTTTGCCTAGAGTAATTATGTTTTTTGAATGGCTGTCTGCGGTTTCCAATGTAACCCTTTTTATTTAAACGCTTTTGTATGTTATAATATAATGCATTTTTTTTGTATACTATTAATAAACTCTTCAATAGCCTCACGTTGTAGGTGCCAACTAGAGGGAACATGATATAAATTGCGTTTAATTTTATTTACTTAATTTAGGTACTCAATTTATTGATTTTATAGCCACACTTTTGTGTG
Organism: Magicicada septendecula; assembly: GCA_034769895.1. Classification (NCBI taxonomy): domain Eukaryota; kingdom Metazoa; phylum Arthropoda; class Insecta; order Hemiptera; family Cicadidae; genus Magicicada; species Magicicada septendecula. The sequence continues at coordinate 475,308,734 of CM068373.1, forward strand.
CCAATTCTATTATGAAAAATTTTATTAAACGAATCTGATTTTATAGCCCCACTATTTTGAGCCATATCTGTAATATACACATTTGTAATGTATAAATATTAAATATAAAATTGTAAATTGGGGTTCTGACTATGATTGTAGGTTATTTTAATATATGTTCTTTTTTCAAAAATGGGTTGGATTTGGGAATTGTTTTTTTAATTTTAATTCAAATATTATTCTACCTTACCTTTAGTACACAATTTCCTTTCACAATAAATAATAAAATATTTTTATTTATTTATTAAATATTTCCTTCCTTTTTCGTAGAATAATTAAATAATGATAAATAAATAAATATCTCGGCTTAAAAAAAAATAATTTTGCTCAGCGAATGTTGGTACAATGATATACATCTCAGGGATGTTAAATAACAAGTTTTGAATTAGTCATCATTTAGATAAATTTTCATGGGTTCTTTTGACTACAAATAATTTTTCGATAATGTCATTTTTAAAGTAGGCCTACAAAATAATTACAAATTTTTCTTATTATCTTAATTTAAAATGCCAAATTATTTCCAACTCAATGACGTAATGAAGTTCTGCGCATACGTAGACTTAGCACGCTGGTTATGAAATAAAGATGGCGGACAATTTCTTATTTTATACGCACAATAAATAAATTATAATACATCCAATGGATAACAATGATATGGTTATAAGGTGATAGTGTTCAGTGGCCTATAGTGTTTAATTCAAATAATTAGTAAGTCTAATTTCGTGTGTCACAGTTTGAGTTACAGTACTTTCAAAAAAATAATAATATGGATTAATCTTACCAATTGTTATACACTTCTGGTTTGTTACATAATATTTCACTTTTAATAATAAATTGATTCTTCTTGGTTCACTCGGATTATTTCCTCATTTCATTATTTTTCACTAGGTTATCTTTGTTACATAACCTGTCTTTGGTTTGACTCCAATTGCAGTTTCATGACCAAAAGTAGGCTATCACAGAGGTGCGTCTTTACACTTCGAATGCCAACACTAGAGTGACGCGTTTATGTAAATTTTTCTAGCTTCTTGGTACGAAAACAGCTAAATATCTCTAATTCCGATTGGTCCAAATCATATACATTGTTTAATAAACAATGGCTTACTCCTTAGGCAGAATAAATATTTAATTACTAGTAACAAAACTCTCGTCTTATACTAAATACAATCTCAATTACATTACTATAAATGAAATCCTTGTTTGATACTGATTAAATTAATACCTCACAAGCTAGGGTTTGTTAAGTATTTTCATATGTTTCATTTATGATTTTCTAACCAAATTTAGTGTTAATGCCTTAAACGTCCTTCTCCATACACTTGTTATTACAAAACATTTGCTATAAACATCTTACATATAACTTTCTTATTTTCTTACCTTTGTTAGGTCCGTCTTGTGACTTTTATCTTTAGAATAATATTAGCGTGACGCGTTTCAGGTCATCTGACCCATCCTCAGACACTTGCTCGAAAAGAGGTTGTCATATATTAAAATCCAATTAAAATAAAAACACACATATGTAAACTCATTGTCAATAATTAGTGTTCAAAAACATGAAGAACACTGTTGTCGTGGTGCACCACGCGATTACCGATCGACGCGTTGAGTATCTGTCCACAAAAATATCTGACATAGAAGAAACCATTTCAAATAAAATATCTGCAGTAGAAATTTCAATGGCAAACATAAGAGAGCAATTCCTGAAGTTACAACCAAAACAACATTGTGAACAAACTGTACCAATGATAAAGACGGAGAAAGACACAGAAAATAAGTCAATAAAGAAGGTCACCTCGCCTGCAGTAGGGACAGTTCAAGGCCCCAACCTTTGATGGAAGCACGCACTGGCGACATATTTACGCAAATTCGAAGCTGCTGCATGCGGAAATAATTGGACGGAGGGAGACAAGGCAGTTTCACTAGTTCTTTCATTAAAAGGACCTGCGGCAGAACTACTACAGGAAGTTCCACCTGACAGCCAGAACACCTATGCCGAGTTGATAAAAGCTCTAGAATTACGCTACGGTGATAAACATTTGCGAGAGGTGTACTACGCTCAATTGAGAACAAGACGACAACGTTCCGGGGAGAGTCTTCAAGACTTTCAAGCAAGTATTGACAGATTGATTAGATTGGCCTATCCTGAAGCACCAGAAGACTTTCGAATAAGGTTTGCGGTGCAGACAATCTACGTGTTTGTCGAATGTGCCAGAAGAATCTCGGTGTAACGCGTGTGGCGTACGTGCTTGTCGACGCATTTTCGAGAGGTTTCTCGAAGGCGCCAGCCGCGCGGACTGTGTCAAGGCCGCAGTTAATTACATAGTTCACACGAGCGCTAAGACGCAATTAGGAACATTCTGGTGTGTGATCGCAGGTATAAATACTTGGCGGCAGCGGCCTTAAGAGACAGTACAGCTGCGATATATTTACAATTCGGTTCGAGAGTTATTCTCGGGCGATATTACTGTGCGCGTTCAAGTGGTTATTAGATCAGTGTTGTGTTTTATAATCGGACGGTAATTGTAATACAAGTGTGTTTAATTTTAGAGGACATTTTATTGCGTGTGAACAACTTTTATTTGAATTGTTGTAGATACTGTGTTGTTAATTACGAACAGTTAACTGTGGAAATTAAAGCTGGTGATTAGTGACTTAATTGTTGTCTTGTACTTACTTTGTTTCCACTGTACCTACGACGATAGAGTAGACCGTCGTAACAATATATATGCTGACAATAAAGGTTCTGTGCCTCTACGATAGAAGAAAATCTACGTTTTTGTTCAGTTTGTTAAATAAAAATAATAAAGAGGCGGCTTTAATAGACTTTATTTATTTTATTAATTTAGTCATAAACTAATATTCTTCGTATTATTTGAATTAGCAGCCATCCTTACTATTTCTTTTCTGAAGTTGCTAAACTGCTACAATTTTTGTTCAGACAAAGCATTTTGTCATCTCTGACATCATCTGGTCTTGAACAACGTTTGTCATCAGGTTGTTCAAGACCTGATGATGTCAGAAATGACGAAAAGCTTTGTCTGAACAAAAATTGTAGCAGTTTAGCAACTTCATAAAATAAATCATAAACTAATAAATATAAGAAACTAATTTTTGAATATGTATTGAGCGTTTATTTAATTCATAAATAACGAATTCAGTGTCAGGTAATAGTTATTGCTTCCATCCAGTTCCGAGTAAAAGAAACAACGCAAAACTGTAAACTGATTTCAGAAAAACAACAAACACGACAGCTTGTACATGTCTTCTAGATATACATTTGTAACTAACACAAATGGAAAGTTTTGAATGGAATATTTTTAAATTCCTTTAGGTTGGTTGACGTAGAAGTCGTTTACGACACCACTCAGTTATCTGTAGAAGCAACACATAAATATAAACACAAATTCATACACCCGGAAACCCCGCTAAATGTCCCCATTCCCAAAAGCAACTAAAGAAAAGTATTAGTTGCAGCACGGGAGGATTAAACTTTGTTGCTTTTTTTGTTCGTGTCAACGATGGAATACAACAGTGAAAAACAGACGCTGGACTGTTAAACGTCAGTAAAAAACTAAATTAAAACTAAAAATTTTAATAATTACAATTACGTTTTTAAAAGTAAGCATATGAACAGTTGTAAAGTAGCGTAAGAAATTGTCAAACGCATTTCAAATTATGGTTTTGGAAATTCCAAATTAAGGAAGTAGGGAAAATATAATTATTGGCATTAGATTAGAACAAACAGCTAACAAATTGCAATTGAAGTGCCAAAAAACTACTAACAATCGTGGAAGAATCTAGTCAATGTACACAATTATATAGTGTAAGAGCTAGCATAAAGCCGAACTTCGGAAATATTGCGTTAACATAAACTTTCTTTCCATAATTTTGTGGAATGAAGACCTTTTGCGGAAGCCGTATTTATTTGTATAATCATAATGAGCTAATTGTGGGTTCTATTTCATTATTTGAGACATAAATGGTAGTACTTTATATCCCAAAATATATTATCTAATATTTTTGTGTTAAATATACTATAAGTTAAGTAAATTTAATTCCGTTTAGACTCAAAGCATAGCCGAGTTATTCACTTACTTTTCACAATTAATTCTATATAAATCAAAAGGTGTTTAGTAGCTAATGTTTACTGTGTAGGCTACAAGTAAAATAATTATGGTTTGAAACTAACCAGCACAAACTAACCAGCGAATGTCATATGTATTATGTAGTGTGTAAGTAACAAAGACGCAGATAACGATAAGAGGAGTCTTGAACCTCTCATTGGTACGCACTGCGGCCCCTTGATATTCACGCCTCAGAACAAGTAAATGTTTGTCTCGACCTAAATTCTGAACTACACCTTTCATCCAAAATAGGGTTATAACACTTAAGACTCCAATAAATTTACAAAACACCTGCTAATGGATTTGTTACAGGTACGCAATATTTTCGTCTAATGATATCAGTCATCTCTGTATAGCAAGCGACGGTGTCTGTGTCTAGTAAAATGCGGCAATTGCAAATGAGCTGTTTTTAATACCCGTAGCTACTTCATATTAATTCTATGCAAAAGTAGTTTCCCTATTCAGAAAGACCAATTTAAAATTTTCTCTCCACTCATATGTAATTTAAAATATTATGATCACGCACTAATGTGGCCATTTTTTATAATTAATATTGTACAGCTTCATATAAGTAAAGCATCTCTTAAATAACTTACATGATGGAATTATCCAGTGAATGTTAAAAATGTTATTAAAAAGGCGTAATCTGTAAATAAGCAAATATAATATACTTAACTGTTTACTAATGGATGTGGTGTAGAAGACATTTTACTGATTAGGAACTTTATAGTTTTAAAATTTTTCGTTAGATGTAGTAGGATATGAAGGAAACAAAATAAACTGAAATTAAAATGCGTAAATACGGTTAACTAAATTTAATAGAAATTACTTAAAATACAATTAAATTTAACATATATGTAGTTGCTGCTGCATGACAATCAAATTTCTGAAATGTTGCTAGAGGATTAGCAAATAAAATGTGATCACTATGATGGGAAAAGAAGAATGTCGTGTTATTAAGGGACACACGGAAAACATATTGAGTTTCTCATTAATAATTTAAATTAATTTGAACATTCTTCTGGTTTTACAGAAATCAGGAACGTCGAAGATGACAAAGAAATCTCGTTTGGTAAAAGTAAAGAAGACACTTAAAACATAATTGATTCCATAAAGAAGGTAATTATTATTATTATTATTGTTATTATTATTTCCTTTAGGGGCTTACGCATTGTGGTCACGGACTTTCATCTGTTCGTGAACAGGTCCGACAGGTCCAAATGTTCTATCGGTCTTCCTTGACCAACTCTTGTTTCTTTCCAACCTCAACGCTATTAGAGTATTCGAGGGCTACAGGTCTTTAGTTTTCTTCTGCTTTCTGGTCTTTTTTTGCTGGTGTCCCAAAAAACACCCAGGGAAGGAACCCCATCTAAAAATACACTATGTAGTCGGTAGGTAAAGTACCAATACTACGGTCCAAGAGGTCAGATCCCCAGTACCGGCGGCTGTCAGAGATGAGCGAGTGGGCCCCGGGTCGTCGTCATCCAATGACCGCAATGCCACGGGGTTGGGTCACTTGGCCTCTCTGGGAGATAATGCGCCAAGCGACATGACCTATCCTTTTGGGAGGAGAGTTCTTTGCTGCAGAGGACCCCACCTAGAGAAAATATCGGGGGTCAGAGCAAGGTTGCGGAGACATCGGTGACATTTACAGCAATTCCCGTAGAACATAGAGATCCTAGGAGTTCTCCTCGGAAGGAATACATTGAGACGATGAGAAGCGAGTTAGCCGAAAAGCTCCAGGAAAACAGAATAGTGATCGGGAGTGTAAAGGCTGCGATCAGCAGGCAGAGAAACACCTCCATGAATGTGAAGACTAGCCTGAAGTGAGAAGGAAGACTAGCTGTGAAGACTAGCTGTGAAGGAAGAAGCCATAGACGTGATTGCCCACTGCAGAGCTAACTGGCTAAAGATGGAGGAAAAGCTCCAGAAGCTGCCAACAGATTAGGGGAACACCGAGTCAACGGCCAATAGTAAAACCGTATCTGCCGGTGGTACAACTCCTAAGAGAGATAAATTGCCTTTGTAAGGAAAGGAATCTGCAGATTTCCAACCCTCTGGGGTTAAAAGGGGAGCCTCAAGCCCAGCATAGGCAATGACTGAAAAGAAGAAGAACAAGGTGGAAACCTCGGAAGCCTGGACGGAGGTCCGGAATAAAAAGAAGAATAGGCCTCGGAAATTAAAAATAGGAGAAACATCCGAAATCTCAGATAAGCGCGAGGTTGAATCTACTCCATTAGGCCGGAAAAAGAGAAAACTATCGAAGCCACGTCTAGAGGCTCTATTGATTCAGTCTTCACAAGTCAAAACGTACGCTGAAGTACTTGGCCTTATCCGTAGTGGAGCAAATCCTGCAGCCTTCTCAAGTCAAAGTCAGAGCAATACGACAGGCTGGCTCCGGGAGAGTCCTACTAGAGTTGGGTGAGAAGTTGCAGGACAAAGCAGCATTCTTTGACACCGTAAAGATCATCTTAGGGTCAAATGCCACTGTCTGGAAGCTGGAGCCAATGGAGACTCTCAAAATAGGAGATCTTAATAGCCTCACCACACCAGAAGTGACTGAGGCGATTAAGAGGGATGGCGGGGATCTTGTAGGGGACCTGATGGTAATAGTTACAGGCGCCAACAGAAGGGAACAAAAGATGTCAGTCATAAAGTTAAACGTGAAAGGCGCAGAGAGCTGCTGAAGTCCCAGCGAATCAAAATTAGCTGGTTGAATCGCAGAGGTTGGCGTAGAGTAAAGGTTATACGCTGTTACATGTGCTTTAGCTATGGCCATCGGCAGACTAACTGCAAGGGACCAGACAGAATGCTGATGGGGCTGTGTATACAGTGCGGAAAACTAGGGCACAAGAAGAGTGGCTGTAGAAACCGGCCAAAGTGCTTCCTGTGTAATGAAAGGAATGTAGTTCCAGAGCAGACGGGTCAAGCAATTGTCTGGTGTTCTAGAAAGCAATGGATGAAGCTAAAAAAAAACCAAAGGATATAAAGATTTCAACGCCAACGCGGTGGAGTGGGTTATCACAAACACGGACTCAGGGGGAAAACGGGTGGAGTTGGCTGCACGTTTATCACGTAGTGTGATCAATGTCGGGAAAGTGTCGACATTTAGAAGACCCGGCTGTGCAGAGAGTATTCCGGATATTATGCTTACGTTGGAGTCTCTGGCTTCAAAAAGTTTTGGATGGAAAGTTAGAGATGAATATACTTGTAATGATCAATAGGACATAGTCTTTAGCCTCCATGACGGCAGAGTAAAGAAGAGTGAAAAGTCTTGGAGAAGACGTAAATGGAATGTTGACAAATTCTACGTAAAACCCCTTGTCTCATAAATAGAAAGAGTAGAAGACTACGTGCTGGAGAGCTCTAGTCGTGCAGAGCGTGTAGTTGAAACTACAGTGCAGCTGATGCGCCAGGCCTGTGACGTTTCAATACCTCAGCAAAGAAAGTCATCTAGGAGAAGAAAAGCGTTCTGCTGGTGGACTAAGGAGATCTCTACTCTGAGGAGATGTCTTTCTCTTAGGCGACTTGTTACCAGGAAAAGGAAAAGGAATGGCTACAGTGCAGAACAAGAAACAATAGAATATAGAGCTGCAAGACAAGACCTTATAAAAGCTATTATCAGTAGCAAACTGCGAAAGTGGGAGGAACTAAAGGTTGAGGTGAATTACAGCGTCGTCATGAGCAAGCTTTGGACACAGTCGACTAGCCCAATCATAGATGCACCGCGTATGGATGCCATCGTGGATGCTGTCTTTCCGAACCACCCGTAAATGTACGTGAGCCGCGTCACGTTGTAGAGGACGAAGACCCGCCTTTCAACAATGAAGAACTGAAGGAGGCCGCAGGCTTGTTGAAGTGTGGCAAAGCCGCAGGACCGGACGGTATTTCGCCAGACGTTATGTAGGTGATTCCCAGTTCATGTCCTCGGATACTCCTTAATATGTACAACAGCTGCCTCAGGGAGGGATACTTCCCCAAGCGGTGGAAAGTGCAAAGGCTGGCGCTTGTCAGCAAACGTAAGGGTGACCCGGGCATGCCATCGCCGTTGTGCATGCTGGATACTGCTGGAAAGTGCCTGAAAAAGTTACTAAAGCCACGTCTGTTAGTAGCCATTCAAAGCGCGGGAGACCTATCAAACAGACAGTACGGCTTTCGGTCTACTCTTCTTAGAGCAGTGGAGGAAGCAGTAAGAAATTTTCACGCAACCCAACAGGGAATCATTACTCATGAAGTGTAGTCTGTTGGCGAAGCAGGATATTGAAAATGCTTTCAATTCCGCCAGCTGGAGCGACATGCTTAGGGCTCTGGAACACTTCTTCCAATGGTACCTGGGTGACAGGAAACTTATTTATAATACGACTGACGCACCACGTAGGAAGATCACCGCCAGGGTTGCCCAGGGCTCAATTTTGGGCCCTGACCTTTGAAACATATCTTACGAAGAAATTTTACGGATGGAGACGCCGCCAGACACTTTCCTGTTATGTTACGCAGACGATATTGCGGCAGCGATTGTAACACGAAACGCCGAGGATGCACAAGAAAACCTAAATCAGGTAATGAAGCGAGTGGGCTCCTGGCTTGAAGAACATGGTCTGGATCTAGCCACCGATAAGACCAAAATAGTACTGCTCACCCGGCGGCGGGTTTCTACTATCATACCGCCGCTGCAAGTTGGAGCTGAGACAATATGTACACATAATGTTGTGAAATACCTAGGGGTGAGTCTAGACTCAAAGCTCTCCTATTGGGAGCAAATAAAGTATGCAGCTGATAAGGCGGATAACGTTACGACCAAGCTCAGCAGACTTATGGCTAACGTAGGAGGTTCCGCTGCAAGCAAGAGGCGATTGTTGATGGCGGTCACAGAATCCATCCTACTGATTGATTGTGAAATCTGGACCGATGCACTAAAGATAGAGAAGTACAGAAAACGTATGCTCTCGGTGCAGAGAAGAGGCGCCCTCAGAGTAGCATCCTCTTACCGGACAGTGCCGGAATCAGTAGGCTTGGTGATAGCGCGACTGATTCCCATAGATTAGTTAGCTCTAGAGCTGAATCATTTATTCGAAAAAAGAGAGGAAATTGGAAGTGATGCCATAAACATAAAGCCAGGGAACTCACTCTCCGGCACTGGTAAAGATCGTTGTGATAGAAACTATAGAAAAAGATGGACCGCAACGCTCATACCAAACACGTTTTCCAAGTGCAGCAGATTCGCAAGACAGAGGATGGTACTAAATGGAGCTCGGTGTGTTCATGTCCCAGAGGGTAGTTGCGCTTACGCATCGTGGTAAGGTGGAATGGGACCGCATCAGTCAGTGGGTTTTATTATGAAAAAAGATATGCCCAACTTGCACCCGACGGGCAGTAAAAGATGAGGAACAAATAGGAGACTGATAAGGGCGCAATAGGCTCCACCCTGAAGTAATACGCTAAGCGGGACCAAGATGGATATGATTACCTGAATTAGAGGTGAGTTTTTTAGTGGATGGAAGTCCCACACACCAGTGGATGTACTCACGGTGCATAAAGCATTTTTCCTTGTATAAAAAAAAATTATTATTATTATTATTATTATTATTATTATTATTGTTATTGATATTCCTTTATATAGTGTATTTTATTTTTATTACATTTTTTCAATATTTTATTTAATTTTGTACAGAACATTTAAAATTACTTATGTTAACGAAAGTAATAACTTCCTGTGCAAAAGTATTAGTTCTGTATAAAAAGATCATTGAGGTTTACCGAAATTAGGTAACTTCTACATCAAAGTATTTTTAGTGTTAGGCCTCTATTATTGTATTATTATGTTAGGCCTCTATTATTGTATTATTATGTTAGGCCTCTAATATTGTATTATTATGTTAGGCCTCTATTATTGTATTATTATGTTAGGCCTCTATTATTGTATTATTATGTTAGGCCTCTATTATTGTATTATTATGTTAGGCCTCTAATATTGTATTATTATGTTAGGCCTCTATTATTGTATTATTATGTTAGGCCTATATTATTGTATTATTATGTTAGGCCTATATTATTGTATTATTATGTTAGGCCTCTATCATTTTATTATTATGTTAGGCCTATATTTAGCTATTTCAAAGTCCGTAGCCTAAGCGCGTATGGATACGACAAAATGAATGTGAAAATATGAGATGTAATACAAGGCGAGGATTTAAGAAATTTAATGTTGACATATTCCTGCCACCCCGCTGTACGGACACCACAAGCACTTAGACAAGTTGTACAACTTAAATTGTTGGTACTAATAGTCTGATTCCTATGTTAATTAGCCGTTGATCTAAACATAATTGTCTCAATTTTCGGGAACACTAAAAGTTCCTGGTGTGTTTTTTAGTGTGACAAATCCTAAAATATCTTTCCACATCCCTCGTCACTAACTCCGTCATGGTTTTTTACCTTCTTATCGATGTGTTCCTTTTAAACATTTAAAACTAATAATGATATAATTAGTAATTATAATAGTGATATAATTAGTAGATATATTTTAATAATTAAAAAGTAAAGATTCTATTTCAATGAAAACACACAAAGAAATGTTATTGAAGGTACTGTATTTAAGAACAAAAGTTTTGCGGAAAGTTGTGGTTTGCCAAAAGTGTGTAAAACCATACGCATGCTGCAAAATCTCATAAAACCCAATGTACTTTTGTACAATCTAATAACACACATTGTCTTGGCTTTTACGTACCGTACACGTCTTTGCTCACTCTGATATTGTTGGCAAAGACGAAAACATTTAGTTCCAATGGAGTTAGTTTTCCGCAGAAAAGTAGAACCAAAAACAAGAATTCTTTCTCAAAGTTCTTCATACATAGGAGAAAAACATTTTGTCATATAACAAAAACAAAATTAAATTCATTTATGTGGTAAGTAACACAAATATAAGTAATCAAAACATAGGCCTATATAGGATTGCATATATAGCTTTGCTTTTTCAATTATGAAAAAGCCGTGTTAAAAGTTAAACTGATTTGTATTTGAGTAAACAACTGAAGACCTAATTAAAACCATATACGTTGTGAATACATGTGTTAAAGCAATGATACGTTTTTTAAGAAAACTGGCACACTGACTAGTATTTTTCTAGTTCATCTCAATAGAATTATTGCCATTAGGTTTTCTGAGGATATGACTTATATGGCCAGACACATGAGTAAAGTAAGGAATACACACACGACTTGTGTAAGGATAATATTTGTTTCCTAAAATTAGACGGAAAACTGTAGAAAGATCATAACTTTCATGTTTTTATTTTTCTCCACAACTTGTACTGCAACATGATGACTGAGGAGGTACAATTAGAACAACAAAACGTCTCTACAAAGAGTTTGCAAATATTCTTACACGTTTAAACAATGGAGTAACATGTTAATATATAGACTGCTGTCATTGTGGTGATGAAATTATTGATTACATTTGTTTAAACAATAATCAAACGTCAACTCCAAACATAGAAACATAATACGTCTGGCCTGTTGTGTTTAGCATATGTAGGTTATTTTTTACATCGTTAGTAGGCCTAGGGTTGGACTTTTGAGCTACGTTTCCATTCATGCTTCTACTTACTTTATATCACAGTTGTCATTTATTAAGTTATTAAACTTTTAAAACTTCTTAAGATTTATCAGAAGAACGAAAAATAAGAGAAGATTAGTAGGCAATAGGCATTGTTTATTCGTAAAAATTTAAATTCATCTCAGGAACAGGAATATACAAGTGATTCCCCTCATGACCCTGTATGAGGTTAAATTTGCGGTTTGCACGTTAGGGTCGGCTACACGACACAATATGTTTCACCACAGAGACATAATACAGTACAAGGGTAATTTTGTAATTATTCATACAGCATACATAGCTGTTTCTGGTGTAAAGACATCACTAAAATAATTTGTAATTTCTAACTATAACATGGAGGTTTATAAATTTCTTTGTGTTTCAGATAATAAGATTGTTTATGAATTGGATAGTCTTACGAGTTACTTGGAGCATTCTGATTTTAAGGTATGCAATGTGAAAGTCAAGTAACATTTTAAAGGTTAACTGAAGTACTAAAACTAACTATTGCAAGCGATTCTACACTATCTATACATTTTGTATTTTTAAGATATTTTATTTGAAGAATTTTACTTACTGTAATGTACTTAGAGTGTCACCATTTAGAATGCCAATAGTTTTATTAACTTAAAACCTTATTAACTTATAATATTAAATAAGGTCGCAGCTATAAGTCCAATCAATAAAAAATTTATTATAAATAATATACTACTTAGCCTAATAGTTGACAAATTTAAGGTTCATTTTTTGTGTCAACAGGATTCCATGGAATCCATGTTATTATTGGAAGAACATTCATTATAGTTTGTTTATTGCGACAATTAAAATTTCATTTTTCTAGAACTCGTTAATTTTTATTATTACAAAGCTGTTGACGTATGTAAACTTTTCCATCTTTGTTGGTTTCCACATCATTATTTGATCACATTCAATAACGTTTTAACGATATTCATTCGCCTAAAGCTTCACAACTTTAGATGCGTTTTAAACTATAACAATTACAAATGCCTACCAACCAGCTTTCTGCGCCAATAGTTTCGCACCTCTAGACTTACATGCAAACTACACAAAAACGGAGAAACCATTAAAAAAACACTCAAGACTATAGGTAAGAAAGTAAATCTAGAAAGATACTGGTAGTGTAGTAACACCACTACTTCTCACTTTCTTAAGTTTATAATCACTGGATACAATGGAATCATTACACACTGCTCAGTGCAGGCAACAATGACACAACCAAATAAATCTTACAAGTAACCAAATTAATATCAGAAAGCATCTCATATACTTGTATATTGAGTGAAAACTTGAAACGCATAATGGATTACATAATCTATCTACAGTAACAAAAAAATAAACTTACTACAGTAAATTCACATAAAACACATGAAAACACATTTGCACATATTTACTAAATCACAATAACGACACACACATAACACGATGTAACTTCGGCTCCGTTGGACCGGTCCGACCGCGCGTGTAGTTGCCGAGCCACTAATTAAACTAAGTCAATCCTTATCACCAGTCATTACCGTCATGCGCGATTATATTTAGGGCTGTATCATATAGTGAGTGAGATTTAAACCTTAATTGTTCGTTTAATATACTGTTATTGTTGATATTCTTGTCCTTAAATGATTTATAAATCTCAAACTCCTCGAGAGCGTCCATTAACCTACCCTTACCGCATACATGGATTGCTTTGAAATTAGTATTGAAATCTGTGTAATTATGGTTATGCATCATTAGGTGGCGCGCATAATTAGATTTGGTCTTGTCTAAATCATTCCTTGGTAGATGTTCTTTATATCTTTTCAAGAAAGACCTGCCAGTTTGACCAAAATAGAAACAATCACAATCATCACATGACATCCTGTAAACACCTGTTTTCTCTTCAACTCGTTGGCTCGGCAACTACACGCGCGGTCCAACGGAGCCGAAGTTACATCGTGTTTTATGTAAATTTTAACATTTGACGAGGATTACTGATGATGTGACACATGTCATGAAACGCGTCTATATAAAAAACGCTAGAGCGAAGTCACTGACGGATACAAGGTAATTAAATTATTGTGAAAAAGTGACTTGGATACAATATAAAAACAAAATAAAATTACTACAGTAAAGCCTGGGTAAATGAAACTGTCAAAATGAACGAATATAAAAGAGAGAGAGACATACAGAGACGTACATATGAATACAACAACAAACAACTCCTTTCAATGTTCTTTTTTTGGTCCGGAGTTTCAAACAAATAGTAAAGTAATTTTCAATATACAGTTTTCATGTAAGACAAAATTTACAGCTGAACGGACCACGAAAATTCATATCCGTATCCAGTGTTTGAGATGCCAATATACTGGCACTTAAAAGTGTACTGTACCATACCAGAAAGCCTGCAGGCCAATGAAATCAATGTCAGCAAACCTATCCTGACAACTATAAGCCTTGTACAGGGATCTGTCTATACCGATAGAGAAAGAGAGAGAGAGAGAGAGAGAGAGAGAGAGAGAGAGAGAGAGAGAGAGAGAGAGAGAGAGAGAGAGAGAGAGAGAGAGAGAGAGAGAGAGAGAGAGAGAGAGAGAGAGAGAGAGAGAGAGAGAGAGACATAAAAGTGTACTGTACCATAACAGAAAACCTGCAGGCCAATAAAATCAATGTCAGCAAACCTATTCTGACAACTATAAGCCTTGTACAGGGATCTGTTAATACCGATAGAGAGGGAGAGAGTGAGAGAGACATAAATGTGTACTGTACCATACCAGAAAACCTGCAGGCCAATAAAATCAATGTCAGCAAACCTATCCTGACAACTATAAGCCTTGTACAGGGATCTGTTAACACCGATAGAGAGAGAGAGAGAGAGAGAGAGAGAGAGAGAGAGAGAGAGAGAGAGAGAGAGAGAGAGGGATAGAGAGGATTTAGTCGCCAAAACGAAATGTATACTGTAAAAAACCTCAACATATGCACGCTGTTCTTTCCTACTTTATGAATACAAACTCCCTACAGACTACAAGCCAACAAGCCAATATTATCACCAACCTACTTACACAGAAGTAGTTTCCACAAGTAATAGTGTCATCACGACCGTAGAAGAAAGCTAATTCCGTTCGTGACTGAATTCAAGACAATGTGTGCAAAACTGATAAGCTGGGACAGTAATCTTATTATTATTTGAATTCATAGCATATTAACAACACTTATCAAAAAGTAACTCTTAAAGTCTGACTCCTCTGAAACGCAACCTCGAACAACAACGGATTGTTTAATTAGAAACAAGGAATAATTACGTTTATAATTTCAACAAGACTGAAATTCTACTTATTTGTAAAACACCGATAAAAACGTTTTATACATACGAAATTATTCCGTCTGTAGTAGTACTCATCTTGACGGCACTGCCCAATTTGAGCAGTAATTGTACGCAAAACTGTATCCCACAGAAAGCTACGTGAATACCAGAATAATCTCATAACCGCCAAAGTCATAACGATTGGAGAAAATTCCAAACTTGCATTGAAGAAAATGTAAACCTCAACTTACAATTGAGACGCTCCTTCGATCGGAGGAAGCTGCTGAACATTTTGCCATACTTAGTTAATAGGCAGTCTGGCACTCCACTCTTAAAAACAATTACAAAACAACTGATACCGTCATTGCATTTCTACTCATCGGTCAACGAGTAGCTAAAAAACCCAAGCAAGGATATGTTTGGCAAAGATCAATAGCTGTCACCTATCACAAAGGTTTATTAGCTTATGCAGACAACTAAAGAAAAGCAATTAGGAATTATTAAAATTTGAATCTTGAACATTTCATCACTACATTGGCCCTTAATTGATAACAGGCTCTTACAAGTAACGTAAAAGCATCTTAGGTGAATAGGCACAGTTAAAATTTACTTCTTTTATCACAGATTTAAATAGTTTTTACAATTGGAGCCCGTAAATTGTGACACACATAAAGTGGATGTTATTAATACACTTCAAACTAAAATATCTCTCGTTACAAAATATTTGCACCATCAAAAATCAAGGAAAAAGTAAACAAGTTAAACACAGGCAGAACTGGAAACTACGATCTGCACTCAGGCGCAATTTTTAAAAAGTAACTTCGAAAAAATGTTATTTTAACAAATGCATCTAACCATACTCAAAACGTAGTGAAAAAACGAAACACAATCTGCCCAATTTACATTTAATACACAACACATTAACAGACTGTCTTTAGCAATTAATAACACCTGCATCAGTCAAACTAAAATTAAATAGACTACATTATACTTCATCTCAATCAGCAACTCGCGTAAAAGTGGCGTATTCATAGAAAAAAAAACAGTTAACCTCAGGCTTAGACAGACATCCTGATTTGTTGATCGGTTTATTAAATAACGAACTATTACTATACAATACCATGCCACAGTCTTCATGGTCCCAGGAATTCGCAACAATGGAAAATGCAAGACACAAAACAATAAAAAATGTCTAAAATTTTAATTTTGGTGCAAATTTTCTTTGATTCATGGTACGTCAGCACTCAGACGTGTCACGTCGACCTGAAAGTATTTATAAAATAAAAATAAAAACTATTGGATTGCAACTAAATACAGCCGTAAAATAGTAAACTACAAATATATGTTACTAGAGCCCATGCCAATTGCTTGATCGAATGATTGGCAGACCCTGTCATTTTAGCCATGCAAAGCTTTATCTTCTCTTGTCCAACCCTCACAATGTTCTCTCTTAAGTCCACATCGAATCCCTAGGCATTCATAATATCCGTGCCAAGAATCACTTCAGCGACAATGTCTGCAACGAGCGTTTGGTGGCTAAACTCGAGAAGACCCAGGCGTAAACGTACGTCTACCTTTCCTAGAACCTTGACGGGGCTTCCAGGCACAGTCTGTATTGTACAAGAGCTAATTTGAGGCTGGCGGTGGCTGACTAAGTCGGGGAGCACAATGGGCACTGTTGCGCCCATGTTAACAGTAAGTGTTGTTGGTTTACCTTCCCCAGATTCATTAACCATCATGTTTCTAGTGGTCTTATGTAACGTGGAAACTGTGTGCTGTTCTGGGGCTTTAGTTCTCCAATTGGTGCGATCACTCTCTTCTCTCGGTATTTTTACTCCCAACAGTCTACCTGTAGATGACCACGTTTTCCACAGTTATAACACTTCGGTCTTCTGTCTTTTTCCCATCGTTCAAATCGTTGCGACGTTCTTATATTTCTGAATTGTTTGTCCGACAACATTGTTTTTCTGCACCATCGTAACAGAAATGTGATACAGGGATCTTTTGACTACAATGTGATGGCATAAACCCAATAATGTAATGGGACGCTGACTTGGCAGCGTGACCAAGAGCTTCTGAGCTATTTCGGTGTCTTGCCATTCGTAACACTTGCTGAAGTTCACAATCTCCAATGCCATCAATATATGTCTGCACCGCCAACCTTACTTATTCGAAAATCTTTTGGTGCTTCACGATAGTCCAATCAAATAAGTCTGTCGATACTTGCTTCAAACTCTTGAAGACTCTCCCCGGAGCGTTATCGTCTTTTTCTCAACTGAGCGTAGTAAACATCTCTCAAATGTTTATCACCGTACCGCAATCCCAGAGCTTTTATCAATTCGGCATAGGCGTTCTGGCCGTCAGGTGACACTTTCTGTAGTAATTCTGCGGCAGGTCCTTTTAATGCAAGAACGAGTGAACCTGGCTTGTCTTTTTCTGTCCAATTATTATTTGCGCACGCAGCAGCTTCAAATTGGCGGAGGTACGTTGTAGCTGTTGTTACAAAGGTTGGATGTTTGACATGAACTGTTTCTACTGCAGGCAAAGTGACTTTCTCTAAATGACTTATTTTCTGTGTATTTTTCTGTCTTTATCATTAGTACAGTCTGTTCAGAAATGTTGTTTTAGTTGTATCTTCATGAACTGTTCAACTTCACTTTTAATTTGTTCTTTTATGTTGCCACTGAGTTTTCTACTGCAGATATTTTATTTGACACGGATTCCTCTGAAAGATATTTTTGTAGACACTGATTCTTCTATGACAGATTTTTTGTAAACATCGATTCTTCAAGATTCGAGACAGATTTTTCTACTTCATCTATATTTACTGTCATTGATTCTTGTACCTTCGATATTTCAGCCACTTGTTTATTAAGCTCACCTCGTTGGAGACCCAATTCTGCGGTACTATGGCCTTCCATCTGTTTCTGCTCCTGTATTAATGCTTTGATGTCTTCTGTTTCATGCTTACGTTCCTCTGCCTCCTTCTTACGTTTTTCATCCTGTCGTTTTTCTGCTTCTTCCGCCTCCTATCTGCGTTTTTTTCTCTGCTCTTCTGCTTCTTGTCGTCGTCGTTTGTATTTAACAAGACAGCCTCTTACAACAAATCAAATAAAAATTGTTTACACGCAATAAAAATGTTAACTGATATAAAACACAATTGTATTACAATTGCCTCGCACAGTTATAAAACACGTAATACTTCGCCACAATACTTCAAACCGCACTGTGTAAATCGCCACTTAAACGCACTGTGTATCCATGTGTAATCGCCCGACAATAACTGAAATATAATACCACGAAACGCATTCCAATAAATCGCAACTCAAACTAAAAACTGAGCGTCGCTGAGTACTTGTATTTATACCCAGAATATTCGCTAATAGGCGTCTACTAGAAAACACTAGAACGTAATTCATTGCGGTCTTGAACAAAGCACGCGCGGACCGGTATGCTCTCGTATTGAGCCGATAGTTGACGCGTAATTGTCTTTCACCACAGAGTAGCAGCATTATGTACGCACACACACATTACAGCTGGAATCCACTGGAACATATACATTTTATATGCATTTTGTAAATCATGAGCAGTCTCCATCTTTGTATGATCCACAAATTTAGTTAAGTTAGTTTCCCATAAAATTACACAGTTTTCTCACTGTTTCTTAATATATAAATTTATGTTCATTCACACTTATTGTAATCTTGTCTTAGTGTAGTGTTCTTTCAGTATGTTAATCTTTCTATAACTTTTAATCAATAAAGATCAGTATACCCTTAACCTATTTTTTGTAGGCCTAACTTAAATTTGGAAAAATATCACCCAACAGTTTACTGAGGTATGGTAAATTATTTGTTACCTTCCTTTTACAAGTACTTCATTATAAGGCTCAAGGTTAATACTTTTCTTCATCATTACACTAGTGTTTTAGATATTAATTGTAATATTCAATTCAGATTTGTTAGCCAGACCTCTTCCAATCTTACTTTTGTGGCTTCTAACAATAGACTCTCTTCTTCTTTTATTTTTAGTTACACAGATGCAAATTAACAAAACTCTTGACCCCAAAATGTGCCTTCATGTAGGTCACAGAATTGTTCCACAAACTTATAATTGATACAGTCTTCTAACATTTTTAAATTTCCATAATAAATTTTCACATTACAGGTTTTTAAGGACTGTGTCCATTAATTTAGTATATCATAAGTACTGCTTAAGTCTACTAAATTGTTCAAATTACTATTTTATATATTTTTATGGTATTCACTTTGTGCTCAATAAAAGGTCTTTTTTCTTTTATAAATCTATATATAAACAAAATTTTATTCATATATTGTTTTTAAAACTATTCACAATTATCTATTTTCTTTACTAACCAATCAAATATTTGATAATTGTTTTAAGGCCCATGACCCTTATGTTGGATTATTTTATTATACATTATAAACCTACATATTTATACTACATCTTAAAATTAAACAATTTTAATTTATTATGTTCTTATTAACATCACTACCTTTTCCTCTCTCACATTATATTTGGTTATTATGTTAATATTATATTAACTATTTCTATGATCATAATAATTTCCTATCAGTTACAATATTTGTTCTATGTTTGTAAATATTAGTACATTACTTTTGCCTTAAAACACAATCACTTTTTATAATTTAACTCTTATTATGTTAACACTTATCCTCTATATTTATATATTTACATGTCACTCTATTTACATAATGTTACGACATCACAGAACAATATACGTGTTTGTCGAATGTGCCAGAAGGATCTCGCTCTAATGTGTGTGGCGTACGTGCTTGTAGACGCATTCGCGAGAGTTTTCTCGAAGCCGCCAGCCGCGCGGACTGTGTCAAGGCCGCAATTAATTACGTAGTTCACACTGGCGCTGAGACGCAATTTGGAACGTTCTGGTCTGTGAGTGTAGGTATAAATTCATGGCGGCAGCGGCCTTTAAGTTTCAGTATAGCTGCGATATAATTTACATTGCGGTTCGAATTATTATCGGGCGATATTACTGTGCGCGTTCAAGGGGTTATTAGTTAAGTGTTGTGTTTTATAATCGGACGGTATAATTGTAATACAATTGTATTAATTTTAGTGGACATTTTATTGCGTGTGAACAATTTTTATTTGACTTTTTGTAGAGACTATGTTGTTAATTACGAACTGTTAACTGTGAAAATTAAAGCTGGTAATTAGTGACTTAATTGGTGTCTTGTACTTATTTTGTTTTCCACTGTACCTACGACGATCAAGTAGGCCGTCGTAACAATATTACGTGATGTTCCCCTAGGTAGAGTTAAGTCTTAGTCCTTAAAGTTTGGGTTATTGTCTAGTGGTGTTGTTATTATATTTTATTATATTTTATCTCGTTTTCATTACATGTAGCTAAAAGAATATTTATCTCTCTGGATACCTAATTGAAATATTACCTCTTAATAATTATATTTTAGTGTCCTTTCGTGATTCTTTAATTTCTACTTTTAACAATAAATATGCCCGACGTTGTGTGCGTCAATTTAACAATAAATTTTGTTATTATCTATTTAATGTCCCGCGTGTGGACGCCAATTTAACATTAATTACTGTTTATTCTCTTTATCTCAGGGTTAAAAATAATAATAAATGCTCATTCTACTGATAGCTCTTAAATTTATTCACATTAGTTTGCTATTACTTGTAAATATTAAAGTAGCACAAAATTCTATGTACTCATTAGTACTTGTAAATATATAAAATTAACACATTACCAAAATTTAATACTCATGGCTAAATCGTAAATATCAAACAATAATACATTAATAACTTGAATACTCATTAAATTGTAACTATCAAAATAATACATTAATAAAATTGAATACTCATTAAATTGTAAATATCAAAATAATACATTAATAAAATTAGTTATCCAAACTCAATCTAATGGTTGCATATTAATGATCATTCATCAATTGCGTTTAGTACTTAAGTAACTTATAATGTTTAGCTTCATCTTATACATTCTTAATATGAATATCTCTTAAGTTGTTACTATATTTTGTAATTACGGATTCATTTAGAACTTGGAAATAAACATTACTCCAAACTGATAAACAATGATAATTTTACTTCTACACAAACTTTAGAATCTATTTCTTTAATTCCTTTAC
Organism: Magicicada septendecula; assembly: GCA_034769895.1. Taxonomy (NCBI): domain Eukaryota; kingdom Metazoa; phylum Arthropoda; class Insecta; order Hemiptera; family Cicadidae; genus Magicicada; species Magicicada septendecula. The sequence goes on from CM068373.1 coordinate 475,329,955, forward strand.
GATTACTTTATTGAATTTTATTGTGTGTGGATTCTTTGAGATGACAGACAGTGGATCTAAATTAATTAAGACATGTTTTACTATACTTGGTATTCGAATATCCAATCACTCGGTAGTTGCGGTGACGATTCTCTCATGTCGATCGTTCTAGAATCGTGCAGATAACTCCTCCAGATGATAGATGGCACTGGATGAATTCCACGATGTCACTCACAGACACTTCACTCACCAACTCCACGCATTCGGATTATAATTTATGAATAAAAGTTAGCGTTCTCTGTTGTACATCAGATCTGAATTAATATCACGCACCATTGTTGCGGTATGTCTGGTTATTAAGTGTTCATGAATGTAGTTTGTGTTGTTAAACGTTCTTAAAAGTTATTGTTGTAAAGTGTTTTTTTTATACACTGAAATTACATTATTGTCTGATTACTATTTGTTTCAGTTAATGTTCACTGGTAGGCTAATAGTGTGACTCTACTTCATAGTTCGTTTGCTTGTAATGACTGTATTAATTTTTGTTATAAGTTCGAAAACTACCTTCTCACACTGTGTATCAAATTATTCTAAGTCCGATAAAATGCTAATTTCTCCCGTCACCAACTTCACTCCGATCGCGTTCATATTTTAGTTAGAACTCTCTCGCGTCCGTATTTTAGTTAGAACTCCCCGAGCGCGTTCCTGTCTCCTTCCTATATTTTCCTTACCAAATCTCCCACCAGACTCCTGATTCCAACGACGCCGTGTCCTTATTGGTTTCATGTTTTTCCCTCCAAGTCCAAATACTACCCATCTTTTCAAAGGCGTTCTCTGATAGGGCTTCTGGTTCCCCACCAGATTCTTCCCTTGCTTCGTATTTTGAGGTCGTCGACATTTCCAGCCAACGCAGCAATAAATTGTATCTGTCGTTTTTTCTAAAATCTTCAGTGACAACTCTGAGTTTCTCTTCCATTTTCATTGTTTCTTAACTTCGTCGCTCTGCCGTTATTATCTATTGTTGTTCAAGGGCCTCGCCTACCCTTCTTTGAAAGTTGGTTTTTTCTTTTAGTTGCCAGGCAACACCCCATCCTTGAGTTTGGACGTACTCTCTGCGCTTTCGTTTCCAAGTAAGGTCAAAACCCTGTCATCGACCGCTGGAGTCCTTCAAATCAATCCACCCTTCGTCGCTTTCTCCTGACAGCTGGCGTACGCATGTATGCTTGACCATTGTTAAGCCTTTTCTCCTTTAATGGCTCTATACACATTGTATGTAGTTTTCTATGGAATCAATGTGTTTTCACAAAAAACTGGTGTTCTACGTACCCGGAGCAGTGAACTCTGTTAACAGGGTACGCGTCGCTGCTGCCTACGAAATTTATGACCTGTCCGTCACTACAGCTTGCTTGCTCGTTCCCCTTTTGTCCCTTACAAAATATGTTTTCCACACATACACCCTTCGTTATTGCTTTCAGCGACATTCCTTACTGCAGATTATAAAATAAAACTTTTCGAAAAATTTTTTTTTTTGTTATATTGTCCCCAAATTTTGTCAGTTTGGATGGACTCTGTACATCCAAAATTGATCCAAAATTTTGCGCCCTTTCAGTAAGGTTTAAATGCCAAAATCTGCTTCCCAATATGTGTACTTTGTGTTGCCTTGTAGTGGCTCGTTCTTCATTGGACCTAGTATAGTGTTGTTTACATTTACTCGTTGACCTATATTCTGAGCGTAACAGAAAAAGGTTCGTTACATAATGGTAAACACACCCCATCCCCTCTAAAGTACTTTCGCTTTCTACGCCCTAAATGAATCCGTTTTTCTTTCACTCTAATTAACATGGTATTATATTTACAAATTTATATTTAGTCAAAATCTTAAATTAAATTTGTAATTCTCCTTAACTATTCTTCATATAATATTTCAATATCTACAAAATTCAATTACACAAATTATTCGATATTGGTATTAATATTTCTTGCCTTTAGGATTAATTTTCTTTGTATCCTTTAATACATTTAATTTTTATGTCACAACTTACTAAAATATGCATCAATATCTCCAAATTTATTGGCTTAAAAAAAAAAAAAAAAAACTTACCACATATATATAGAATTCTTAGTGACCATCATACTTTCTATCATCACTAAATTATAAATAGCACATTGGTATTAATAATAATAATAATGCGTATTTCTATATCCTAATTCACTATAGTTTTCTAACCTATTTTATTATTACTGTCTCTGGTTAGTCCATATTTTCTGATATCTCGCTAGCATTTTCACACAAAAAAAACATTTTTTCTTTTCTATTTACTAACATCTTGGAACACAATTATATTATACAATTTTATACTAAGCTTGTAAGTTGTCCTTACTTAAACATGATCTTAAATACATACAACTTGAATATTTCTCTCACAATTCTATTAATTGTCATCACATATATATCATTTAAACATTTACCCTTCTATCTTCTTCACTCTTATTGACATCTATTATCATTAAATTTTTTATTCATAATCATTAACATGACATTTATTGACTATGACAACTAATCATTAAAATAATTCATTTTATACACTTGCTTTCTTATTTCTATTTTCTTTTATCTCGTGTTACTACTAAGACATTTCATTAATTGTTCTAGCAAATTTTAATAATTCTTTTACATTTTTGATAGGCTCTCCTAAGACGCTGAATGATATTTCTATTTTATACAACGCAATTGCAAACGATCTACCTACCAGGCATCTGGACATTATTATATAACCCCGTACCCCTTTACTTGCAGTTCCCAGAGATTGGATATCGGTGCTTTGGGTATATTCTTAATAATCCCATTCCAAGCATTCCTTAATCACAGCTACTTCAGCCTTCTGGTGCCTTTTGGTCGAGGAAATTCCATTTTTTTTTTTTTTTTTTTTCGGGTTCATCATGTTGTCATGCCCTGGTGGTGCTTTTGTTTCAATCCATATCACTTATTTCCTGGGTATGCATAACTCTAATTTGTTTATCCATTCGTGACCTTCATTCCTTAATGATCAATTTCCTTCTGCTCCTTCGTATAACTCATCTTACTATTTAATTCGCTATTAATTTTCTTCATTAATATTCCGTACTTTCACGGCAATGTTTTTATTTACCATTTATTTAATTTTATTCATATTATATTCATATCTATTTATTTTCTTCGGTTAATGTAATCTTACACAACCAGTCTTATCTAAGGTATTTTACCCAATATTATCTAACTTAATTATTAAATTTTCGGATATTCTTAAGATTGTTTTCTTTAATCCGTCACATTTAATTACTTTTAATTTTCTATTTGTGGAGGCATAGTTGTACGTTTTGTTAAGTGAGTTCCGTTACAGCACATTTTGTTGGTAATTAGTAAGGGTAGTAAGGGTATTGAATTCGTGAGTTTCGTTTCACACTTACCCTGCAGTCGGCCGTTGACAGCTAAGGAATTTATGACCACTCTCTCTCTCACTCTTTTATGATAGTGTTGAAAGTGGTTCTCTTCCTCCTTTTTTCGACAACTTTCCCCGGTCATATTACCATTATTTATGTACGCGCTGGTTTTTTGTTGTCGTTTCTTCTTTTCAACCCTCTTACAAATACGTTCTTTGACAGCTTGTGGCGTTTTAATTATTTTCGTTTTCCTGTCCGCGTACTCACATAACAAGGTTTTATTTTCAAGACTTCTAAGACATCTCACCTCCATCGCTTGAAATCTTCCTTTCGTTCTCATACCAATCTTCACAATATTCTTGAATAGTCCAGCAAATTTCATCCTTTTCTTCTTTCGTGCTAACGCAGTTCGCCCTTGATACTCATCAGAACGGTTTTTCATTTTCTTAATCTCAGGTTTGGTTTCAAAATTTTTACGCACTTCCCCAGTCCTACTTCTAAATTTTCTATCAGTACTGGTAATATTAATTGTAGTACTCAATTTTTTCTTTTTAGTTCTCTGCTTTTCTTCAGCCTTCGTGTTAGCTGACTCAATTCTCAGATGGTAACCCTCATACACATTACCATTTGCTTCCATCGCACGATATGCACTATTTTCATCAGTAAAACGTACATATGCATGGATATTTGTTCTGTCTTTATGAAACTCTTTCTTAATAACAGTACGTCTTTTGGGAAATCGTGAATCAGATACTGCAGCATATCGCAACCTCGTATTTACAACCGTACCAAACTTCCTGAAATATTTGATTATTTTCTTTTTTGTAGTTGTGTTTGGTAAGTTGCTAACAAACACAGTACAAGTGTCTTTATCATCTTCATATCTACCATTAATAATTGTAGAGCTTTCTTTTGATCTTGAAGCATGATGTGGAGACAATGCTTTAGTGGTTGAAGATTGATACTCGGTGTCAATTTGATCCATAGTATTTCCATCTAATTTGTTTTCTTCCATTTTTTCTGATTGTTTTTGTAAATCAGTACCCACCTGGTGGTTTTGTCCTCGTAAATCTCTTCTCATTAGCTCTATTTTTTCATCTAATTTCTCGGTGATTTGTTTACCCATTTCTTCTATATATTTTCTTTGCTTTTCATCCCTCTCTTCATTCTGTCTTATCATTTCTTCATTATGCTTTCTTTGTTCTTCCCCTTGTTGTCTTATTAGTGTCATCAACATTTGAAAATTTGCTTCAGATGACTGCGACTGTGATTGCGGTCCCCCGGCCCTAGTTCCTGCACCGGTTGTGGAGCTTTCTTCATTCATTTCGTTTCCGTCCTCAGGCTGCTCATAGCCCATCTGGTTATTGACATCAAACTCATTTGAATTCTCTCCACTAGATGCCATTTTAGCTTGACTTCGGGTTATCATTCAGAGACTTAGAGACCGATATACGACAATAATAATATAGCTTAAGCTACTTACATGTACTTATTTTAAACTTATTGCTAGCCACTGTCTGTCACTGCCCTAGCTTACTATTTTATCAAGCCGTGCGGTGCGGCACCAATTTAACAATAAATATGCCCGACGTTGTGTGCGTCAATTTAACAATAAATTTTGTTATTATCTATTTAATGTCCCGCGTGTGGACGCCAATTTAACATTAATTACTGTTTATTCTCTTTATCTCAGGGTTAAAAATAATAATAAATGCTCATTCTACTCATTCTACTGATAGCTCTTAAATTTATTCACATTAGTTTGCTATTACTTGTAAATATTAAAGTAGCACAAAATTCTATGTACTCATTAGTACTTGTAAATATATAAAATTAACACATTACCAAAATTTAATACTCATGGCTAAATCGTAAATATCAAACAATAATACATTAATAACTTGAATACTCATTAAATTGTAACTATCAAAATAATACATTAATAAAATTGAATACTCATTAAATTGTAAATATCAAAATAATACATTAATAAAATTAGTTATCCAAACTCAATCTAATGGTTGCATATTAATGATCATTCATCAATTGCGTTTAGTACTTAAGTAACTTATAATGTTTAGCTTCATCTTATACATTCTTAATATGAATATCTCTTAAGTTGTTACTATATTTTGTAATTACGGATTCATTTAGAACTTGGAAATAAACATTACTCCAAACTGATAAACAATGATAATTTTACTTCTACACAAACTTTAGAATCGATTTCTTTAATTCCTTTACGATTACTTTATTGAATTTTATTGTGTGTGGATTCTTTGAGATGACAGACAGTGGATCTAAATTAATTAAGACATGTTTTACTATACTTGGTATTCGAATATCCAATCACTCGGTAGTTGCGGTGACGATTCTCTCATGTCGATCGTTCTAGGATCGTGCAGATAACTCCTCCAGATGATAGATGGCACTGGATGAATTCCACGATGTCACTCACAGACACTTCACTCACCAACTCCACGCATTCGGATTATAATTTATGAATAAAAGTTAGCGTTCTCTGTTGTACATCAGATCTGAATTAATATCACGCACCATTGTTGCGGTATGTCTGGTTATTAAGTGTTCATGAATGTAGTTTGTGTTGTTAAACGTTCTTAAAAGTTATTGTTGTAAAGTGTTTTTTTTATACACTGAAATTACATTATTGTCTGATTACTATTTGTTTCAGTTAATGTTCACTGGTAGGCTAATAGTGTGACTCTACTTCATAGTTCGTTTGCTTGTAATGACTGTATTAATTTTTGTTATAAGTTCGAAAACTACCTTCTCACACTGTGTATCAAATTATTCTAAGTCCGATAAAATGCTAATTTCTCCTGTCACCAACTTCACTCCGATCGCGTTCATATTTTAGTTAGAACTCTCTCGCGTCCGTATTTTAGTTAGAACTCCCCGAGCGCGTTCCTGTCTCCTTTTTATATTTTCCTTACCAAATCTCCCACCAGACTCCTGATTCCAACGACGCCGTGTCCTTATTGGTTTCATGTTTTTCCCTCCAAGTCCAAATACTACCCATCTTTTCAAAGGCGTTCTCTGATAGGGCTTCTGGTTCCCCACCAGATTCTTCCCTTGCTTCGTATTTTGAGGTCGTCGACATTTCCAGCCAACGCAGCAATAAATTGTATCTGTCGTTTTTTCTAAAATCTTCAGTGACAACTCTGAGTTTCTCTTCCATTTTCATTGTTTCTTAACTTCGTCGCTCTGCCGTTATTATCTATTGTTGTTCAAGGGCCTCGCCTACCCTTCTTTGAAAGTTGGTTTTTTCTTTTAGTTGCCAGGCAACACCCCATCCTTGAGTTTGGACGTACTCTCTGCGCTTTCGTTTCCAAGTAAGGTCAAAACCCTGTCATCGACCGCTGGAGTCCTTCAAATCAATCCACCCTTCGTCGCTTTCTCCTGACAGCTGGCGTACGCATGTATGCTTGACCATTGTTAAGCCTTTTCTCCTTTAATGGCTCTATACACATTGTATGTAGTTTTCTATGGAATCAATGTGTTTTCACAAAAAACTGGTGTTCTACGTACCCGGAGCAGTGAACTCTGTTAACAGAGTACGCGTCGCAGCTGCCTACGAAATTTATGACCTGTCCGTCACTACAGCTTGCTTGCTCGTTCCCCTTTTGTCCCTTACAAAATATGTTTTCCACACATACACCCTTCGTTATTGCTTTCAGCGACATTCCTTACTGCAGATTATAAAATAAAACTTTTCGAAAAATTTTTTTTTTTGTTATATACTATGTTTCATTGCATACAATGTAAAATAAAATTCATATATATGACAGTAAATTTTGAGAATTACATTATACTTTATTATGTAACGAAAGTATAATTTTACAATTTTTCTTATCTCCTTAATCTTGACTCATTACTGTAACTCATGACAATGATAACTTAAAAACACAGCAGTTAATTGTATATCGTAAAATTGTTAATCTGATATTGTCGTTCAGAAATATGTAACTAATGAACCTTTTGAACAAATGTGACTGTAGAAATGACACTTGAAAATCAATTTAAACAACTCAACTGACATGCAAACAAGTGGTAAAATTAAATTCCTTGGTAAAATTGTTTTATTACGTAATTTTTATGTCGGAACACATTGGGTAATGTTAATATTTAGTATTCAGGACCGCTTAAAAATTATTGAAACGTTCTTTAAAACGTGTGTAAAACAAATAAAAAATAATAAAATGTAAAAAATTGTTTAAGTTAAAAAATTGCAAATTTGTATGTTATTATATATAATTTATTATATTTAGTTGCTGTAAAGGTCAAATAAAATTGGTTCTTACTTAATTTAATCATTATTAGTGACAAATTAAGTTACAAAGATTGTCTCTTTTAAAGGCATTTTTCATCAGTTACGTGTGATTTATCTCTGTTACTGTCAGTATTTTTCCAACGGTCTGGGTAATGACAATCCATTTTATATTATCGGCGTATTGTAGCAGAGACTTCTGCAAAATTTTGTCTTGCAGTTGCTCACCATGGCACACATTGAGTCTTCATTTATTACATGTCTAATTCCGTTAATACATGTACTCTTCCCTTATATCTTCCATGTCCACAGATTTCAGTTCCGATCTGAAAGGAAACTTTTTTATTTTTCCTAAACCTGCATATTACTTGGAATAATAAAGCTTACCGGTAAATAGCGTTTGCCGCACAACACCCATATTAAAATTATGTAAATAGATTATCCTCTTTTTTAAGCTTTCAATTTTTGTGGGAACCAAATGACAAAAGCATGGCGTTTACCAGAGGTTGAAACTTTGTTCTTCAAGTTAAAAATTTGGGTGTTTCTTCATTTGAATGTTATTCTCTGAACACTTTAGCGGAGCAAGAATACTCTTCTGCTGTTGCTTTTAACACTCTTCTTATCATAGCGTTTTGTCGTCGTTCCGTTGTATGGCCTTTCTGGTTACTATATTACTGGGAAGAGTTTTTCGATTAACCTCTAAAATTATGCTGTACCTTCTTTTAACTATTATGTTTAGCTATTAACAATAAATACACAGTAAAATTTAATAACTAGATTTTTGGATGCACAATATCTAGATCAGTCTCATACGAGCGGAGACGTACGGCCTGATATGAGCGGAGCAATATGCACAGTTCATAAGTCAGAAGTGTGTGAAGACGTAGCGTAGCGGTGTGAGCAAGTGGGAGAAGTTTACCTTAGCGCTGATTAAATTCAGTGTGAGATTACTATACAGTACAGTCCAAGCAGGACCTTGCAACCATTGAGGGAAGACGTGTTTATAATACGTCCGACATGTAACGTAACGTCTAACCTATATTACAGTACGCACACAGTCATTATAATATTTAAAGTTATTTGTACTTAGAAAACAATTGCCAAAAAAATATTATACATTATTCGATATATAAATAGAAGTTCACTTGAATGAGTGTTGATAGTCTAGATATTTTACAGATAGTAAATATTAGGGTTACGATTGACTCCAGAATGCAAAGTCTACTAAATCTTATTGCATACTCTTTTTGTCAGTACAGACTGGACTGGCATAATTGTGAAAAGTATCGTAAAATTTTAACTTAGTGTCACATCCTTAATCAAATTTATTTTCTAAATTGTTATGTAGAAAACGTGGAATTTATAGCTTAATGCAATTCTGAATTAAGTTTGCAAATGGTTTATAAAAAGTCGGCGGGGGCTGTGTCGGAGCCACGTCCGCAAATCTTCAGAGCGTAGAATACGTCTGTGTGCTTTGGGGTTGCTAATGTCTTATGAATAAAATGAACAAACACATATTTAGTTTTACAAAGTACAAAATATATAGACGTATCTGTATAAAAAATTACAAAATATATCAATACAATCGAATTGTAAAATCATTAAAAACTGCAGGAACGGATAAAGGTATAGTTCCGATGCCGCTAAATATAATTTCTTTATTTTTGCTACACTCACTTGTTGCACACACAACTAGTCACTGTGACACCGATTAGCGCTTTCGAACGTACCCGTTCATCTTCATATCGTAACTGCCATCGTAATTACGATCTGATGATGAACGGGTACGTTCGAAAGCGCTAATCGGTGTCACAGTCACTAGTGGTGTGTGCAACAAGTGAGTGTAGCAAAAATTATTTAACCACTAATAAAATTTGTAGTTTAACCATATTTGTTTATTTACTTGTTACTATGGTAACTAATTCTGGTCTCAAAGGTGTTGCAGCGGCATCACTTTAATAGCCACTATCTTTACGTCCATCTGGAACCACAGTCTGTCACAAACGTCACACGCGTGTCCAAATTCATTATTTAAGAATGTTTTGTGGATGTGCTTTGTAGCTAACTGCCACGTTTTGCTGAATTCGATCGGCTGATACTCTTGCGAAGTCGGGCGCTCTTCCTCATCCAACTCGACTTCAGTATTTATTCCCTTGTCTTTTAAGCGTTGTCGGTAAATCCTCTGCCGTTCGACATTGGTCATTTTGGGTTTTTTGAATTCCCCATGATTTTCTCTACTCTCCTGTATGCGTTTACGATACTTTTGAGCACGTTTAGCATCCATATATGGCGACAATTTCTCCGAACACACGATTTTTACAACTTGAATTACGATTATTCAAACCTCTTAATAATAACACCGCTATTACGGTACACTATGTAGATAGTACTCGATGAGACAATTTTAACGACACCTCACTCAACGTTCTATCGAATTGGAAACCGGAGAAATACTAATTTTAGTGCGCGCCGAGCGGCGCAAAACATTTCTATTTCTCCCCCCGCTCTCCCCGTGCTGGATGATGCAATAGCCCGCTTATATTGTGCTATTCATTGTCTTTGTTCCTTTATCTGTTGAATGGTACCTCATATAAGCGTGAATCTTTCGTCGTTTAGATAATATTTCAATTTCAAACGTGACGTGAAAACGTAAAGCTCGATTTTCTAGTTGGGCGTGCCTATTGCTGGCCTGAATGGTTACCAAAAACATTAAAACATTATTCTACGTCAAAAACATTAAAACTCGATAAACGTAAACATTTTATGAGAAAGGGAAATTTTTTAACGTTTCGTTGCACTTGAATTTTGTTCGTCATCTTTTCGTACAATTTTTTGATTTGTACAAGTTTTATATGGTTAATTCATCATTCTGTTGAAATGCTAACCAGCATCCACAAAGCCGTTTCCTTGGTTTAAATAATTTTCTTAACTTTTTTCTATTGAAAGAGGCCCTGCAAGAAAAACAATTTTGTTCTGATTAAGAGGGCAAAAACGAGCTTTATTTACCTAGCTGCTTTACTTATAGATTATCTCGAGTAGTAACCTATTTTCTAATCATGTAGGAAACCTTTATTGTAATTTGACTGCAATCTTTACTTTCAGAATGATCACTGTTGCACACCACTATATAAAAATTATCCCGATTAGCGCTTTCAAGCTTCACAGCTCATCGTCAGATCGGAACAGACAGAAATTATGTGAAAACAAACCTTTCACCCCTCTCACCCCACCCTGCTCACACACAACAAGCTATAATATAAATGTCCCTTCCCCACCCCCTAAACCCTGTCCCACCATCTGTACAGTAACATATTTTTCTAGCAAATTCCTTGTGTTTCAGTGTTATGTGTGTGTGTGTGTGTGTGTGTGTGTGTGTATGTGTGTGCATCCTTTTAAACTTACCCTCTTCCTCTCCACACACGTGGGTCAGTCACACACCCTTATTTTAAAACATCCAATTAGTACTATGCAATATAATTCTTAATCTTATCTATCTGTCCTCTATCATTTACTTCTTAATTATGTTATAAAATATTTCTTCATTATCGAATTTAATTTTAATATTAATTAAATTGTCTAACCCTTTTTCTCTTTCTTTCAATATTTCTAACTCCTATCTAAGCTTCCTTTCAACTGTGTTATTTACTACTTTTACAATTTCGTATTCTTCCAAAGGATTAGCAAACTTATGGTTGTCTTCTATGAAATGTCTTGCATATAACGAATTGGTTGTTCTATAACCTTCTCTACGTTTGTGGTCAGACAACCTGCATACGAATTTCCGTCCTGTCTCACCTAGGTACACTTTGTTGCAGTCTTTACATTTTAATTTATAAATTCCGCTTTTCTGTAATACTGGAATTTTTTCTTTTATTTTCTGTGGTAATGTAGGCCTATACTGTTTAAACTGATGACTTTTATCTCTGTTTGTGTAAATCGTGTGTTCGATAACTGTATTTCTAAAACAGTTGTCACTTAAGTGTAATTGTTTTACACAATTATTGATAAAAAGTATGAGTATCTGTTTCTCTGGGGCTGTGTTTCAAAACCACTATATGTGTGATGCTCATTAAATATCACACTAAAAATTACTTCGGAAACTTATAAATTAGGATTTGTAATTACTTCGACACCTTAGGACCTTACTAATATTTTTCGTTTATAAATTGTAGGTTTTTGCTAGGACTCTACTTCAGGTAACTAAACTGCCAACAGATATTAAGCTATGTTGAAAAGTAGTTTTTTATTGCTTTCAAAGGAAACAAACGTTTTTGGACATCATTACCTAAGATTAACACATAAACAAAGCTCCCCTGAAATATAAATATGTTCATTTCTTTTCAAATTTTATTGTTAACTTAATTACCTACAGTCAGTCACATTCAGTCATTACCACATTTCAGTCAGTAATAAAACACGAGGAGCGCACCAATCTTTCTATGTCAGGACAAAATAAACAACAAGTTAGATGTAGAGAAAGTGTTCAGGCCTGCGTAAAAGTTGTAAATTGGAAAAAAAGTAATTTGAAACGCTTATGAAGGTGGTTATAGATTTATGTGGTTAGTGGTTCTCACGTGAGCAAGATTTCCTCTCTAGTTAATATAACTTTCAATGTACTTTTATATAACTCCTAATTATTTTAGTGTAACATCAAACTCTACATGTACATAATCATAGTACGAATACTTCATAAACACTAGTGTTACTTAAAATTATAATTATCTAATTTATTCAATTTAACTTACATGAGTACTTATTAGCACTGTAAATTTTAATTGTAAAAGAAAGCTCAAGGAAATAAATGATCAGAACGAGGAGTAGTAAGACTGAGCTGATGAAATTTTACCTGAAAAAAGAAAAATTATAGTAAAAATAATCAATCGCGTGTCTCCGACTTTCTGGCGACAACGGGTTTATTTTAAATCTGTAGAGTTTAAGAACTTTTTTGATTACTGTAAGTGAATTGAATCTACGGCCTACAGCTTTCTGATGTCCCCCTCCCTACTGTAGCAACACGTTTTGTGCCCGCAAGCCAGCCAACCAATCTTGTAGCGCTTACTGATCATACCTAAAGCCTTTATAATGCTTTCTACGTGAATTAGTAAACTTAGGTTTTCTCAGTAGACATTATTCTTTCACCACATTGTCATACTTTATTTTTGTGTGGTAACTCCTCACGTCACCACTATTCCTTTAAACAATCATTTTTAATTTTCTTGTCATATTTTTAACCATTATATTTACTAACTTTTGGCCTAATTTTCTCTTGTCTGCATGATATTTATGAAATATACTCCTGTTTTTTGTTCCATTACATGTTTATTACAATAATGTGAAACAATAGATTGACGAAAAGTGTTAATTTTTTATTTTTTTTTTGCGTACTGATATTTTGTTGGCTGTGTTAAACATTATACATATATAGTTATATTATAAACATAATAAAAACATTATATATACATTCACGCGCGCGAGCGCACACACACATATATATATTTATATAATGCGATAAGTGAAATTTGAATATAAAATAATAATTTAGCTCTTGGCGTATGATAGGATGTTGCAATGAAAATTGGTTTAAGCAAAGACTGGATGTTGAGCCAGTATAAAATAGACAATAAGATGCATGTCAGATTTGTTACTTTAAGTCGTTTTCGACAATAAAAAAAGTAACTAGTGTTGTGAAATATTGCAAACCTATGCGTAGGCACATGGCGAGTGCACTGTGCGGGTATGAATAACTATGATACGAAATACCAATAAAAAAACAGATAAAATTAAATAACTTTTATGTTAATAAAATTTCTGACATGGGATTTACACCAGAATATACATCAAATAAAGGCCTACTTAGTGGTAATATTTGTTAACAATTCAAAGAACTAAACACGTGAGCTTTTTAATAATATAATTTTTACGACCCTTTACAAAGGCAATAAAATTAGACAGGTTTTATTTGCACGTCTTACTTTGTTCATAAACAGTATTTTACAAGCAAATCTCTTATCTGGGTTGAAGCCGTAAGGGTGAGGGAATATTTTGGCCAATATAATTTGCTATAACGTTAGTTGGATTTATCCTTTGTGGGTATAATTCAGTGTCGCTTTGAACTCAGTAACGGGCAGTCTTGCTTTTGAACTCAAAAACGTTTAGACGGTGTCGCTGGTTTATGACGATAGGTCTACTAAAAGTGTACCAGCACAAGTAAAAATGTTCGCGACTAAAATAACATAGAATCCTATTACGGTACAGTACAAGATTATCCGCCTAGGGATTGAAAGAACACTTCAAGTTAGCCGGAGTTGTGTGTAGTTATATACACAACACTGATCAATAATTATTATTTATTTACTACAGTTGTGTAAAAGTACCCAACCAACCCGAGCACGACACTGAATGCCAGAGAGCAGGAGGAAATCCTGACGGAAATACCACGGTAGCCGATTATCAGGGACGGGGGATCGACGTCGCAGCATCCATCAAAAAGAAAGTGAAATTATTACATAAATTCTATTAAAAAACAGTTACAAATTAAAAGACAAAAGAACTTGTCTAAATTAAAATATTATATAATTAGAACATAGGGGGAAATTATTTTCAGGTTGCAAAAAACAAAGTTTGCAACAGAAAAATTTCGCTTATGATAAGCAAAAACTGGTTCAGGCTATAAGGTAAAACTTTTACGTTTTTCCCAATAAAAAACGTTGTGTTCCAAGTCGGTAGTGACATAATTATATTCAGTTAATCAACGGACACTTCATAGACAACGAAATAAAGGAAGAAAAAGTTAATTAAATTTAGTTGTAACCGAAACAGTAAATAATTTTATTTGTATCAGGAACAGTTAATTAATTTTGTTTTTTATCGAAAACAATAGTAAAGTTTTGGTGCAATTTTATAAAACGAAATTGAAATCTTATTAAAACCGACCTTTCTAGTATCTGAATATCGACTACTTATTCTATGCGACCTTGTACATCACGATGTGTGTGTGTGTGTGTGTGTGTGTGTGTGTGTGTGTGTGTGTGTGTGTGTGTGTGTGTGTGTGTGTGTGTGTGTGTGTGTGTGTGTGTGTGTGTGTGTGTGTGTGTGTGTGTGTGTGTGTGTGTGTGTGTGTGTGTGTGTGTGTGTGTGTGTGTGTGTGTGTGTGTGTGTGTGTGTGTGTGTGTGTGTGTGTGTGTGTGTGTGTGTGTGTGTGTGTGTGTGTGTGTGTGTGTGAGCAGATTTTTGGTACATCTGAGTGTGTGAGTTTTGTAATTTTGTTTCACGTGAATGTCAGAGAAGTGTAGAACTGGCTTGTTTTCTCTGCTGTATAAAGTTTTAGTATTCTATTATCATTTATATCACAGCGTGATGTATTTATAAAACAAACAAATAATTATCTAGTTATTTTGTTCCCAAAATAGTTTGTACGAACATGCCTTCATTTTTGAGTTTGTTCTGAGCTATACATCTGTATAGATAGTTGTTCTACCACAATAGGAACTTTTACCTACTCACAGAAGGCCTAATTACTTTTAGTGGTAAAACAAACTTGCTAGTGATGTCTTCCTCTTACAGACAATTTTTCTCATTCAATGTCAACAATTTTCTTCAGGCTGATAATAAAATAACAAATCGTCTACCGAAGTTAATTAATTAGCTTCCGTAGAACAATGTTATTCCTCCTTAACTAATAATAAAAATAATATGTTTTAAAATTCCAGCACTTAACAATTTACAAAAAAATTAAACTTAATATAATTGTGATGTATATTGTAGCGTGACAGATATAAGCATAATATTGAATGGCAATTGATCATTAGAATAATGAAGTTATAATATTTAAATTTGGAAGAAAGCATTAAGTTTAATATAAATAGATTAATTCATAGCAACTGTGGAAAGAAATCATTATTATAAAGAAAATACAAGTTAAAATAAAAGGAGTTACTAGTGATGAGTCATCCAAAACCAGTCTCATAACCAAAGGTTTTCAAGGTATAACCCAGAAAGGTAAAATAGTAAATAACAAAGCAGTACACAATATGACCAAACCCACAACGAGGGAGAATAAATAAAAGAGAAACCCTAAAATAAGCCAAGATCAACCAATACAGGTTGTGTATTTCTGAATTAAAGAAGAAGATGGAGAAGATCCCAAGAAACCTGATGGCATCAAGAACAGATGGAGAAGATACCAGTCCCAGAAGGCAGGAGAAAAGAAGACTGAAGAAAGAAGAAGAGGGCAGCATCCTGAAGAAGACGTCATGCTCTTATAAAAGACACCCAAATCCCTATATCCCCAAAATATATATCTAAAAACAAAAGTATAACGAAATAAAAACCACATGTATATAAATTTAAGAGAGAGAAGTGAACAAAGTAAAAGTTTCCTGTGAACTAAGATGAAACAATAATATAGTACCCATGGAACAAATCTCCATTGAAAAAACGCTAACCAATTTATTATGTTAATAAGACTATACGACCATTTAGCATTAACATAATAATAAGTGCAAAGTGAACCAGTGATAGTTTTGGGTATTATAAAAAATGAACCTTGTGTTTCATTCTTGGCAATCACAAACATTGGATGCAATGAAATATGCATTTTTCAATGACTTAAAATATGTACTGTGACAATGTTGTTCATAAGACATGAATCTGTTTAAAATAACATTTTGTTTTACATGAAAAAAGAAAAACAGAGTTCATAATACCTTTTGAACAATTAATACTATTTATTTGTTAATGACCAGGGTACAATTCCCCAAAGACAATGTAAAAGACGGTATAAAAACTGTAGAATCCTACTTATAATAATAGTTAGAAATAAGAATATAAATATAAGGTTTTTATGTATATAGTACAAGAATGTTTAAAAATGTTTTAGATATAAGGCCATTTGTTTGGGTCTGATACAACTAACATCAGAACTATAAAAATAGTTACCACTTGTAAATAGTAGAGAGTAATTAAGATGTTAGTTAGTAAAAAACCTTTTTTGTAAACCATATTTCCATGTTGGAAATGGGAATTTTGTTGCAAAATGTCTGATTTGAAGACAACCATTTATTTTAAAAAAATGTTCTTTATTTTGTGTTAACTATTGTTTGTATTGTAACCAATACTAATTGTTTTTGTGTAATTTGAAAACATGTTTAATTTATAATACTATTTGTAAAAAGTCAGAGAGGGTATCACACATCATATATTGTTTGTAAATTATTTTGTAAGAAAAATTGTTAAAAAAAATCATAGGCCAAAAGAATGGAAACCAAACTTCATCAAAACAGAGAAATTACTCATTTAAAAGCAAATAAAAAAAAAGGGGTTTAGACAAAATAAACTTGAGATCATGCCATATAATTGCACATACCATTTAGAGAGATTTTAATAAATTATATTCAGAATTATGAATAAAAATGAAAATGAATAAACTCAGAAATTTAGACATGGGAGTCATATATTTCAGAATAATGTTTCAGAATACAACTAATTCAATTAATTACCAGAAAATAAGGGAATAGGAACCTTTTAATACAATATAGGATTATTAATATTAAATATAACTGATAAAATGGCTGAATTTATATAATGACAGGAAGTAAATTTTAATGTTTTGACCTTTCAGAGTATACCTAACTGAAAGTGTAATTACTATTTTTTGGACAGAAAACACTATAAAATGGCATTATTTAATCTGAAAATAACCAGAATGAACTGAAAGATTAATTTAAATCAAATCTAGTGAATAAAATTGACAAATAACCAAAGTTTAGGCATTCATATAGTGAAATAGTAAAATGTACACAGGATGTGAAAATATTTTTGAACAATGTTAAGGATAATATTATATGGGCTAAGAGTTTAATTGAAACTATAACATGAATAAGTTATAAATCTATTGTGCTAATCGTGATTGAATTACTTAATGTGTTAATTTAATAATTTCTTAAATTTATCTAGCCCTTAAGTTGGACGCCATTTATAACATTCAATTTATATGCGTATTGATAGCACAATAAATTAATTATTAAATATATAAATTTAACGATCACTGACAAGTATGTGTATAATTTAATCTTAATGATGATTCTAACTATCATCAACACATACGTGATATCATTTATTTAATTGTACATAAGAAACTCTTAAAATCTATTTGCATTCTTTCAAACTTTAAGTCAATATTCGGGTTGCATTGGTAATAATGAACGCATGTTTCTGGTTAACTAAAATACTAGTTTAATTATCATTTATGACATATTATAATAGTACATAGAATACGTCGCTGTACCTGAAATACATACATATTTATAATAAACAAAGATATATCTCAATATATGCTGAAATAAAGAAAACATACATACATATATAAATCAAATGATGTTACAATTCAATATTTTACTTATTTAATGCGTTCATTAAATCCCAAATAAGCTTTTGTTTATACGTTCATTAACTACTTATTTCAATTTTACTCATTACTTTTCTTAATAATTTCTCAGGTGTGAATTCTTGGAAAGAAACCAGGTCAGTAGAAGTTACAAATTAGAAGTAATTATAATAATGGTTACTTGGTTAGTGAATATCCATTAGTTGTTGACGTAGTCTCGTTCTGGTGATGGAGATGGCTCGTAGATACATTCCGTCGTTAGTTGTTTTATCACTGCCACTTATCACTTTATTCTTCCGACCACTCGCGTAAGTGTTTGTATATGTGTGGGTAATTGAAGTTTAGTGTTCAATCAATGTTCTATCTTACTGTGTTCGCTGTGTGTTCGTTTTTAAAGTCAATAAACATGTCTAGTTTCATTTGTCGCTGCTTCCACAAACGATCCTATAATTGGTTAGTTTGTTTAATGTTTCGTGTTCATTATGTTGATGATACACAATATTAAGTTCCACTAAGTTGTATATCGTTTAGTGATGCTGTTTGTTAGTGTAACGGTCTGATTGTTCACTTGGTGTAAATTTCACTAAGTCCGTTAATGCGCACTCCGGTAAAGTTCACTACCGCGAATGAATGTATTAAGTTTTAAGTTCCTAGTTATTTATCTACCTTCAGAATGATTTGAATAAACAATGGAAAGTTTATGATGTACCGTCTCTCGCACTTGAAGTTAAACTACTTGATAATTGAAATGTAAACTGTCTGAAAATTCTAACTGCAAAAACTTTAGTATAACTGACGAAATTTTGAGTGTGGCTGCGTAAAATTTGAGTATAACTGACGCTCCGTCTTCCTGGACAGCTAGTTTTATTAATTCGTCCCTACTCAAAATTTTGTCTCTGGCGCGCTTCACGCCCACTTCTTTTCGAGATTGGTCAGTTTTTGATTTTCTCGGAAAATACTGTCCCACTCTGTCAAAATCCGACGTCATAGTTCTTTCGATAGGTTCTTCGCCTCAGTTGCTATGGAAACATCCCTCACCATCAAATTTCTCGCTGGCTGAAGGTCTCTGATAGGTCCTTAGGTCTCCCTTGCTCCCTAGCTAGACGATCGTTGACCCGCTTCGAAGAAACTCTGGCTATAAACAATTTGTCTAACAGCCTATTGTCTGAGTAAACTCTGCGTTTCTATAGATTCCCATTATCTGTACTTACAGTCTTCCTGGCGTATTGTTCTATGCTCTTACCCCTTTTTTCTGGCTATTACTAATTTCGAACATCTGCTGGTCGTTGAAGTCACTCCAACTTTCCCTTCGTAAATTCTTGTCTGTCAATTAGACGATACCTCCAGCTGTATAACATGACTTTAGTTTTTGTCAGCCTATCTTCCAGTATTGTTACTTAAGGTGCAGCGTATCCGTCTCATTGTAGTATGGAGCATTACTTGTTTTTGTCGCTTATCGTCTACTGACGTAATACGGCCACATCTGCTACAATTCTTGGTACGGGTGTGAATGTCCTCCTTACTTTGTTACAGCTGCGGAGAGCAATAATTCTGGACGAAACTTTCCCTGTCATCTTACGCCACCAAATTCTATAGTTGGATAGAACTTAATGCGTTTCTATTGTCAAGTCAGCAACGCTTCACTGACACCTTCTCATTACTCCTTATTTATTGCTCCACCATAAGTCGTTGACACTTGCCTCGTGTGAACGTACTCTGCCGAGGTGAGAATTTAAAAAATTTTAAAATTTTCTGCTCGTTACAAAACTGAAGGAAACAGTTAGTTAATTATTGGTTTTTGAACGGTTAACATGACATACATTTGGTAACGTGCATAACCTAACCTATAATAGACATACCAAGCGAATGTATAGTACGTTATTGTGAAATCGCGAGTGACTTGTGGAATACTTCTAAAAACTATCATATTATAACAGAAACAATCAAGTAACACTCCATAACACAGAACAATATAAATCTACTCTGAAAAACACCACAAAACACTAGAAAACTGTGTAATACATTAACCCAAATTAGTGATGGAATCGGGGAAAGTGTTTGAACTAATAATTATACGAATACACTAAATACAACTCAGAAACAGTACACTAGACACTACACAACATTTTACAAGAGATTCGCAGACATCAGAACAGGAATACTACAGGAAAATCTTTTATTTGGAACGTCCAATATACGAATGACATCTCACTAACTTCACGGCGGCCATTTGCTTTGACGATTTCAGTGCCTTCTTCTTGGTTCAGAACAGCTGTTTGGTGAAAACAATTATTATATTTACAATTTATTATTCAATGTCTGTGTTTATTAATAACTATTAATTTGATTGTAACGTTATACTTTTTAAATATTAGCCCGATTTCTCTGACTTTGGTAATAACTGGCTGTTTAAAGAACCCTATATAATTTTTATAACATATACTTGTAACTTTTTTCGATATCCTGAGAATCGATACTAATCGATAAGAGTCAATATTGCTGTTACTTAATAAAACATTAATACTTTTCAATACTTAATAGTTCTTTATTTCTTCAATAATACTAATTACCAATAATATAATTCTAATTGATAATCTACAAAGACTTTACCACCCGTAAGTGAAGATAACCTAAAAAATAGAAAGGTAAACAAATATCGATTGGTTTACAGACAGTCTTATGAGTGGTGATAGATTATATAAATTATACTAAAACTTTAATAAAAATTTTCAGAAGAGCATTACACTGTTTAAAACTGCACAGCCCTATATTAATTAATTGATCCTAATTAATTAATTAATAAAATTAAAATTTTTTTTTATTATTTTTTTTATAAACATAATTTTTTTTTAATTTTCCTTCAAAACAATATTTTTTTTTTGTTTTGAAACTTTCTGTGAAGCTAAACATATATATAATTCTTCATCAACTTCACGATACTCGACCGGTCTTGCTACAATTGGGACTCAACCAGCTGGGAAACTTAAGGAAGTGTTTCAGGCCAGTAAGACGTCGAGAGCCACACCAATTAAGCATATTACATTGGACTTGATTACATCGGAGTCGCATACTCCACAATATCAATAACACACAACATCATCTTTTTATTTATATTATTACAAATTGGCGCACAACTTTAGGGGCTTTAATTAGCGATTGGAAGGCCAATACATTCTGCACAATCACTAGTTGGAGCTAGGCAACAGCTACAAAGCCAGAGAATTTCGAGGGAAAATGCAACGACGTGCAATATCTAAGAAACGGGCGGCGGAGGCCGAGAAAGAAATAGAAGTTGACATGGACAACAAGGAGGCGACACCAGTAGAGGTGGAAAGTTCATTGCCACCAGTGTTGCCCAAACAACCTGAACAACCAGGGGAACAACCGGAGATACCTACACAAACAGTGGAAACCAATGCGCCGGAGAAGGAAACAGAGGACATGACAACACAACAAATGTTCAGGATGATGATGGAAATGAATAAGAGAATGGAGGAGAGTAACAAGGAAATGAAGGAAGACTTGAGTAAGAAAATGGACGAAAATAGTAAGGAATTGAAGGAAGACTTGAGTA
Source organism: Magicicada septendecula (assembly GCA_034769895.1). NCBI lineage: Eukaryota > Metazoa > Arthropoda > Insecta > Hemiptera > Cicadidae > Magicicada > Magicicada septendecula. Next base: position 475,351,600 of record CM068373.1, read on the forward strand.
AGAAAATGGGGAGCGATAACCAGTCCTTGAAAGAAGATTTAGGAAATAAGATCGAAACAACAAATAAGAAGCTGGAAGAGAAGATGGAAGAAAACAGCAAGAAGATGGAAGAGAAGATGGAAGAATTGAAGAAGGATAATCAATCCACAAAAGAAGAGTTGACTGGGATGAACAAGAACATGGAAGAATTGAAGGAAGACAACCAATTGTTCAAGGAAGAATTCAAAGCGACTAAAGAAGAGTTGATTAATAAAATTGAAAATACCAATCAGAAAATAGATGAAACCAGGAAGAAGATAGAGAAGAACAACCGACAATTGAAGGAAGAGATGAAAGAAGATAACAAGAAGTTGGAAGAAAAGATGGGGGAGAAATTGGAAGAATTGAGAGAGGACAATCAAATTCTGAGAGAAGAATTAAGAGAAGTCAATCAGGAGAATTTGGACAAACTGGACGAAAGGATGGAATTGTTGCGAGAAGAACTGAATAAAGAAATCAACGTTAACAAAAAAGTGATGAATAAGAAGATGGAAGAAGAAAATATAATGGTCAATCGACAGATTCGAGAGATTGATGGAAAGTGCAACCAGACCGAAAAGGAGGTGAATGAGTTTAAAGAAGTGGTGAACATCAAGTTCACAAATATTGAAGAACATAGTCGTAGGAAGGTAGAAGAACAGAGAAAGGAAAATCAAGAAGAATTCGGAAAAGTACGCGACCAAGTCACAGAACGATGTAACGATATACAAGAGACCGTGGCCAGTATCACCGGTCAGGTGCGACAAAGCCGAGAGGAGATGGAAGCGATTAGAAACAGACCGACTCATTTCACCGGATTGCCTGTCAACGAAAGCCGAGAGTGGCTCAACTTCCGGCAATACAAACGCAAGCCGATGGAGTTCCTGGCAAGGGTAGAAGAATATTTGACCAAGCATAAAATTACCCAATGGAGCCATAGCAGGGAGATATTCGACGAGTCCTTCCGAGACATTACAGATAATTGGTGGATGGCCAACCGGAGTGAAATTTCCGACTACCAACAGTTCCGGAAAATGTTTAAGACAAAATACTGGTCTGAGACCACCCAGAACTTGATACGTGACAATATTTGTAACGGAAGATACAGGTCACAATTAGGTAGCAGTATGACGGCATATTTCTTGGGGAAGGTGTGTATGGCAAAGCACCTTGAGCCAGCAATCCCAGAAGAATGTTTAGTGAATAAGATATCTTATCACTATGATGAGGACATTATCAGGGCCCGGAGAGGTAGTCAGATCAAGACGATCCAGGGAATGACTGAGTTATTGGAGGGATACGAGAATGAAGAGTATTATCGGCAGAGCAGGAAGAGAAATGAGAGACCAGAAGCAAGGCCGACTACTTACCCCAATAACGGCAATAACCATACAAATAACCGGAACCAGCCCAGTAATTACGACGGCCCTAACAACCAGCCGCGTAATAACCAGTTTAACGGTAATTTTAACGGCGTGAGGAATAACAACCCCTACCCAAATAATAGAAACCACTTTTATCAACAAAATAATAATGTCCCATACAGTCAGAGAAATCCATATCCCAACAATAATGTTGACAGACCTTACCCACCTAACCGAAATTACTATAATAACAATTTTAATAATAATAATAATAGCAATAATAATAACCGAGTGTCGCGCCCTAGGGTAAATTTTATAAGAGCAGAAGATCGCGGACCCAGGAGATACTATCAACCGAGGAGGAGCAGCTTCCACGGCGCCGACCGAAGATGGAGGAGTGCGGAACGAGACGGCCCAAGATACGAACAGGAAAGACGAAGTACCAGCCTGGAAGATCTTGGCAGACAACCGAACAGGGCGTTAAACATCAACCAGGGTACAGAACGTCAGGAAACAAACCAGAGTTTCCCGAACGATGCCTCGGTCAACAATAACTTAAACAATGACCAAAATGCTTTAAACGAGAGGAGGCAGTAATCAGCAACGATGACCCGTTACTGCTTATACTTCCTGGGTTAGAAAAGGATGATTTGCAACAAGCAAACAATGATAAAAACATCACTATTATCTGTAACCATTATTTGAAAGACATACGAACTGAACTTTTGGAAGAGAACGAGAAGAGTCTCAGCAACAGTAATAATGAGATAATTTATATAACAGCGGAGGTGGAAGGAGTTCCCGCTAGAATAATGATAGACACAGGAGCTAATATTTCAATAATAAACTCCAATGAGTTGGAGAGAATACAGAGTACATGTGGTAAAACTTTGCCAATGTTACCAGTCAACAACATTGTATTGGTAGGTGCAACTGGTCGCCAAAATAAAACCATCAGGAAGCAAGTTTCCTTAAGTGTCGTTAGCCGTGATATAGCTTTAGACATGGAATTTTTAATCGCCACCGGATTACCATTTGACATCTTAGTCGGTTGCGATATTCTTCGTAGATATTCGGCAGTAATCGATCTTAATTTAAATAAAGTATCACTTTTCCCAGACGGAGTAACATGGACCGCAGATCTGGTAGGAAGCACAACTATACTTCCCAGCCCAATACATCAACAACTTCGAAAAATTAATATTATAAGAAACAGCCCTCTTTCTAAACCCATAATATACAATAATGGAGGAGAGGATTTATGGTCAGTTAAGATCCAAGAAATACGGAATTTCCAGTGCGGAAACGATAACGAGAAAATACCAACACATCTGGCTGATCGTCTAATCGCTATATATGAGAAATACAAGGCGGTGTTTTCTGATGAACCAGGGAAGGTAAAAAACTACCAGTGCCAACTTCGTTTTAAAGAAAACGTAGAGTTTAACCGGAGGTCATATCCAATAGCGCAATCGCTCAAAGAAGCCGTGAGAACAGAGATAAACAAGATGATAGAAAACGACATAATTGAGATTAGTCAATCACCTTACACTAGTCCAATTATTGCTGTTCCGAAGAAAGACGGACAAGTCCGGCTCTGTTTAGATGCACGTGAGTTGAATAAGACAATTGTGAATGACAGAACTTCTCCCGGTGAAATAGAAGAAATCTTAAAGCGTTTTCATGGTACTAACTTTATTAGCACCTGGGATACGGTCTGTGGTTATTGGCAGGTAGAGCTGCATCCACAAAGCCGCCAGTATGTAGCGTTCATTTTCGAAGGGCGCAATTACCAGTTCAAGAGACTGCCCTTCGGACTTGTCAATTCTGTCGCCATATTTGTGGCATGCATGGACCAGATTTTGGGACCAGAAGCGCTCCAATTTACCACCGTCTATGTTGACGATTTACTAATTACATCCGGAACCTGGGAAGAGCACTGTTACAGAGTGGAATTTGTACTAAACAAACTAGCGCAGAACAACATAACACTGAAGTTGGAGAAATCCAAGTTCATAGCGCGCGAGGTACAATTCTTAGGCTTCAACCTAGACGACAGAGGTATTACCCCATCAGCAGAAAAAGTGGAGGCAATTCAGAGGTTCCCGCAACCAAGAAACAGGAAACAATTGCAATCTTTCCTCGGACTCTGTAACTATTACAGGAAGTTTCAGAGCCGATATTCCGAGTTGACCGCCAAGTTTCAACCACAGTTATCTGCCAAAAACAAATGGACTTGGGGTGAAGGTCAAGATATTACTTTCCGATTAATAAAAGAGAAGTTTCTGGAGAGTGTGATACTTCGTCACCCAGATTTTAAGAAACCGTTCTTTCTAAACTGTGACGCTAGCGATCTAAGCTTAGGAACGACATTATACCAGGAAGATGAGGAGGGACAACATCTGGTAATAAGCTTCGCTAGTCGCACATTGAACCAGTGCGAAAAGAACTACAGTGTGACAGAAAAGGAATTGTTGAGCGTGGTGTTCGCGTGCAGCAAGTTCCGGACGTACATTCTCGGATATCAAGTCACGGTACGAACTGATCATAAATCCATCTCGTTCCTTCGTAGGTGCAAATTGAGTCACGGCCGATTGGCTAGGTGGGTACTCGCCCTACAAGAATATGACCTGAAATGGGAATACATTCCAGGAAAGAAGAACGTGGTAGCAGATGTGTTGTCACGTATAAATCTGGAAGATCAGACTTTCGAGGGAGAGAAGGAGAGCTTAGTAAAAATTTATAACATATTCACGACCAGAGCCGATTTACAAGCTTTGTTAATAAATATCCGAATCCATCAGCAGTCTGATCCTAAGCTGAAAAACATTGTGAGTCGTTTGGAAGCCAATGATGAAACCATTTCTAAATACTACCACCTTAACAAGGGAATTTTATTCATAAAAACCGCATTGGACGATGAGACATGGAAGGTGATAATCCCACACCAAATCGAAAAGGAGGTCATCATCGATTACCATGTCAGGTATGGTCACATGGGAGCGTTAAAAGTGATACAAGCTCTAGAGGAAAATTGTAAGATAAAGAATATCAACCGCAAGGTGAGGACATACATCAAGTCCTGTAAGATCTGCCAATGTGCAAAAATAAACAATGAAAAGACAGAGGGTATCATGATACCGATAACTTCCAACGCAAAACTGGAAAAAGTGTTTTTGGATATATGCGGGCCATTTCCCCGTAGCGGTGGTCGACACAGATATAAATACTTGGTAATCATAATGGATCACTACACCAAGTATATAAAGCTATATCCGGTTAATCGGGCAACGACAGCAAAGGTTTTGGCGGTGATTATTGATTTGTATATCCCAGAGATCGGTAGACCATTTTCTATTATTACCGACCATGGTACACAGTTTAAGGGGAGGAGATGGCGAGACACTTTATTAGCACTTGGGGTCAAAACATATAAGACATCAGTCTACCACCCAAGTAGCAATCCGGCTGAGAGAGTACTAAGAGAAGTGGGTAGGATATTGCGCACGTACTGTCACAACCAACAGAAAAAGTGGCAAGAGTACCTAGCAGCGACAGAAACATTCCTAAATTACGCCCACCATCCAGCTATAGGAATTCCACCGTACTCAGCCATGTATGAGAAGCCGACTCCCCGAGACATTGAACAAATCATTGAATTTCCAACGAACAACAATAGGAAATTCAACCAGTTGAAGTTTTACAATAAGGTAGCAGAAGATCAGGAAAAACGGCAAGCCAAATACCAGAAGGCAATAGGGCGAATTGTAACATATAAAGAGGGTGAAAAAGTCCTCCTAAAAAATAGAGAGCTGCCTAGCACCTTAGAAGGCATAACCAAAAAACTACTATTACTATATACTGGCCCATATGTTGTGGTAAATGATAAGCATAACAATACATATGAGTTGAGGGAAATCATTTCAGGGAAAATCAAAGGAGTGTACAATCAAGCTTCTATGAAGAAATATTATGAAGAATGAGTTGTGAGTTTTAGAATTTTGAATTTAATTAATTTGTAAAAAATTTTAAAATAATGTAAGTACATCTTACAACCTAATAATTTTGGAACAAACTTTATGGAAGAAAGGAAAAGAAAGACTTTTGAATTGAAATATAATTATAAAAATTTTAAATTGAGTAAGTACTTCTTACTACAACCTGATAATTTAGAACAAAACTTTATGGAAGAAAGAGAAAGAGAGAGAATTTGGAACTTAATTTTACAAAAAAATTAAAAATAAAGTAAGACCAACTTACTATAACTAAGTTTGTGAGAAAACTTTATGGTAAATAATTAAGAAGAATTTGAATTTGGAAAAATACCAAAACATTCAGAAATAATAGTAAGATCACAGTACTATAAACAATTCTGAATGAAACAATTCTGGGAATAAATGAATTAAACAGAATTTGAATGTTGATAGAACGTCAGTACTTTGAAACAAGATAAGATCAACATATTACAAGGATTTATGACAAATATTTTTCAATTAAATAAAAAGAATAGTTTGAATTTTACATTAAAACTAACCAAGTTCCAAAAAATAATTATGTGTCAATTATGATTGAATTGAGAAGAAAATAAAGTGATTAATTCAGAAAAGAGAGTTAACGTTAATCCAGAATAAATGCTAGACATTCACAATAGCATTTGAAGGAGTAGAGAAGAATAACAAGAAAGAGTGTAATATGCCAGAGAAGGAAAAAATTTGGAAGCAAAGAGACTAATTACCTATGAAACGATAATGAAAACAGTTAATTAAGAGCGAAGAAGAACAACTCATACCAAACAGATGGAGAAGATGATTTTGAACAAATGATAATAATAAGACCTATATGAAATGCAAAGAGAAGAAATACCACATGAAATATAATATAAATGAATTAAGGTTAATGAATGCGAAGGTGGATTAATAACTTTCTAAGAGAAAGGAAAGAACCAAAATGTTTAAATAAAATGATCAATATAACAACCTGTATATCTAATGTAAAGATACAATGTCAAAAAATTAAATATAATATATTAAGACCATTCAAATAATGAATACGAAAGACTATTTATAAAGACCATGCTAATACTATGAATAACCAGAAGAAAGTATAAAGAGAATTCAGATGAAGAAGAAAGAGAGTTACACTGTAAACAGTAAACAGAATTATTAAAAGAAAGGTTTTCAACCATAATTAAATTAAATATATCAGACAAGTTAAGAGTTTTGGAAAAATATATATGTAATGAGTATAATAATGATTATGAAGATTTATTAAGATAGAAAATGTGAGATAATCTGAGAGACTACGAAGTGGAGAATCCAAAGATATTTTTATTAGTCGAAAATGAGACTACTTTTTATTTATTTATTCGATGACTGACTGAAGATAATTCCAGCAGCATTATGTTTTTTGAGCAGGGATGGATATGCCCCTGTACTCAATTTATAGAAGTGGTGTATGGCCAGCAGAGAAGTAGCGTACAGTGCCCCTCTGATCTGCCCCAGCCCACGTGATAGGGAATGTTAGGGAATTAATATTCCAAGGATACAACACGAAGTTGATATAGAAAGAAAATGTATTACAATTATAATATATCTCAGAAGACACTAACTATCCGAAAAGGATCAGTAGTAAAACAAATAATTATATATATAAAATTAATAAAACTCTAATATAAAAAAGTCGATATAAAAATGGAGAAGAAAATGAATTATAAGAAATGATGAAATTATCATAAGAAATTATTTCATTAATAAACATGTCTGAAATAATTACTTCTGGAGGAGAGCAATCTGTAGCGTGACAGATATAAGCATAATATTGAATGGCAATTGATCATTAGAATAATGAAGTTATAATATTTAAATTTGGAAGAAAGCATTAAGTTTAATATAAATAGATTAATTCATAGCAACTGTGGAAAGAAATCATTATTATAAAGAAAATACAAGTTAAAATAAAAGGAGTTACTAGTGATGAGTCATCCAAAACCAGTCTCATAACCAAAGGTTTTCAAGGTATAACCCAGGAAGGTAAAATAGTAAATAACAAAGCAGTACACAATATGACCAAACCCACAACGAGGGAGAATAAATAAAAGAGAAACCCTAAAATAAGCCAAGATCAACCAATACAGGTTGTGTATTTCTGAATTAAAGAAGAAGATGGAGAAGATCCCAAGAAACCTGATGGCATCAAGAACAGATGGAGAAGATACCAGTCCCAGAAGGCAGGAGAAAAGAAGACTGTAACGAGCAGAAAATTTTAAAAATTTTTAAATTCTCACCTCGGCAGAGTACGTTCACACGAGGCAAGTGTCAACGACTTATGGTGGAGCAATAAATAAGGAGTAATGAGAAGGTGTCAGTGAAGCGTTGCTGACTTGACAATAGAAACGCATTAAGTTCTATCCAACAATAGAATTTGGTGGCGTAAGATGACAGGGAAAGTTTCGTCCAGAATTATTGCTCTCCGCAGCTGTAACAAAGTAAGGAGGACATTCACACCCGTACCAAGAATTGTAGCAGATGTGGCCGTATTACGTCAGTAGACGATAAGCGACAAAAACAAGTAATGCTCCATACTACAATGAAACGGAAACGCTGCACCTTAAGTAACAATACTGGAAGATAGGCTGACAAAAACTAAAGTCATGTTACACAGCTGGAGGTATCGTCTAATTGACAGACAAGAATTTACGAAGGGAAAGTTAGAGTGACTTCAACGACCAGCAGATGTTCGAAATTAGTAATAGCCATAAAAAAGGGGTAAGAGCACAGAACAATACGCCAGGAAGACTGTAAGTACAGATAATGGGAATCTATAGAAACGCAGAGTTTACTCAGACAATAGGCTGTTAGACAAATTGTTTATAGCCAGAGTTTCTTCGAAGCGGGTTCAACGATCGTCTAGCCGGAGAGCAGGGAGACCTAAGGACCTATCAGAGACCTTCAGCCAGCGAGAAATTTGATGGTGAGGGAGATTTCCATAGCAACTGAGACGAAGAACCTATCGAAAGAACTATGACGTCGGATTTTGACAGAGTGGGACAGTATTTTCCGAGAAAATCAAAAACTGACCAATCTCGAAAAGAAGTGGGCGTGAAGCGCGCCAGAGACAAAATTTTGAGTAGGGACGAATTAATAAAACTAGCTGTCCAGGAAGACGGAGCGTCAGTTACACTCAATTTTTAGGCAGTAGTACTCAATTTTTAGTCAGTTGTACTTAAATCTTAGGCAGTTATACTCAATTTTTACGCAGTCATACTTAAATTTTAGACAGTGATATTCAATTTTCAGACAGTTTTCATTTCAATTATCAAGTAGTTTAACTACAAGTGCGAGAGACGGTACATCATAAACTTTCCATTGTTCATTCAAATCATTCGGAAGGTAGATAAATAACAAGGAACTTAAAACGTAATAATACATTCATATCGCGGTAGTGAACTTTACCGACGTGCGCATTAACGGACTTAGTGAAATTTACACCAAGTGAACAATCAGACCGTTACACTAACAGACAGCATCACTAAACGATATACAACTTAGTGGAACTTAATATTGTGTATCATCAACATAATGAACACGAAACATTAAACAAACTAACCAATTATAGGATCGTTTGTGGAAGCAGCGACAAATGAAACTAGACATGTTTATTGACTTTAAAAACGAACACACAGCAAACACAGTAAGATAGAACATTGATTGAACACTGAACTTCAATTACCCACACATATACAAACACCTACGCGAGTGGTCGGAAGAATAAAGTGATAAGTGGCAGTGATAAAACAACTAACGACGGAATGTATCTACGAGCCATCTCCATCACCAGAACGAGACTACGTCAACAACTAATGGATATTCACTAACCAAGTAACCATTATTATAATTACTTCTAATTTGTAACTTCTACTGACCTGGTTTCTTTCAAAGAATTCACACCTGAGAATTTATTAAGAAAAGTAATGAGTAAAATTGAAATAAGTAGTTAATGAACGTATAAACAAAAGCTTATTTGGGATTTAATGAACGCATTAAATAAGTAAAATATTGAATTGTAACATCATTTGATTTATATATGTATGTATGTTTTCTTTATTTCAGCATATATTGAGATATATCTTTGTTTATTATAAATATGTATGTATTTCAGGTACAGCGACGTATTCTATGTACTATTATAATATGTCATAAACGATAATTAAACTAGTATTTTAGTTAACCAGAAACATGCGTTCATTATTACCAATGCAACCCGAATATTGACTTAAAGTTTGAAAGAATGCAAATAGATTTTAAGAGTTTCTTATGTTCAATTAAATAAATGATATCACGTATGTGTTGATGAACGTAGATAGTTAGAATCATCATTAAGATTAAATTATACACATACTTGTCAGTGATCGTTAAATTTATATATTTAATAATTAATTTATTGTGCTATCAATACGCATATTAAATGATTGTTATAAAATGGCGTCCAACTTAAGGGCTAGATAAATTTAAGAAATTATTAAATTAACACATTAAGTAATTCAATCGCGGTTAGCACAATAGATTTATAACTTATTCTTGTTATAAATGGCGCCCATTCGCACGGCATGATACGTATTAACACAGACTGTTAACACGTACGGCTTAGGTAAAGAACAGGCAGTAGAAGTAGTAGAAAAGTAGTGTCATAGAAGTAGAAGTAAGATAAATGTTATTAGTGTAAGTCAGTTTGAATGATTACACGCAGTAGGGCTAAAATGGCGAGCAATTCAGACAGTGTAGAGTATGACATTAATAACCAATTAGGCGCAGTAAATACCGAGGACAATACTACGCCTAGCGAACCAAGTAGTGTGGTGGAGAGTCCAGAAGATAGGGCGCGAGGACAGACATCGAAACCAGAAGATGGGACCATACAAATGTTAATGGAGTTCACGCGTCAACAAGAAAAGAAACAAGAAGAACGAGACGAGAAACAAGAAGAACGAAGCAAGAAACTTGAAGAAAATATTAAATTAATTAGGGAAGAAAGTCTTCAATTAATTAGTGAAAAATTAGAGAAACAAGAAGAAAACAGTAAATTAATCAATGAAAAACTCGACCAGCATAAGGAAGAGATGACACAAATAAGGTCCGAGATACGTGACTACCAGCAGACTTGGGAAAGAAAGGTCGATGAATTACAGAAAAGGCAAGATGATATCGTGAGGGACTTGAGAGAAGAAGCCGACAAGAAGTACATAGAAATACAAGAAAAACAAGATAACGATCGACAAGAATGGATGGCGGCGGTACACTCTACCCAGACGACCGTTAAAAAGATTAATCACAAGTTCGATGTTCACGTTAAGGATTACAATAAGAAGCACGAAGAACTCAAGGCCGAGATGCATAATACCATACTGCAGAGACAACAGGAGCAAGAAGGAACAAATAGTAATATTATACAAAAATTAGAAGACGTAGACGGTAGACAACGGTCAACAGAACAGAAGTTGGACGAGACTACGAAAGAAAAGACAACTAGGATCGAAGAATTAAAAGGACATTTAAATAAGGTAAGAGAAAACCAAGAAAGGTTACAGCGACAACTGATGGAAGGTGATTGTGGAATGTTAAATCGATTTAACGGACCTAACCACAATGATCTCAAATATAATGGCACAGACAGATTCCCTATGGAATTCCTCAAAGAATTGTCCGAAGTTCAAGAGTTATATTATCCCGCTGACAATATCAAGTGGATTGGCAAACATCTGGAGTTAGACGCAGGAATTTGGTGGCGAGTGATACGTGACCAGATATCAAACTTCGCAGAATTCAAGGAAGCGTTCTCTCTAAAATATTGGGGCCAGGAACGACAGGACAGTATTCGGGACCATTTGGAGTTTGGCAGATTTGATTGGCGCGGACCAGTTACTGCTATTCAATATATTGAACGGATTTTATTGGAAAGTAAGCAGTTAACACCTACTTTATCTGATTATCAGTTAATACGTAAGATCTCTCGTCACTTTGGGCGTGACATCCAGCTTGCGGTGGTTACAAGAGGAATTGTGACGATACCAAACTTCGAGTCTCTGATCATCGAGTATTCACAGATTCAACCAAGAATTAATAGAGAAGCGAACTATGCAGCGGCAAACGAGGGCAGAAATGCGTATAAGGAAGGTGAAAGTAACTTGAACAAAGGAGGCGGTATACAGAAGAAGACATGGGGTGACAGACCCGCCATAAATAATCAGCCCCGTAACACGGACCGGCGCGCTGTCAACACAATAGAGTTTACAAACACGACAGCTGGTGCATCGGGCATTCAACCTAAGAGAAATCGTCAACAAGAAGAGGAAAAAAAAAATCCCTCCACCCATTAACGAAGATAGCCATCAAAACAAATGACTACCAGACGAATATTATCCTACCGGACTTACGAACCGATTTATTGTGTAATGATGATGAAGAAATTTCTCAACGAATAATTAGGTGTCCAGAGATAAATATCAAGTTCAATAATAATGTTAGTGTGCAAGCGTTAATCGATACTGGATCTGTAATAGCTGGGTTATCTGAGTCGTGGTTTCACCAAAACAAACATGACATTACACCTTATGAAATATTACCGATGTCTAACACATTAATAGTTAGTGCAGTTGGTAATAAATCAAAGCTAATCAGAAAACAAATATTATGTGATATCTATATTGAAGAAATTAAATATGAATGTGTTTTCCTAATAATACCAGATTTGATAAAACCATGCATATTAGGAACCAATTTTCTACAAGAAACAGGGTGTCTCATTGACATGGGAAGAAGAATCGTCGAGATAAGAAGAGAGGATAACGAAGCGACGTACACGGTGCCTATGATGCATATAGAAGTGGTGGACGTAGAAGAAGAAGAAGAGATCATCAGAAACATTAACAAGAAGATAGAAAGTATAGAATGCGGAGATAGAGGAACGTTGGAAAGGTTAAGGGAGATTCTAATAAGAAATTGTAGTTTATTCAGAGAATGCCCCGGAAGAATCGATGGGTATGTCCATGAGTTCCGAGTCACCGACCAGACACCGTACTTCCAGAGAGGATGGCCTGTCCCATTAGCCTATAAAGGGAAGGTAGATGAGGAGATTCGGAAAATGTTACGGTATGGGGTCATTGAGAGATGCAACAGCGCATATATCAACCCACTAGTTACGGTAATCAAGAAGGACGGTAGCGTACGATTGTGTTTGGATGCGAGAAAGGTGAACAGTGTGACTATCCCGGACTATGAGGGAGCCCCTCCAATAAACGACATATTGGCGAGATGTGGAGAGATGAAGTACCTATCTACCGTAGATCTAACTAGCAGTTTCTGGCAAGTACCACTGAAGTCGGAATGCCGGAACTTCACCGCTTTTATGTACGACGGCAAGTGTTATCGTTTTACAGTTACACCATTTGGCCTGAGTACCAGTTCTGCTGCACTGACCAGGGGATTGGACACAGTATTGGACGAAGAAGTAAAAGAAAATACCATTATTTATGTCGACGATTGCCTGTGTTATTCAGAAGATTTAGAAACGCACTTGTTACATTTGGACTTATTATTATCTAATTTAAGAAGGGCAAATTTAACCATCAATTTGGAGAAGTCGCAGTTCTTCAGACAAGAAATCGCGTACCTCGGTTATCAACTAACAACGCAAGGAATACGAGCAACGGACGAGAAGATAGACGCCATTATGAAGTTCCCTGCACCTCGGAACCAAAAACAATTAAAAGGTTTCCTGGGGCTGACAAATTTCTATAATCGTTTTACAGACAAATACGCTGAAACTACTAAACCATTACTCGAGTTGCTACGGAAAGGACAGAAATTCACCTGGACACAGGAATTAAATGAGTGTTTTCAGCAGGTAAAAAGGTTATTCGTAGAAACAGTCATCTTAAAGTTTCCCCGAATAAACCAAAGATATTATATGCAATGTGACGCCAGCAACTTTGCATATGGCGGACAACTATATCAATTGGATGGAGAAGGAAGAATTGGAGTAATAGCTTTTACCAGCAGGACATTCAAGGGTGCGGAAATAAATTATTACACTACGGAGAAGGAGCTTTTGTGTATTGTAAGATGTCTAGAGCGGTTCCGTATATACATACTAGGACAACCGTTAACCATCATTACTGATAATAAAGCACTGACTTTTATGAATAAATGTCATTTAAACAACTCGCGTATTACACGCTGGATCTTAAGTATTCAGGAATACAAATTTGACATTGTCCATTGTAGAGGTAAGGACAATATTATTGCCGATCTTCTGAGCAGAAATCCAGAAGATGCCACACCAGAAGTAATTAGTGACAATATTTCCGAATATTTAATTAACCACCTGACAATCAAAATGGATAAAAAGGTAAGCAAGATCCTAATGGATATTGGAAGGCACCAAATTCAAGATCATAAGCTTAAGTATATTATTGATAAGATTAGGGAAAATTGTATAGATAAGAAATTAAATAAATTTTATAGATTCGTCGATGAGAAATTGTACAGATTACGCAAAGGAGAGTGGAAACTATACGTACCGAACAGTGTGTCTGGCGAAATAATTGCTGAAATACACCGTATGTATGGGCATCCCGGTGCGAAGAGATGTATCAAATTATTGCAGGAGTACTTTACCATGGACGGAATGTTAAAGAGGGTGAAAAATTACGTACGGACTTGCGACACTTGTCAGAAAAAAAAGGATTCCGGCAACAGAAATTCGTTTGGAGGAACAAAAGCCATAATACCGTTATGCAAGGGTGACCTTGTGAGCGCGGACTTTTACGGACCGTTACCTGCTTCGTCTAGTGGGGTGAGGTATCTGTTTATAATGATTGACAACTTTACCAAATACGTACGACTTTTCACACTTCGAAGGGCAACGACCGTCGCTACACTGAGGAGAGTACACCAATATTGTGAAGAACTAGGATCTCCTAGAGTGATTATCACAGACAATGGAACGCAATTTTCATCTAAAAAATGGTTAGATGGATTAACTGAACTAGATATCCAACCACGATTTACCGCAATAAGGAACCCTTGTGCGAATCTGGCTGAAAGAATCAACAGACAGCTTGGGAACTTATTTAGGATCTTTGTTGGTGATCAACATACAAAGTGGTCGCGTTACGTACCAATCGTCGAGAGTTGTATTAACGAAACGTACCACGAGACGATAGAAGTAACACCGTACGAAGCTCAGCTCGGAAGAAAACCTCCCAGAGCGTGGGAAAAATACATCAACAAGGATATGCTCCTAGTTAAAGGGGTAGATCATAAACAAATATATATCAAAATGAAGGAGAAGAGAGAAAAACAAGCAAAATTATGTAATGAGACTAAAACCATTACAAGATTCAACATTGGTGAGAAAGTGTTAATCAGAACATATCATCAATCGGACGCGGTCCAGAAAAGAATTGAAAAATTTTGCGAACTGTACTGCGGACCATATAAAGTGCATCAAATTCTCGGAGAAGCTACTTATCTACTCGTTGATTGCGATGATGACAAGAAACTCCGTGGAAAATTTAATGCCAGACAATTGAAAAAATACTATGAACCAGAGAATTGAAGATGAAGGAAGAGGAAGAAATAGAAGAAGATGTCTTAAGGAGCTAGCCGATGCTGATGTATCAACTGCGTTAGGGTAATTGACGCGGTGATATCATTCAAGCTGGCTTATCTAAGAAAGTTATGTACTTTAATTGTTGAAACATAACATCAAAATTGTATTTAGTCGATTAAGCACTAATTAAATGTTAGATAATAAGATAAATTAACATTTAGTGTGACATTTTATAAAATTATTGCAGTGAATGTAAAGGACATTTAATTGCTATTAATTGATTTATATGGTAATAAGTTAAAAGGACAAAGTGAGAAAAATGGACACTTAAATCAGATAAGTGATAATATTTAACGAACTAGATAGTGAATGAACTTTATTAATGTGAATGTATGTAATTAGTAGGTTAGGATTATAAATGATGTATTATGAAGTAGGTCAATCATTGAAACTAAATGTTATACGTGTATGTAAATTATTAAGATAATTACAGTTAACGTAGCGATTGTGTCAATCAACAATCTAATTTTAAAATAATAGTTTAAAAGATTTTATTGGTAAGATCATTAATAGTGCACAAAGGTGTATATGTATAGGAGATTTTCTTTGATATCATGTAAAGGTTACATTGAACCGCTTAACTATTTGATACTATATTGTGAATATGATATTTTAGAAGGTAAGATCTTATTTAATTGATGAAATTATTTAATTGCTTATGGAATTTATGACTTATCTTATAAATTATAAAGATAAGGTATTTATATGTCAATTCGACAATGTGAAATGCGTTCAGCTATCCCAAATAGCTGGCAATAAATTCAGAGAACTAATTAAAACCAAAAGGGGGTGTACCACTGGTCATATAAGCTTTTGAAAGTAGGTTATTGTGTATACCTTCCCCGAAGAAGATGGACACGGCGAGGCGACGTACAGGGCGCAGAATTTAGATTTGAGTTGTTCCCAGAGGTCACATCGTCAAATCGAAATTGAGGACACTGTAACGAGCAGAAAATTTTAAAAATTTTTAAATTCTCACCTCGGCAGAGTACGTTCACACGAGGCAAGTGTCAACGACTTATGGTGGAGCAATAAATAAGGAGTAATGAGAAGGTGTCAGTGAAGCGTTGCTGACTTGACAATAGAAACGCATTAAGTTCTATCCAACAATAGAATTTGGTGGCGTAAGATGACAGGGAAAGTTTCGTCCAGAATTATTGCTCTCCGCAGCTGTAACAAAGTAAGGAGGACATTCACACCCGTACCAAGAATTGTAGCAGATGTGGCCGTATTACGTCAGTAGACGATAAGCGACAAAAACAAGTAATGCTCCATACTACAATGAAACGGAAACGCTGCACCTTAAGTAACAATACTGGAAGATAGGCTGACAAAAACTAAAGTCATGTTACACAGCTGGAGGTATCGTCTAATTGACAGACAAGAATTTACGAAGGGAAAGTTAGAGTGACTTCAACGACCAGCAGATGTTCGAAATTAGTAATAGCCATAAAAAAGGGGTAAGAGCACAGAACAATACGCCAGGAAGACTGTAAGTACAGATAATGGGAATCTATAGAAACGCAGAGTTTACTCAGACAATAGGCTGTTAGACAAATTGTTTATAGCCAGAGTTTCTTCGAAGCGGGTTCAACGATCGTCTAGCCGGAGAGCAGGGAGACCTAAGGACCTATCAGAGACCTTCAGCCAGCGAGAAATTTGATGGTGAGGGAGATTTCCATAGCAACTGAGACGAAGAACCTATCGAAAGAACTATGACGTCGGATTTTGACAGAGTGGGACAGTATTTTCCGAGAAAATCAAAAACTGACCAATCTCGAAAAGAAGTGGGCGTGAAGCGCGCCAGAGACAAAATTTTGAGTAGGGACGAATTAATAAAACTAGCTGTCCAGGAAGACGGAGCGTCAGTTACACTCAATTTTTAGGCAGTAGTACTCAATTTTTAGTCAGTTGTACTTAAATCTTAGGCAGTTATACTCAATTTTTACGCAGTCATACTTAAATTTTAGACAGTGATATTCAATTTTCAGACAGTTTTCATTTCAATTATCAAGTAGTTTAACTACAAGTGCGAGAGACGGTACATCATAAACTTTCCATTGTTCATTCAAATCATTCGGAAGGTAGATAAATAACAAGGAACTTAAAACGTAATAATACATTCATATCGCGGTAGTGAACTTTACCGACGTGCGCATTAACGGACTTAGTGAAATTTACACCAAGTGAACAATCAGACCGTTACACTAACAGACAGCATCACTAAACGATATACAACTTAGTGGAACTTAATATTGTGTATCATCAACATAATGAACACGAAACATTAAACAAACTAACCAATTATAGGATCGTTTGTGGAAGCAGCGACAAATGAAACTAGACATGTTTATTGACTTTAAAAACGAACACACAGCAAACACAGTAAGATAGAACATTGATTGAACACTGAACTTCAATTACCCACACATATACAAACACCTACGCGAGTGGTCGGAAGAATAAAGTGATAAGTGGCAGTGATAAAACAACTAACGACGGAATGTATCTACGAGCCATCTCCATCACCAGAACGAGACTACGTCAACAACTAATGGATATTCACTAACCAAGTAACCATTATTATAATTACTTCTAATTTGTAACTTCTACTGACCTGGTTTCTTTCAAAGAATTCACACCTGAGAATTTATTAAGAAAAGTAATGAGTAAAATTGAAATAAGTAGTTAATGAACGTATAAACAAAAGCTTATTTGGGATTTAATGAACGCATTAAATAAGTAAAATATTGAATTGTAACATCATTTGATTTATATATGTATGTATGTTTTCTTTATTTCAGCATATATTGAGATATATCTTTGTTTATTATAAATATGTATGTATTTCAGGTACAGCGACGTATTCTATGTACTATTATAATATGTCATAAACGATAATTAAACTAGTATTTTAGTTAACCAGAAACATGCGTTCATTATTACCAATGCAACCCGAATATTGACTTAAAGTTTGAAAGAATGCAAATAGATTTTAAGAGTTTCTTATGTTCAATTAAATAAATGATATCACGTATGTGTTGATGAACGTAGATAGTTAGAATCATCATTAAGATTAAATTATACACATACTTGTCAGTGATCGTTAAATTTATATATTTAATAATTAATTTATTGTGCTATCAATACGCATATTAAATGATTGTTATAAAATGGCGTCCAACTTAAGGGCTAGATAAATTTAAGAAATTATTAAATTAACACATTAAGTAATTCAATCGCGGTTAGCACAATAGATTTATAACTTATTCTTGTTATAAGACTGAAGAAAGAAGAAGAGGGCAGCATCCTGAAGAAGACGTCATGCTCTTATAAAAGACACCCAAATCCCTATATCCCCAAAATATATATCTAAAAACAAAAGTATAACGAAATAAAAACCACATGTATATAAATTTAAGAGAGAGAAGTGAACAAAGTAAAAGTTTCCTGTGAACTAAGATGAAACAATAATATAGTACCCATGGAACAAATCTCCATTGAAAAAACGCTAACCAATTTATTATGTTAATAAGACTATACGACCATTTAGCATTAACATAATAATAAGTGCAAAGTGAACCAGTGATAGTTTTGGGTATTATAAAAAATGAACCTTGTGTTTCATTCTTGGCAATCACAAACATTGGATGCAATGAAATATGCATTTTTCAATGACTTAAAATATGTACTGTGACAATGTTGTTCATAAGACATGAATCTGTTTAAAATAACATTTTGTTTTACATGAAAAAAGAAAAACAGAGTTCATAATACCTTTTGAACAATTAATACTATTTATTTGTTAATGACCAGGGTACAATTCCCCAAAGACAATGTAAAAGACGGTATAAAAACTGTAGAATCCTACTTATAATAATAGTTAGAAATAAGAATATAAATATAAGGTTTTTATGTATATAGTACAAGAATGTTTAAAAATGTTTTAGATATAAGGCCATTTGTTTGGGTCTGATACAACTAACATCAGAACTATAAAAATAGTTACCACTTGTAAATAGTAGAGAGTAATTAAGATGTTAGTTAGTAAAAAACCTTTTTTGTAAACCATATTTCCA
Organism: Magicicada septendecula; assembly: GCA_034769895.1. NCBI lineage: Eukaryota > Metazoa > Arthropoda > Insecta > Hemiptera > Cicadidae > Magicicada > Magicicada septendecula. The sequence continues at coordinate 475,370,729 of CM068373.1, forward strand.
TGTTGGAAATGGGAATTTTGTTGCAAAATGTCTGATTTGAAGACAACCATTTATTTTAAAAAAATGTTCTTTATTTTGTGTTAACTATTGTTTGTATTGTAACCAATACTAATTGTTTTTGTGTAATTTGAAAACATGTTTAATTTATAATACTATTTGTAAAAAGTCAGAGAGGGTATCACACATCATATATTGTTTGTAAATTATTTTGTAAGAAAAATTGTTAAAAAAAATCATAGGCCAAAAGAATGGAAACCAAACTTCATCAAAACAGAGAAATTACTCATTTAAAAGCAAATAAAAAAAAAGGGGTTTAGACAAAATAAACTTGAGATCATGCCATATAATTGCACATACCATTTAGAGAGATTTTAATAAATTATATTCAGAATTATGAATAAAAATGAAAATGAATAAACTCAGAAATTTAGACATGGGAGTCATATATTTCAGAATAATGTTTCAGAATACAACTAATTCAATTAATTACCAGAAAATAAGGGAATAGGAACCTTTTAATACAATATAGGATTATTAATATTAAATATAACTGATAAAATGGCTGAATTTATATAATGACAGGAAGTAAATTTTAATGTTTTGACCTTTCAGAGTATACCTAACTGAAAGTGTAATTACTATTTTTTTGAAAGAAAACACTATAAAATGGCATTATTTAATCTGAAAATAACCAGAATGAACTGAAAGATTAATTTAAATCAAATCTAGTGAATAAAATTGACAAATAACCAAAGTTTAGGCATTCATATAGTGAAATAGTAAAATGTACACAGGATGTGAAAATATTTTTGAACAATGTTAAGGATAATATTATATGGGCTAAGAGTTTAATTGAAACTGAAGGAAACAGTTAGTTAATTATTGGTTTTTGAACGGTTAACATGACATACATTTGGTAACGTGCATAACCTAACCTATAATAGACATACCAAGCGAATGTATAGTACGTTATTGTGAAATCGCGAGTGACTTGTGGAATACTTCTAAAAACTATCATATTATAACAGAAACAATCAAGTAACACTCCATAACACAGAACAATATAAATCTACTCTGAAAAACACCACAAAACACTAGAAAACTGTGTAATACATTAACCCAAATTAGTGATGGAATCGGGGAAAGTGTTTGAACTAATAATTATACGAATACACTAAATACAACTCAGAAACAGTACACTAGACACTACACAACATTTTACAAGAGATTCGCAGACATCAGAACAGGAATACTACAGGAAAATCTTTTATTTGGAACGTCCAATATACGAATGACATCTCACTAACTTCACGGCGGCCATTTGCTTTGACGATTTCAGTGCCTTCTTCTTGGTTCAGAACAGCTGTTTGGTGAAAACAATTATTATATTTACAATTTATTATTCAATGTCTGTGTTTATTAATAACTATTAATTTGATTGTAACGTTATACTTTTTAAATATTAGCCCGATTTCTCTGACTTTGGTAATAACTGGCTGTTTAAAGAACCCTATATAATTTTTATAACATATACTTGTAACTTTTTTCGATATCCTGAGAATCGATACTAATCGATAAGAGTCAATATTGCTGTTACTTAATAAAACATTAATACTTTTCAATACTTAATAGTTCTTTATTTCTTCAATAATACTAATTACCAATAATATAATTCTAATTGATAATCTACAAAGACTTTACCACCCGTAAGTGAAGATAACCTAAAAAATAGAAAGGTAAACAAATATCGATTGGTTTACAGACAGTCTTATGAGTGGTGATAGATTATATAAATTATACTAAAACTTTAATAAAAATTTTCAGAAGAGCATTACACTGTTTAAAACTGCACAGCCCTATATTAATTAATTGATCCTAATTAATTAATTAATAAAATTAAAATTTTTTTTTTATTATTTTTTTTTATAAACATAATTTTTTTTTAATTTTCCTTCAAAACAATATTTTTTTTTTGTTTTGAAACTTTCTGTGAAGCTAAACATATATATAATTCTTCATCAACTTCACGATACTCGACCGGTCTTGCTACAATTGGGACTCAACCAGCTGGGAAACTTAAGGAAGTGTTTCAGGCCAGTAAGACGTCGAGAGCCACACCAATTAAGCATATTACATTGGACTTGATTACATCGGAGTCGCATACTCCACAATATCAATAACACACAACATCATCTTTTTATTTATATTATTACAATATGTCCCACGATTTTCAATAAGTAATCTATTGTCCACCTGTAACATTCACAATGACGACAACGTAAAATATTCACCTCCTGAGACAACGTGTCAATTTTTTTCCTATTCTTTAGATGGTAAGTACTCCTCCTGCTGTAATAGTCCATTTTTTCCAACTAAGCCGAAACGTCTGAATTAGATCAAACATTACAAACAAAAGAGAGAGAAAAGTCAGAATTAATTTCGGCCGTGAAATAATCGTGACGCAAATCACCAGCACAAGGACAGGGCGTACGATTGTGTTCAGATGCTGCAACACACACAACCAAGAAACAGCTGACAAGCAAGCCGCCATCAGTGAACGGCAACGCAGGCACACAAGGTTTACACTAACTAAGCACTGTATAAACTGCTCGGTATTGGTAATTGTTTATGATAAAATGTGAAAGTATTTGTTAAAACAGTACTCATTGAACTGAATAATGCTAAAACGAATTCACTGGCAATTACCAATTCACGCATAAAATTTTATTTTCAAAATGGGTTTTACATAAGTACTATTCTCTGTCAGTATTATAGCCTAAGTGTATGTTTTGTTAATATTTTCATCAGAATCTTTAAACATTTGTGCACTAAAACCGAGATGCATTACAAAAAAAAAAAAAAAAAAAAAAAAAAAAAAAAAAAAAAAAAAAAAAAAAAAAAAAAAAACTAATATTATATCTGTCATCATTTGTTTCATTGAACGTGTTCCACAACACTGACACCAGTATATACACATTCAGGTAAATTATCATTTTTTAGTAATATTATTACGATTTTACCCAAACTTTTTATGTACTCAATCATTTCTAACATATGTCCATAGAACCGTTGTACGAACGATATAAATTCCTCTCCATTAATGACATAAATTCAAATGGGTCCAAATACATTGCACATTTGTGCGTACATGTCGTTAAAGTTCTTTATGGCAGGAAGTTTTTCGGCAATTGAAGCTAAAATTATCTCCAGGCCAGGTTACCTGATCAATATAGGATATCGCTTACTTTACTCGAAAAAAAAGAATTAAGAGTGATGTTTTTAAAATATTTTAAAATGAAATGAGAATTAATACTAAAGATCGGCATATATAAATTTCGTACTTAGCGCATAAGAAAAGCGTACCACGGGTACCACGGGAACCACGAGTGTGCTACACAAGGCCGCATTAGTGTCTAAATATAGTGTAATTATGCAGGTAACTAGATTTAACCGTGCCACGTACTGACACTTGCATTGGCGAAAATGCTTAAGCGTGTATCAATGTCATCTGTTATATAATTGTGCTGTGTTACACTTAGATATCAAGGTTTATACAAAACCGGAGTGTCTCACAAGAAACACCGGAGGCGTGTTGCTTTATGTATAACGTGAACTAGACTGAATTTGTGCTGCAGTACACGCCTTTAACTAGTCGACGCTGACTCGCCGTACAATAATTATTATTCATTTTATCATCGTCTTCATACTTGCTAGTAAAAACAGGTTGTTGTGTCGTTACTTCTTACGGTGTAAACGATGTTCTCTAAAGCGTACAAAGGTTATGTATATTTTATTATGTCTTACTTACTAGAAACAATAAAATATAATAATATGATACATATTCTTCAAATCTTTGAAGAAATTTCTCTTCACATAGTTATTTAGTTTAAACTTTTCTTAATTATACACAACTAATGCAATCATCAAAGCAGATCATCTGTGTACAAAGCAAGTTTGTAAAGGTGATAACTCATCCGCCTTTAAAAGTGCTAACTCTTTTCTTAACACATAAAACCATCTGTTCATTATGTTCATAATTATCTGCGAAAATGGCCTTCAGCTTTACGTCAGCCTTTTGTAAAAACATTTTATTTTTTTCAAAAACTTCCAATGTTTTGTGTTCTTAATCTTCAAAATGCTGTACATATTGTTGTACGATGGTCTCACTGATCAGTGCAAAACAAAATACAGACATCAATGAAATCAAAGTCACTAATCACCAGCTTTAGTTAATCAAAAATACAATTTGTAATCAACTTGTACAATAATCCAAGTTAAATTTGTCCACACACAATAACAACTTCAAATAATAGACTTCTTCCACACTAATTATAACACAATAACACTTCGCCATAATACTTCAACCACTACTCGATCCGCACTAAGGAAAACCACTCAACGAACTGACTTGACAAAGCCAGCCTCTGCCCTCTTATAGGTCGCGCACGTGTCCTGAATGAACTTTCCATCCTTAACGCGGTGTGATAGCTAATGCATATTTCAAGTGTTCTCGAACACACTGGAACGAACTTACGTGCGGGCTAGACTGAGTCTACACCTGCCCGACAGGGGGACGAGTGGAGGCCGCTCTCGGTTGTTTAAGGGGAGTCTATTCGTTTCAACGTTTCGTCTGCTATGGTTCCTTCCTCGTAACAATAATCACTTTCTCTTCTCTTGGTACGTTTGTAATTTACCCTAAATATTTTCATGAAATTTGTGCTTTGTTGTTCTGATAAACGTTGGGTTACTGACTCTCATTTTTTTTTGGCAGCTATATCAATTTATAAGATGAGCTATGCAAGTGAAAACTGCACTCCAAATACTAGAATTGGTAATAGAGATTATTAGGGTCTGATGGGGTTTTGGAGGCTATTTGTGGCTGTAAGAAGGACGAGTATCGCAGCCAGAAAGAGCCTTGGGATTTATACATTTAAAAAATCAAAAGATATAGGGGAATGTAGATGAACTACCTGTTAGCATAAGAGCATAAACACCAACTAAAACAAATTATATTTTACTGACTCACGGGAAGATAACATATGCTGCAAGCCAAAATGAAATGAGTCAATAAATATCTGAGGGATAAGACAGAGATGAACAGATGGCACTCGACAGAATTTCCCAGTATCGGATGAATTGGTAGGAACACCTTTGCCGAACGGATGACTGCCGCATCCCCAAACAACTATGGAACTATAAGCCGAGGGGAGGGAGAGGTGTGGGACGTCCGAGGAAGCGCTGGACTGCCTACTTGAAGCTGTAGACTTTGCCTATTTGAGACCGGAACAAACCATCCTTGGTTTAATCCTTGGAGATAACTAATTTAAAATAAAAACTTATCAATTTACTCACAAAACTGTAACACAAGACAATATACTTTAAGTTATTTTATTGAAATGAACAAAACGTTTTAGGACAAGAGAAAAGATGGATGTGAATAATTTTGACTACACCACTAAATTTTGTTTGTAGATTTTTTCAGTGATTATGTTACCAACACTAACTCAAAATGTGTCGAAAACAGTAAAATGGTACGCAGAAAACGCAATAAGCACTAATCACATGAAAACAGTATTAGGCTAAATTTCTTCGTGTAAGCCATGCACCCTCAAGTAAACGTGTGTAACGTATTCAATATTTTAAATAAGTAAATGAAAACAAATTTTGAAAACGGATACAATTATAATTGGCCACATTGATCTCGTGTGTGTGTGTGTGTGTGTGTGTGTGTGTGTGTGTGTGTGTGTGTGTGTGTGTGTGTGTGTGTGTGTGTGTGTGTGTGTGTGTGTGTGTGTGTGTGTGTGTGTGTGTGTGTGTGTGTGTGTGTGTGTGTGTGTGTGTGTGTGTGTGTGTGTGTGTGTGTGTGTGTGTGTGTGTGTGTGTGTGTGTGTGTGTGTGTGTGTGTGTGTGTGTGTGTGTGTGTGTGTGTGTGTGTGTGTGTGTGTGTGTGTGTGTGTGTGTGTGTGTGTGTGTGTGTGTGTGTGTGTGTGTGTGTGTGTGTGTGTGTGTGTGTGTGTGTGTGTGTGTGTGTGTGTGTGTGTGTGTGTGTGGTACAATAATACACTCGTTAATAGGCTTATGTACGTTCACGACATCTCTTGCAATTGCCAAGTTACAAAATTACCTATAAAAGAATGTTTTCCATATTTTGGGATAAAATATTGTGCTCCATACAAACAATTTGTTCACACAATGAGGTAACGTGAAGTATCTACAAGTATACTACCGAATGAAAATACGTCTGTAAATTATACAATAATTTTAAATCAATAAATAAAAACATATTTTCAAAACAGATACAATTCTAGTTGTGTACATTAAACTCAAATATTTAGTTCATTAATACAATAATACTTTCGGTAATAAACTGATGTACGTTCGCGACATCTCTTGCAATTGATAAGTTACAAAAATATCTATAAAAGAATGTTTTTCATAATTCGAAGTCAAATATTGTGCTCTATACAAAAAATCTGCTCACACTATGGCAACATATAATATCTAGACGTATACTACCTAATGAATCGAACTTGTCTACTTTTGGTCACAGTGTTTATTTCGTCTCCTGCCATTATGAACCGACATGACACTGTACACTAGCTTTTTGTGCTGGTAACAAACTATGGTTTAGTTTTCCCTCTGGTCATCGTTTCCTTTATTATAGTAGGCTCTCCCAAAAAAAAGATGTGATATAATGCTGTTTTTGCAATAGAGTGCTTCTAGCTCTTATCTATTTCTTCCAAAGCTATCTCCTTACATCTTGAGGAAAAACGCACATATATATGGCTCTCAAATGTAAATCCCGTTTACGGTTTTTCTGCTATTACGTCGTCTCCTTTTTTAGTTGCTGAAATGTTTACAAATACACTAATTTTGTAATTCGAATTTTTAAATCAACTACAATCTCTAGTTTTGGTAAATTAAATTCAAAAAACTAGCTAGATTAATTAATTAAATAGCTAGATTAATTAAATTCAAAAAATTCAATAACTAAATTGAAACTACTACAAACTAAAAGATGAAGAGACTAAAGAAGAATATAAAAGAATGAATAGAGAAGTTAAACAACAAGTAGTGAAGAAGAAAAATGCTTGGGAGAAAAGATGCGAATACATCAGCTGGGAGGTACACAAAGATCAGAAGCTTGGAAGACAATTAAAGCCATTAAAACTACAAACAAGACACAGATATTTTTGAACAACATACCTGAAACATGATGGATACAACACTTTAGGAAGCTATTGGTTGAAACAAGGAATACATTCATTTTTAACGAATATGAAATAAAAGTATCTCGAGAAATAACACTAAGTATTGAAGAAGTTCAAGAGGTACAAAATTGAGGAAATTCCCAGGTCCGGTAGGAATAAACCCAGAATTAGTAATTGAGACCCCCGAGCTGTTTCAAACGCTCAGAAAACTATTCAAAAGATGCCTAAATGGAGAAGAAGTGCCAGTGGAGTGGCGAACATCGTATAGCTCACCACTTCATAAGAAGGGTTGAAAGTTAGACCCTAGAAATTACAGAAGAATTGCTGTGATCCCGACCATGGGGAGAATATATTCAAGGATTTTGAAAAACATAATTGAAGAAGACATCAAGACCAAGCAGCACGAAGAACAATCAGGTTTTAGAGCGGGGCGATCTACGGTAGACAACATCTTTACAATCAAAATAGCAATTGAAAAGAGAGTACAGCATAACAGAGAAACGCATGTAGCTTTAATAGATTTAGAAAACGCATACGATAGCGTCCCAATCTCACAGTTATGGAAGGAGATGAAACATTTGAACATAAATGCAATTTGATTGCAGCCACCAGAAGGTACTATCAACAAAATATCAGCAGGGTCAAACAGGGAAACAAACTCACTCTCCCATTCGAAACTACAAAAGGCGTAAGACAAGGATGCTGCTTATCCCCTACCCTCTTTAAAATATACTTAGACAGACCTCTAGTAAGATGGACAAAGAAGTGTAAAAGCATGGGGCTGAGAGTAGGAGATGACAATCTGTTCACTTTATATTTTGCCGATGACCAGATTGTGGTAGCGGAGGATGACGAAGACCTCGAGTATATTGTCAGAAAGTTAAAAGAAGAATATGACGCAGCTGGTTTGACGATGAACATGGCAAAATGTTAGTACCTGATAGTGGGCAACGAAGAAGTTAAGGACTTAAAATTTGATGTGAACAGGATAAGAGGTGTTGAAAAAAGTAAATACTTAGGCGTTATTTTCAACAAACAGGGAAGTAGCAAAGATGAAATTCAAGAACGTGTTAACAAGGGGCGAACCGTTATAAGAACGCTGAATTCTCTTCTATGGGAAAGAAGTATAACAAGAAATACAAAGAAACATAATATATATAATAGCATGGTGCAAAGTCTAATCCTTTATGTAGCAGACGTTTGGAACGTTTCAAACGTAAATAAGAAAAAACTGATGGCAGCGGAAATGGACTTCTTCAGGAGGAGTTGTAGAAGATCAAAATTAGACAGGGTTAGAAATGGGACTGTTTGAGCCGAGATGAATATTGACAGGGCAATAATAGATGAAATAGAAAGAAGAGAATTGACTTGGTTTAGGCATGTGAAGAGAATGGAAGATGATAGATGGCCCCGCAAAATACTGGAATGGATACCACCGGTGAGGAGGAAAAGAGGACGTCCACGGAGGAGTTGGCGAGATGACGTAGCGGAAGCAAAGGGTGCGAGAAATTCAGAAGAACTTACATGCTACGATAGGTTACAATGGAAGTTGGGGACGGAGAAACGGCGATAGCTGTAAAGATCATTTATATATCTTCTCATCTATCTGGAGTAATTACATTATAGTTACTGTCTTTTCAACGATATGCAAGTCAGATCGCAATTCGTAAGTATTTGATAAGTTAGCCTCGTTCCTCTGGTAGCCTTGCATCATACCCTAAAATATAACTGTGTAAACCATTAGTCACCTATAACTAATGTAGCCAATTAGCCACCTATGACTAATGTAGCCAATTAGCCACCTATGACTAATGTAGCCAATTAGCCATCTTTGTATTATGTAGCTTATAAGCTGTAGAACACCAACACAACACAGTTCGCCTATAAGGAATGAAGTAAGGGAAAATCCAGTAACGGAATCGCAATGCAGCTAAATAACAATATACCACTACAACGTTTAGTTTTCTTATATTGCATACTATTTACAGCTAAAACCTTTAACTTTTCAGGACCTCATAGAGCCTGCGTAACCGGTAGAGACCAAACGTTACCGCATACTCTGTGCTGAACAAAATGGTACAAGTTTTTTATTTGAGTTTCCTTTCTTCAGGGCGTTTTACGAAACACGAATCGTCAGATAACCTAAACAATTGACGTGTTGTGATATAATGACCATGTAAACTAGGAAGCGGTTATTGACAGCCAACAGAAATGTGAGTTAAAAACATTATGTTCCTCAAATAATAATTATAGTTTTTGTATTCCGTTGTTTTCGTTCGGTTCACCACTTTCGCTTTTCTTAACCTATCTGTTACGCTTTGAACTCTTCCATTTTACGTTTTCGTTTTTCCACCGCATTTAGAACAACTACTAAATACAACTCACAAGCATAAACTTAAAATGCATTTAACATTAAAAAGATAAAAAAATGATACCATATGTACTTGCAAATAATTTTATATAAATTGTGGGAAAACGTTTTACATGAAAACATGCTGCTGCGTTAAAAAGCGTTGTGAAACTGTGAGTTTTAACGTATAATTCAAATCGAGACACAAATATTTCCAAAACACTAAAAGTTAATTCAAATCAGTTAAATTTATGAGCTATCCTCTACAAAACAGTAACTTAGTACACAATATTAAAAATATCGGTATGGAGATCCATACAAGACTTCCATGTTCTAAGATTTATATTTAAAACCATTTTCGAAATGAAATATTTCCATAAAAACTGCTTCTTTCTACTTATTGATTTAGCCTTAACCACAGTACTGTGGTCACTAACGAATACCACCTCACGTTATCGCACTCGATTTTCACTGATGATGGCACTCGATGGCACTGCCGAAACGTCTGGTTTTGCAGAAACAGTGGACTACGGCCAAACAGCCCAAGAAGGAATTTTAACAACAAACTACTTCTTTGTTGCCGATAACGTAGTACATATATAAAAAATTATCCCCTACCCTTTCAACTATAATTTTAATTTATAGAAAATTACCACCACCCCGTTCAAATAGTCTCTTCATTTATAGATATTTCATCTATGTTTCTACAGTGGATTATTAAGATCTTCTTATCAGGATACTTTATTTATCAAAATTGAGTACTTTACTCTTGTTAAAACATAAAACGTTGCAGGTAAACTACCCTTTCCCCGTAACCGATCTTCACCAAAATCAACAGGCGTTGAGTCCTCTATAACTCAGGCATATATGTAAAAAAATATTTGTTCTGTTTGAATTTACGGCAGTTATCGTTCGTCATAGAAAAAATTACCAGTTGTTAAAACATAAAACGTTGCTGGTAAACTACCATTTTCCCTTAACCTATCTTTACCAAAAACAAGAGGTCTTGATAACTCTACAATTCAGGATTGTATGCAAAAAATTATTTGATTCTGTTTGAATTTGCGGCTGTTATCGTTTGCCATAGAAAAAAATCGACACACAGACAGATAGACACACACAGACACTTTTCGAAAAATGACTTTTTTTCATGTTTTGAGGGTAGTACAATCAGAATCTGCAATTATCTCGAACACGATTTTTTTATATGGATGGTTTTTTTATGGAACATGGAAGTAAAAACACATACACTATATTAATTAGATCCTTGTTTCTGTGTATCCTTGCATCTTATATTAAATTGTTCCTATAATGCACAAATTTCATTACAGTGATCAAAATATTTTTTATGTACAATAACTTGGCCTTTAAATGTCATTAAAATGATTAGGAAGTAATTAAAAATTACCCTCTCATGATGCAATAAAGTTAGTGTATAGAAGTAGACTTGATTCTCAGCGTCCAGTATTTCAAATGATAATTACTTGCTAGTATTTAATTAGGAGAATTTTTATGATATCTTATTTTTATTTCCACTAACTTTAAAACACTAAGCTGTAGCAGGTCAATTACTGCTTAGACAGAAACTATTTAACGAGGGTCTTTGTCATGCTCTGTAAAAGAAATCACAATAATATAATGTAGTCAACATTAGATCTACAACAGCAAACATGGAAAATAAAATATTGAAATACTTTTAGGCTTTTTATACACGTACACGAAGTGATGAAACAAGCGGTACCTTAAACAAAAGACAGCAATACATAATTACTTATGTTTAAGCTAATCATCTTAACATTATTAATACTAATTGAGTTATTTTCTGAGTAAGGAAACCAAGTTTATGCGGAAGCTGTAACTAATATTAACTTGATCTAGATTGCAGAAATCTAATTACCGGTATATGTAGCCTAAATTAATTATATCTTTGCATGCACTGTTTCCGCAATGTTAAACATGAATATCATTTAACTAGCTAAACTATCTTAGGTACGCATTGTATATGGTTGTTCGTAATTTCGTTTCAGGAAATTAGATAAAGCTTATGTTGTAATTAAACAGCACTCATACGACGTCAATATGTTTACTGACTTGAAAGAAAAATTCATTTATTTAAGTGTGTTATGTCCGACCACTATCACATCCGGCGCTTATGATTCCGATTATTTATTCTTTCTTTCCGTTTTTGCATAACAAATTTACGTAATGATTTACAGTAAGAACATGTTACGATATAACCACCTACGATAGTAGTCTGGTTACGGTAGTAGTTGCTCTATCATCCTGTCACAGACCTCTACTCTTTCAACAAACGGGGCAATAACTATTTTGATATCATCCTTACTCTTAATGTCACTACTATTACGCTTCTAGTAAATATCGTGACCAAGCTTTTTTTAATTTTCCGATCTGATTCCATGTACATAATTTAATTCTGTCTTCCGCCAATTCATCTTTCTATATTTATCTTGGCCATTCTCTCGGCCTTTTCTCTATGTATTTTATTAACAGACTTTGCGGATGTATACTTCTCTATTATAAAAATTTCGATCGTCTTATTTTGACTTTTGCAATTATGCAAATTGTAATAATGGTATAATTATGAATCACACATTTTAGAGTCGTAAAAACTAATTAATACTAATGAACTATACAAGGGACATGCGTTATTATAATAAAGCCGCAATGAACTATATTACTATTAAGTGATTCTAACATACAAGCAATAATTACTTTTTGTTAAACGCGCCTTTGGATTTATGATTTAACAGCAGGACAGCTATAATATTACTATCACAAAATGCAAAATTCTCAGCAATACAAAGTTATGCTGTCTTATAATGCATAGGTCTATGTTACAGAGTGTTCGTGTAAAGAAAAATCATTTGCTGCAAGCTTTTTCTTTTAAAGCATGTAATCAAAAGCACATTCACACCTTGTTTCCAAGGTATACACTTACTGCTGCTTGTAAATATTGCAAGTTATCTTACTAATTCTGTACTAATGTTTTTTAAGAATATGTCCTTGGAAATTTCCAAATTTTAAAAAAATGTGCTATTGTAAACAGCATTATCTAAGCCTACAAACAAATTATTGGTCACTACATTTATCTACTGTTTTTGTAAGAAATCAAATGAAAGCACAGCTAAGATTATACAATTGTAACTCCTTTTTTTATCGAACCTGAACTCGTTTCAATGGAAAGACCATTGTTTATTATAATTTATAAACAATTTCAAGTTTGTGGGCTAGAAAATTTATGAAAACTTTATTTCCTATGGATTTCGGAAATAGATTTAAGTTCTAATTCTTGAGGCTACATGTTAGAGATTATTCAAAAACTGGAAGTGACTTCACGATCAGATTTTTGTGACATCACAGAGGTGTGACATCATATGACGTCATGATCAGCTGATGATGACGTCATGTTTGTTAGCCGATCGGGAAGTCGTTGTCTGGTCAGTTTATCGTGACGTCTCTTCTTGTTTTAAATTCTCCCCGTGTTGTGCTGTCTATTGGCGTGTAGGAGTATGCTGGTGGTCGGTCGGTGTGAGGCTCGGGCTTGGGCGGGCTTGGGCGGGTTCGGGCTCGGGTTTGGACTGTCTTTCGTGTTACGATCGACGTTAACGACTGAAACTTTGTCGATGACGAGGGGGTACTGAGCGAGGAAGAACTGTAGCGACTCTGACATAACGCTCAATTTGCGGTAAGGAGGCGCAATGCGCGTTATATTTTCCTCTCTTCGATCCATTCCCCTTCCATCAGTAACACCATTACTACCAGTAACGCAATGTAGACAGAGCTCAGTGTTTTATCAGCCGGGGAAGGTGCCGACAGCACGGCTTTACAGTTATCCAATCAAAATTATTGCAGTTGCTAAGTGCTACATCTCAAAATGACATTCGACGACAAATTTTCAGTTGTCAACGTCGATCCAAACCGGAGGATAGCCCGATCCCGAGCCCCGCACCGACCGACCACCAGCATACTCCTACACGCCAACAGACAGCACAACACGAGGGGAATTCGAAAATACGAAGGGATGTCACGATGAACTTTACGGATCGAGTCGACCATATGTCAACAACGTTTTCAATGGCAGTTGAAGTGGTGTTGTCAAAAGTAGAGTAAATGGTTTTGAGGGTGGCAGGTGAGGATCCATGTTCTTGTGACACAGAAACGGACAAAATCAAGAAATGGTTTTCAGAAATTAGAAATGTTTCTATTCACAAAGAAATGGTCATTTGAAAGGTCATTTTAAAGGTTATTAGGTTTAGTTAATAAATCACCGTATCGCCGTATGGGCGGCGACATGAGAATGCTCATTGTCCTGAAAGAAACGAACAAAGTTCTGGCTTTTTACACTTTTACTGATGTATTAATCGACTCTTCGGGAAAATTAGATTTTGTAGATTTAATAAATTGTTTTTTACGCAATTCCACGCTCGGCGTCAACATTGTTAGACTACTGGGTTTTTGGGCCGTGGTCGATTGTTGACAAAGACAGACAGACGTTTTGGCCCCATCAGAGCCTAACTTCAGTGTTGGCAAAGTGTCCGCTAAGTCTGCTGTTCAGTCAGGAAATCAATGTATATATCGTCTAAAAGAAGGAAGGTATAAAAATTTTCTAGTGAAAACTTTTTTTTTTTTCAAAACCATTCGTATTGTTATTGTGCCAACAGTGAATGAGCCACCGGCAGGCGTGTTCTTTAGCATTCGTGGAATCCAATGTGCCCATAATTTCCTACAATACAGTTGTTTTATGATACAGCTCTCTGTACTACCAACAAACGATCATTTTGAATAAGCGTGTTGATCCTATCAGCCATACCTTCTGTTGTCGATGTTTTTAGGCGGCGTGGATGCGGTCCATTTCCCATTAGTTATCGGCTGTTTCAGAAAGCTTTGTTTCATTTGTAGATTGTGACTGACAAAACCGTCTTTTAAGCTTTTTACAAATTTTTGATTATTTTACGTTTTATTTCGTAAGAAATTAAATCCAATGCTTTGTTCCACGCTTGAATGCACATCTACTTTACGAAAACCAATGCACACTGATTGCTGAACGACTGAGAGAGATTAGTACTGCTTTGGACTGAAATCTACGCCCGTGAGAAAATGTGAATAGAGTGAGAGGGTAGACAGGGTGCACACGTAGCCACGCGCAATGCTGTAAACAAACCAACAACTACTGAGAAATACCGATTCACTTTACATTATCAAACCTTACTTAATGCTCACTTACCTCTCATGTAAAAACGTATGTTTCTCTCAGTTGCCCAAAAATTTAATTTACACACGGTACTTTTAACTCATAATTGCATTTTCTGGTTTTTCAGTTAACAATTTTCTTTTACTTCTACATTTCTTCCATCTGAATCCCAAACTTCTAAACACTTGCGTGTTTGTTTGTCGGAGCCGGATTCGATGTTATTAAAACTATTTCTTTCAAGACTGTTAGGCTGTTCATTTAGAGTTAGGCTACGGCCTTTACCACAGTGCTGTGGACACTAACCTGACACCCGTGTTAGTGTTTTTAGCTCATTTGTAGCACTGAAGATGGCCGACGAAGGCCGGTTTAAAGTTTGCTGAAATGAACAGCATTGCACCGCGGCCAAAAGCCACGAACGAAACAGTTTTAATAACTTTCGTTAATGATTTAGCGCCCCATGGGAAATGGGTTCTTTCTTTCACGATATGATGCAATTGTTTTATCAGTGGGCCCAATGTTTTGTTTTCTCTAAAAATCCTGAACAGTATTTTTTATTACACAAATGTCAAAATCATCAACAAAAAGTTCCTTTTCCTCACAAGTTTTACGTTTTTTTCTTGTGTGGACATTTTTATTTTTGTATTTTATATCCTTTGTTTTCCCAAGTATTTAACAAAGCCTTGTAATTTATTACAGAAATACGTAGCTTGTTTGGTTGCTTGATTCAGTGGATATGTCACTGAGTTTCGTTGTTTTCCTTCATCTCATTTTTTAATTATATTATTAACTATTTCGAGATCTTCACTGTAAACAACGAAACTTCTTTTTCTTTCTTTCGATGATCATTGGGGATACACTGAGAATAGACAGCTACAAATAAACAAATAACAAGATAATTCACTCACTAACTGAAAGTAACTAAAAGTACGCTGGCCGTAAACGGTAGTGCAGGAATTCGAATTTTTAATGTTACTATTACACAACTAGTTAAAAAAACTAAGTTTTAAACACAACCAATAATACATAGTCTTTGAACGCACTTAATACCTCAACAATGAAAACCAGACTGCAATAATATTACAAAGTGTCTGTTTTTGTGAGGGACGCCAGTTTGCACTGTGAACAATTCCATGCGCTGTCATGAATCATTGGCTTTAACAAATAAAAACGATACTAACACACACACACACACACACACACACACACACACACACACAAACTCACCGCATACTTTATCCTCTCCATTCGAGACAAAGATTTCAGTCTCATGCAATAACAGACAAACAATTAGCCCACAGTTTAATTACTCATTATTATTTGTTGATACACTGGAAGTATTGAGTAACTGTCGGCAATCTCCAGGAAACCATGGTCTAGAAAATTATTATCTTATAACAGCTATAAAAGAACTATAGACTCAGATCTCTTTTAGATCCATGTTTTTGTGTGTCTCAAATTTGGGTATTTTATGTGTTTTTTATGTTTATATTATATTTATTGTTATGTGTAAAATTGTATATACAGTGTTTTTAATATTTTAATGATCGACGAACTTCAACAAGGGATATTCCTGATGATGGGGCATATGTCCTGAAACGCGTTGAATTAAATATAGAGAAAAGGTCACCAGACGGACAAGAAAAAGGTAAACTATTTTACTAATTATATCAGATCTCTTATATGCCAAAGTAAACCCTTGTCTGGGTTTCTGCACTCTGTCATGTGATACTTTATTTTCACGTGGGGTCACGATCATGTAACAATACAAGCCTATCACAGTGTTACTAATTATCTTCACAATATACTTAAACGTAGTGCTTGGACTTCAGAGTGGAACGTGTGACACTATGGGAATACACAGAAGATACAATCATCTTTATTCCCTCAATTTTCCAATCAGTCAGGTTATTTCTGAATACGGCAAATAGGATGGAGCCACAATTCTATCGTCCTGAAATTCTCTTAGGCATATCTCAATGTAGATACTCTCAGCATAGGTGAAGACTTAGAAATAGAAGACGGCCCAATACTCAACAAATAGCATTGGTACACAAGTTCTCGTACCCACATATGTGCAGAAAAACGAAGTTCTTAGGATATAAGGTAAAGGTTTCATATAAATAAAGAAGCAATTTAATAACTACGTTTAAATATATTTAAATTAAAAAATTGTTAATTACAATATTAAGTTTTAAATACGTAGTTGAGAGAAAAAGTAAGGTGTGAAAGTTTAAAATAATTACTCGTGGAAAATAAAATCTTAGGGAACTGGAATCTGTTTATAAAGTTTACATAATAAAATTAGACAAAACAAGAAATAATAGTCGTCATCTTCTTCTATACTTCAGGCATTAGGTCACAGACCTGTTGCGCCCTCCGGCCGTGATAGAACTCACGCCCCAACCCAGCCAGAGTGATATTAGACAACCTTTTAACCCACGCCCGGGGGCAAGCTGTGCGGTGAGAAATAATAGTATTAAGGAAAAAACCAAATTAAGAATACAGAAACCCTAATGCGGGTAACTCTAGCGGCGTGAGCCAACTCGTATAGAAGAACGAGAAGAATCTGACAACAATTATGAGACTTAAGGTAAAAGTTTGAATATGAAGCAGCATAAATATATTTCCAAAGGTTTCCGGCTGGTGACATATTCCTAACATATGATGTCTCTAATATGAAGAGTTCAATTTCAAATGACCACATTTTTCTTGTCTTTTAGAGCGTTTATTTGCAATGCCGACAGTTATCTTCAGTAAAGCTGTTGATAAATTAAGAAATTATAGCCAATTGACAATAAAGCTGACACACAACAACATCAGTTAACACATTCCGGTGATCACGATGTTAACATGCATGTGATGAAGCACCTTTAAAAGTGTGTAAATATGAAAAGTGATTAACCTCGCAATTGAACAATTAATACATACTTGTAATACTTAATTGGTATGTGTTTTTTAATCACACACATCACATAATATGTAATCAACTTAAACTTAAAAAACGAGGTATTTTAATTTTCTTATTTATAGTGATAATAATTGTTAGTGAACTACTGTAGTCTCCATGTATAATTTTTTTGCTGTAATATTATTCATAACAAGCACGTGTTACTATTTATTTGCTGGAATATGTGAAATAAATGTTGCAGCTTTACTCTTTCCCTTGGTGAGTTAGAGAACAGTGTTGCCCTTATTCTGCTGATAAAATATCACACTCTTTAGGAAATCTTAGTAAACAAAACACGGCACATAAATCGTCGGAAAAAGAAAAATTTGCAGGATATTCAAAGAGAAGCAAGTCAAAGACCGTAACAAATCTGAAGCACTGTCTACCAGATTAAAGTTATTATTATCTTCTAAAGGCATTTCTCTGTCATATCAGCCACCATCGTATACTCCCTGCAACTCTCTATAGAATCGCACAGACCAACATTATTTATGACAGTTACTATTTAAATTTATTTTTAAATTACAGCATATATTTTCAATTAATTTCTCAGGACACTGTCCCATTAGTGTTTTTATTCCGTCACATTTAGCATTCGCATCAGTGTACTCTATTTTGAAAATTATGTGTTATATAGTTTTTCCCTGAGTTATTATCAAAAATGTTTACCCAGTTATCTCCCGTGTAAGTTTAGATTGCCATTTTTTGTGTACAAACCTAACATAACCTAACCTAATCTAACCTAACTTAACCTATGTAATCAACTGATGATGCTGATTTACCATAAATTTTAAGAAAACACAAGACTTAAAAGATAAACTAATTATTCGCACCCATCCACAAAATATTCTATATCTGTCAGTTCTAGTAATGGTTGTAACATATGAATACACGCACACGCACACATATATATTGGTATATACATGGGATAAAGTTTTTGTTACCTTTAGTTTAGAATTTTGAAATTTATATTTCACGCTATAAAGATCTTAAAACATTTTACAAACGCACGTAATATGTATAAAATCTCGTATGTCCAAACAGTAAACATTGTAATAATGAGTTTATATAAAAGATATTTTGATAAACAGGAATTGTGTAGCTGGCCACAATAGGTTAGAAGCACAAACGGTATCGGGAGACTTTTTTATGAAGTCAACACGAAATGCATGTACAGTGCACTTCATCAGCACTAAGTAACCTTATCATCTGCGGAGCACAGATATGTGTACGTGAGACCAAGTCACGCGGCCTATTACCTTTAACCTTTGATGACAAAACGAACAGACAAATTAACCGTTACAAGAATTTTTAGGTAAGCAGGAGATTTGTAACGTTTTCAGTGTTATACCGAATAAGTACAAGATTTAAAAGGCACCTTGTGGGTGCAGGTTTGTCAATTTTTGCTACTCATTAATCTACTTTCAATTTTCTACTAAAAATAATAAAATTTTCTTAAAACCCTAAAAAAATATATAACTAAATAAATAAAATAATAAAATAAGATGGTTATTTTAGTAGGAACCGCTCATTACTAATTGGTTTACGCATTTAAATATAGCTATCTTAAAATATTGAAACAAATGTGTATGCTCTAACAATCTCTAGCATCCAGAATACTTACTGAATACTTACCTATTTCAATACAGAGTAGAAATAGGCGGATATACAGCTAAATATGCAATGAACTCTAGTTACACTTTTAAATTATTAGTAAAAACGACATGGATATAATGCATGTAAAGACAGACACTAGAAGAGGATCTTGTTGTAACCACTTACAATTACTGATAGTGTAGGCACGCAGATTAATACTTCTGTATTAATACTGTAGCCACATATTACTGATCTAATACTTCAAGCAGATCTTTGGAGCTCCATGTGAGGAAGTGTTTACTGCTTGTGTTAGACTAATCAATACTTAACCACCTTCGATATATTAGAATTATTTTCCTTTCCGCGTGCCGTAGGTTGTGTTACAAGACATTCCGGTGTGATATATGCATCTTAATTTGATAAAAGAATGATAAGTCATGACAATTTATTACAATCTACTCATATACGGAATGAGCTAAATAAAGCCTGGAATTTTTACTTTTAAGCTGTTATTTTTTTTTCATTTTGTAATAGATCCTCAGAAAACACACTTTATGTCCGTTTATATGTTTCCTCTTTATTGTTTTTGCGATTATTGTGTGATTATACTTTTTCATATTGTGTTAAAGGCTAAAATTATTAAACTCGCCTGCCTTACATGTACCTTGTATAGTTCTGCAACTCTAGTTTAGCGCGCCGAAGTTAGTATATTTATCTCCTACAATTTTAGGCATATGATTGTTACAGAATAAGTACGAAAAGATTTAGTATTGAAATAAGAAAGACATTCCTAAGCATCCTATGTATCTACTAACAGTAAAATTTGATTTACAGTTACCTTTACTGAGTCTATATATTTCACAGAATTCAAGACCAGAGCCAGTTCACTTCACTAAACATTCAGTACATAAGCGATACGCCTAATTTACTTTTCTTAGCTTACTCTTGTGTACAAATCTTAAGAAACATTTGTACCTGAAATCAGAGAAATTTGGATCTTCAAATTTTTAATTTCAAGTAAATTCAAAACGTTTTCCGTAGTGTGTGCCTGGCAGGCTCCAGATTTAAATGTATAACGCCTATACGAATCTTGAATAAGTCAGTTTAATCAACAACACCCATCAGTAATAATGTAAATCAAGAGTAGGTGACATCTGAATTATCATAACCTACGCAGCATTAGAAGCCCTGATAACGAGACGTAAAAGATAGAAAACCAAGACCTGCGTAGGACTATATGGGGTAAGGACATTTACATTTTAGTATATGATAAGTAACAAACATTTGAAACATCAAGATCCTAATACTAATCAGCTAGCTCCGAATTCAAACTCTGCTGTGCCATTGCCAGAAGAGAAGTGATTAAATATTTCAGACAACTACGTCTTTAAGTGTCATTGAACGCGTTATACAGGTAAGGTAGGAGAAAGCGTAAACATATTACGGTGTTTAAATCAAGCAGAAAGACTTAACCTCATGGTCACTGATATCACAGGGAATGAATGGCTTTGATATTATGAATGGCCGTGGACTGAGGGGCTATTTGGAAGAACCGATATTTGGGGACAAAATAGCCCCTCTATAGTACTATAATAGTATAGACCACCGGGCCACGATAGGCTGAAATTCGAACTTAAAAGTATTTACCATCTTTCTTACATGATGATCGTTTATTGAGCTTTATCAACCTCTGCTGGTCACATTCTGTAAATTGTGGTCTGGCAATAGTATTCCCATATTGAAGAAAGTAGGTCTTAGTAACTGTAATACCTACTAGAGGTGTCAGCCTCTTAAATACGTTTAAAAAATGTATGGATTTAACGTAGCAAAACGACTGACTACAATAACAGAGACTATTCTCTCAGAGGACAACAAAGTTTCAGGAAGGACAATGTTCAGATTTCATCTTCACAATAGCCAAGGTCAGTATCACAAAACACAGAGAATATCAGTTGCCAACAGACGTAGATTTTATTTACATTAGAAAAGGCATTTGATACAGTAAATAGCGGCAATGTCTGAGCTATACTGTCAAAGAACTAAATCTTGTAACACCTCATTAGAGCCATACAAAGTCTTTATACAGAAAACAAAATTGTAATGGAAGCATAAACACCAAGAACAGCTCCTAGCGTGAGACTCATTAATTGTGGAGAATGACAAAATTAAGCATTACCATTTTATCTTTTAAGTTGTATATAGTTATTGTCATTCAGAAATGGCACATGAATCTTCCTAAGAATATTATGATTGGTATCTCTGCAGTTGGCACGTTATGTTTTGCCAATAACCTGGCTATCTTTTTGAAGTCGGCAAACGTCTTTCAAATATCTATACACTCATTATATTGAATCTGCAATTATTTTCGATAACAGATCTTCACATTGAAGAACAAAGTGTTGGCTTTTCATGGAGCTGATACCGTAACAGGAAGATTTTCTGAAGATGATACCATTCCGGGACAGACTAATAATTTTTAGTACCTGGCCTATAATGTGTGTTACATGACAAACAATGACGTAGTGAATATAGTACATAAGTTCGCAATGTGTGTGGTTCCACTAGGAGAACTGTAAACTCAACAAACTAAAAAGCAGGCCAGAAGGCCTACAAGTTGATAGACCTCTCCGCATATTTCTGTTAGTCTGAGACATGGAATTTAACGGAGTTCTACGGAAACCGTACAGTAGATTACCCATTACCCGAAATGCAATTAAAATTATTTATTTGCAAACAATAGTTTACCGTTGAACCGCCAGATGCTTTAAGATTACATGGGGAAGGCGTATGTAGGTTAGCCCTTTTAACCTTTTCCAATCGGCAGTCACTTCTACATTTTTATGATACCTCTTCTCTTTTTCAATCAACCCAAAATTTTGCGGCTTGATACCTTAAATTTTAAACATGCTACATTAATTTTGATATCTCAATTACTTTCTGCGTGGTTCACTACAGCAAGAATTTAATATTTGTGTTTTAAAGTAAGAATTCTCAAGAGTACTGACAATCAACTCTAGAGCACACACGAGGAGACAAATGCACGCAAAATATACAAGAACTGACAAAATTAAATTCTGTCAGCTATTATTAGTGGAAAGGGTGTGCTATTAATAGTCGGCACCTAGGGGGAAACACGCAAGGTCACAATGGTAATTCTTATATTAAAAGTTAGAGTCCAAAGTAATATTACTCTTTATTAATTCTTTTAAATGAAAACTCTGTTTGTAACGAACTTTACAAAATACTTTATAGATGAAAAGTAAATTAACTTTAGAATATTTTATAATAACTTACTGGCTTAATTACTACGAATACAAAGTATATTATTGTACTGTGATACCCAAAATTATAAATTTTCAACTTGCCTATTAATTAACCTATTAGTTAAAATAACGTCCATAAATGTTTAAAGTTATCTGAGGAAATAAAGTAAATTAATCTAGACAAGAAAACACATTAGTCTTGTCTGCAGAGTAGACTGGAATCCTGTGTATAAGGATTTTTGTGCTAAAAGGAACGTCTTGTGCAGAAAACGAATTATTTAGTTGACGACAATGCTAAGTAATACAGTCCTTTCAGCGCTTGCAAATAAATGATTGGTTCAGTTGACAAATGCCAGGTTGCCACAGACAGCTCTCAGGTTGTGTTAGCGTTAGTGGAAAAAAAGTATCGTCTCTCGCTATATTGAAGTACTTTCAGGCGTTACTACTACCTGTGAAAGCCTGTTACTACTACAGAATAAGTCATTTACTGTCCTGTATACGACAAATATTAATGCTAACAAACTTAAAGAAACTTTGGACATCGCCAGACGACCAATATCAAATTATAGGGAAACGTTATTTATATTAGAACATGTTTTTCTTCAAGGTCAGTCAATAACTACATAACCTATTTGTATACTTAAGAGTCTAAAAGTACTTTTTAGTTTTGTTTGAAGTGTTAATTTTTAAAATACAAATTCCCATTACATAACATACAGCTTAGTCAAGAAAGGCAGGTAAATTTTAACAAGGAATTTTGATAACGTATGACGACCAAATTTTCTGTTTATCGTATTTATCAGTACTACATTTTCTAGTTGCTACAGTTGCTAAAGAGTATGTGTTGTAGCCTTAAAATAAAAAAAAAGTAATTAGAATATCAAGGATTTACTTTCTTTGCAGAAGACTGGTGGAAGACACAGTGTCACAGATATAGAATATTCAGGTTTAATTTCTTTGTAGACAAAAGGACAGATGCAAAGAGCAAACCGTAATGCAGCTATTATTTCAAACACAATTTTCTTCCCTGTGTTAGGCTTACGTTTAAATTGATTCATGCGTTTTCTTAGAAATGGTTAATTTTGTTTTAGATTTTAAAATATTAAATGTTGTAAGTATGTATATAAGCAAAGAAAAGAAAAATCTGCTAAGAAGTTTTTCACAGACAAAGTGTAGGATTTTAGATAACAATATTACAGTTGTAATTTACTGACTCAGCTAGGTTAAATCAAGACACATAAATTAATAAAAACATGTTTGTGGTTGTTAATGAGTTGAAACGTTTACTCAATATAAAATTAAAGGTGCCGTACGTTTGAGGCTTACTGAAATTTAGAAACCGGCAGAATTATCAAAATTATAAAATTAAATTTGGAAACACCCAAATTAAAGGCGTGTGGAAATAATTGTATATATTATTACCAATATATAGTGGTGGGCCGATATACCTGTAATAGGTATTTTGGAACGATATTTTTGTGGAACGGATGTAACAGTGACTGAAAAGTTGAAATACCTGTTATTCGCGGCGACGCTGTTCCGAGTCGAGACACGCCGCCCTCGCTGTTCCAAGTCGAGGCACACCCCCTACGCACCCACACACAAAATGTACGCAAGATCACGTAAACCAAGGCCAAATACTAGGCGTACAAAAATATCGCTGGAACGCAAGGAACAGCCAGTAACGCGTATTTAAAATACTAGGTATTTCAAATACTAGTGGTATCACCGATACACAAGGAACAACGCGTTCCAGAGTAACAGTAGTATTTTAGTAACACCTAATATTTCAGGAACACCTAGTATTTCAGGAACAGGTAGTATCAAGCATATTTCGAGTAAGAACTAGTATGAGCCACTTTTTCGTCCTGTATACTTCATTCTGCGCAAAGAGACGGAGCTGTTTTTAATAAAGGAAATAATTTATCCTGCTGTTACATTTATTCTCGTGTGATATGCAGATATATAATACAGATTATATGCTAATAATTATATATTATACTAGTCACCAACTTGCAACTAAAATCGGTTGGTAAAACTTTATGTTTTTACTCAAAAAAAACTTTATGTTCCGATCGTTAGTGAAATAGTTGAATTTAATTATATTGAGTTATAACCTATAGAGTGGCTGATGTTGATAAGCTATATTATACTTTTTATTAATGTGATTTTAACTTCACTACACATCTCACGTAAATGATGAGATTGTTGTAATGGACATTTATGCACTTTATCTAGTTCTGTTCCTTAAATATCTGTAATGCATTTAATTTACTTTTGTTGTTGATTATTATTTATAAGTTTTTATTTATGTATTTATATTTATTTTATTACAATTTGTTTTTTTATTTTTATTTGTAAAATTTTGTTTATTCTCATTCACTCTTGTGGCTTACTGTTGTTTTTATTATACGTTTCTGATGTCTTTTCACATTATTTTTCGTGGTATTACGTGTAGGCCTACTCTAAATTATTTAATTGCCCCGAGTTTCGCAACTGATTTGTCTAACCAATGTTAGTTTGTTTACTACTAGTGAAAACTTAAATTGGTATTCCCAAAGGGAGATAGGCCTATAAATTCTCTTGTTTCTTATTTTCGTTTAAACAGTAATAGTTTAATAAAGTCACAGTGTAAAGTAACACTGTCAATACTTTTAGTTTCAATTTATTTCTTATAACAAATTATATAGTATACGTTATATAATATCTTCAAATAAATACACAGCAAGTAGGTTTATTAATATATTAATAGGTTTATCTAGGTGAAAATAAACCTACTTGGAGTGTATTTATTTGAAGATATTACATAGGAGACCTGCAGGAAACTCAAAACGAGTTACTTACAAAGGATAATATAGTTTATGTATATATAGTATATAATAACAGGTATTTGTACCTGTTATTTTTTTGGAACGGTATTTTTATACCTAGTATTTTAAAATAACAGTTTAGCCCACCTCTACCAATATAATCTTAAAGAGTCGCCGAATACTACGATAGCTGATACAGTGAGCAAGTAGTGGCGTAAAAGCAGGAAGCCTAATAGCTTAATAATACTTTACAGCTGTGACGTCAATATAAAAGTTAAACTAAAATATAATAATCCTACTGCATCAGGTATTTCACAAAGAACGGTGATTATTACATGCTTATTTGTTTTAAATACATGCTATCATCTTTATCTTAAAGTAATATGGAAATGGTATTTGCTCTCAGTTCGTGTTAATCGGTACTGGTTCCATATGTCACGGTATAAATGAATTAAAATATAAGAACAAATCATGCTATGACGGTAAGTTTACTTCTGTTATTATATACACACACAGAGATTACCCATTATTGCTATAAAGCTTTTCAAAAATAAATTTTATTTGTAATATTTAAAAAAAATTGTGACTGTTAGAAATGTAGTAACTCATGAAAATTTAATTAAAACTTGAACAGTAACAGAACTAGAATATATATATAAACTAAGAGGAGCAGTGTTATTTTTAACTGTTTAAGAAACAGTATTGTTTACTAGTGAGCCAGAACATTGTTGAGGTTTTAGTACTTTTACTGTAGGACGTAACATGTGTTCTCTGTGACTCCAGTGGTTAGCGTCCGATGTCTCCTGTGGCGTGTCGGGAGATACCGCAGCCCGCAAATTCTGCCGCACTATGCGCGTCAGCTGTTAGTTGTAAGTAACACAAAATATTAAATACCTCAAACAATACATTTCAGACCTCGGCAGTCCTGGTATCGTAATTTGGAGGTGAGAATGCTAAATTCCTTCTCTGTAGTAAACATTAACCAAGTGTCACTCAACCTCTAAATTTAGATAATGCCAAATATTTAAGGTAAATCTTAGCGTCAAATTTTTGCTTAAACTCACTTTAGACGTTTCTGCTATAATTATGGGAATTAACAATTTAAATCCAGTTTTTATCTAGATTATGTTTAAGGTGTTATGAGAATATGTAAGTGCCGATGTATTTTCATAAATTAACTCATATTTTATTATGTACTGTGTGGTTTTGTTTCTTTTATGTATCAACAATTATAATGTTAGTACAATAATAATATTTAAAATGCTTGAGTCAACACTAGTATACATCAAAAGTACTACCGTTTTTTGAGAAGAGTCATGCACATAGAATATTCTTCAACTGTAAACTGACAAATCTTTTCTTTAATGGTATGTTTTATAAATGAAATACACTATAGCCTTATTTATTACTATTTTAGATGTGCTTCCTTGTTCTTCATATTATCTTTACAACATTGGTTATTTAAGTATTCACAGCTAAAATATGAATTATTTATACAATTTATACTCTTACTGGTTTACAGAAGTTGATGAGTGACCTGCCTTTCTTTAATACCAAATAAACATAATAGACATACTAACCAAATTATTAATTACATAAATTTACAAGGATTATTAGTCTTTCTTACAGTTACATTGCTACAGAATTCCTTATAACCAACATGCCCGTACACAATAATCTTTTATACAAAACGTTTCACTAAAAACAACAAATTTTTGGTCTCCCTGTCAGTAACTATTATTGACATTTTTATCACCAGTGCAGTATTTACTGTTTTCATGCTGACGTTTAATGAGGTAAGCGAGCGCACGCAGAGTTATGTATAATTATGAAACAACTTTTCCGGACAATTAGGCCGTAGTCTATTACTAAATTTTATTAAAACGCTAGACATTTCGGCCTCAACTACGGCGACCATATTCAACCGAGCGGAAACAAGATACCTATTACAGATAGCTAAAAAATTAGATAAGATTAAATTAATACACAAAGCACACTTCTATAAGTAGCTTTTGTTGGAGATCTTCAAATTCTGTAATTACGACAACTCAGGCTAGGATCTAACCGCATCGTGCTGAGCTCTTATTCGCAGGAATCCTGCATGCCTAAACACCGGCCACCTGTATTTATTGAGGGTCAGGGCGTATTAGCGTCTGTAGGTATGATGAGTCCTACTCTGAGCAGTTAACAGTATTGAGTAGGTTTCAAAATTTCTTTGTTCTTTGTTTTTGATTTTCTCTTTTGTTACCGGCATACTGTACAGTACGTATACTGTGTCATCTTCAACGAAACAGTGCTTTAGGCCTACTATAAGAGTTGTCTCAATTGTGCGCGAGGGTTTTTTAAGTATTTCGTGTGCAGTTCGGGTCTGCTGTCTGAACGCCCGGTCTTTCCTACAAGCCTCTCGCCACGAGTCCTACCTTCAGCTTCATAGAGCAATGAAAACCATACTCGTCGAAGCCTGACGCCTCAGCTGATTGCCTTTCAAACAGCAGCAGCTAACCCATACCTTCAATTTTAAAACGAGATCGAATTTACGATGTCGACATTGACAATAATATAAATACATGGTAATTTGGTTCCAATTTGTTTTCATGTGAGAGGACACATATACGCATGCACGTACATACCTTACAAAAGTAATGTTTTCCTCCAAATATGAGGAAGTTGTTTCATGAGTATTTCTAAACGCTTCTACAACGTTTTTATACTATCTTTTCAAACTTTATCAGATAACTTTAACGTTACGGGGGTGTAAGGACTACTTTTTTTCTATTGTGATGAATAGAAAGACACCGCCATGATTATGTCAATAGTCATATCAAATCCGTTACTGAAATGTGTTTAAATATTCATCAGACCAACATATTTAACTTCAAAACAAAATATGTTATTACAAATAGAAAATTTGTATACTGTATAAGCCGGAAATTATATGTAAAAAATGAATAATCGTAGGTAAATGCTATTTTGTAGACTTATGGAAATCTCCTAACGCTCGTATATGCATAAAATTTAGTTTTTCTCGTTGCCTACATATTTTTGCGAGATTTCTCTACATATGTTACTACAGTTGTCTAAATGTAATCCAGTGTCAATGATTTTTGTATTCATCAAGTCTCAAACGCTATTAAAAACATGTAAACAGATTATGACCGTAACTTGAGGTACAAACTATAATTGCAGGCACAGATTAACTAATTATTGTCACCCCTGATTGTATGCAACGAGAGGCAGTTATTTAAATTTTTCTTCATGTTCTCGAAGCATAAATTTAATTAGTTAAATCTGTATTGAGTTGGGTTTTGATTTTTAGCGGTTATGAATTATAAAATTTTAGAAATTGATAAGAAAGAAAAAAAGTTCAAAAGACAATTGTGATTATACAGAGACACAAATAATACAAATAATCAAATGTATAAAATATCTAATTGTCAAATCTTACAACGTGTGGTTTGAGAACGTGAAAAGTGGGTGTCACACAGTAGGCGCGAGAAGCTGAATGATGGGTACGATAGTCAACTAATGGCGGATATACATGAGCGTATAACATTATGCACAAGAAAGTCTAATATATCCCAAGAAATTTACACACTGAAAAGAGAAATACAAATTGAGAAAAGTATGACAAGAAAAGTTAAATTAAAAATTGTTTCTGCTAATAATGAAAAAGGCGGTTGCCGCAGAGGAACAGAGAGGAAAAAGTAAAAGAACGATAATGTCTGTTAAGAAAACCGCGAGTTCACTAAATCACGCAGAAAGGATTTACAGGCATTTAGGGTATGTTCACAAAGCAGCATGACTGCCAGACTAGCTTGAGGGTACAAAATGGGCCGGCACAGTGGGGTGAGTTATCAGAATGCCGTAGATTAAATTTGCTAACCGTAAAAAAGTTTTTAAAGTTATGTATAATTAAAATTAACTCGCTGTCGTCGCAAAACCTAGACGCACCAGTTGTGTACATTTAATATACAGTTTTTAATAACATTTTTAATTTATTAATTGATGTATCCCGGATTCAGACATGTTCTTACATTGAATTTAAATAGTTTCGACAACAGTATACAGTAAAAAATTGTTTGTAAAAAATTGCTATTTTGCTACTATGATTTTTGTACATTAATCTTATAGAAACACTATTCAAAAGGTAACTTCCATTATTGGGTTGTTATAGTTTCCTTGTTAGTTTATACAAAGTTTACTTTTCACCGTCTTTTCTTTTGTTTAGTTGATTATTGCGTTTTCGAGTCACAGGTTTACAGTGTTTCGTGCTTCATTTAGAAAGTATTAGCGTAAGTAAGTGTATACATGAATACATAAAATTAAATAAATAAATTAAAAGACAGGAGGAAAACAAATAAGAATTTAAAAAAAAATTATACCTGAATGTTGATATTTCGTGGATCGTAGTTTTATTCAGTGAAAATAAAATAACTGAACATCATAAAATTTTTTACTTACAATTTTAACCATTACTCATTGGCTCGGACAGACAGAATCTAAATTCACAATAAACTCTGATAACACTTCATATTGCATCGTTTAAAAATCAGAACCTCACGGCTTACTTTTCCTGGCTGCTTTAAAAAGCCCACTATGTACACTCAGCCTGAGTATCTAAGTGCGTTTCCAGATTTCGTAAATGTCGATAGAATAATATACTAGCCTATAGAAAGCATAGAAACTTTGCGATCCATGAAAGCTTTGCGTCGTGCTCCTGGTTACACGATGCAAGGATATTTTTAAAGTATGCCACGCACGTTTGCTAACTCCTATGCATGCCAATGTGTTACAATCTTTACTTTTCTGTCAAACAATATAAACCTGCAATTGACCACACCAACAAACAATAAAGGGACAAAAAAAATGTTCATAAGAACTATTGCTAATTTAATTGATTGAATTTAGAGTTATGAAATAGAGTTACTTATAACAAAACTATTTGGAAAAACTGTTTTTGTGTATTGAAAAAAGTAATTCGAAATCTTATGAATTTGTGCATGTCTACAGTAACAGTTCAGCATCTCGTGCAATTTCATGTTTCTATGTAGAGCACAATAACCAATATCCTGGAATGAAAACATTTAAGTCTTAATTTATTACTTCAAATTATTAAACATCAGAGAAAGGTATCCTGCAAAACTTGTGATAGTCCGGCTATTCACATTGTTTGTGACAAACTGTCCGAACAGACAGGTTAAAACATTAACCACATTCCCCTTAACGAAGACAAAGTTCACACGCAAACTCACTGTCAAGAAAACGCCAATTGTCAACATTTATATTCTCTTACCGTTTAGAAATATCAAAGATTATTTTTAGCCATTCTTATCCTTTCTAGTATTGACAGAATACGTTCGACGTCAGTTATTCATTACGCAACTCCTTTCCTTTAATGTATTGCTCGTAGTACGCAGTATTGCAGTACTCGCATTACTGCAGGCGTGCAACCCAATTGTAGTATCTACTATGTTTAAATTTTTACAATTTCTACCAACATTTGTGTTACTGCAGAATTTATTAATTACTTAGTAAATAATAAGTAGTCATTGAGTTATTCTGATCATACATAAATGTGTACAAATGCACTTTAATTTGTGCGCCAGGTTTAAACTCTTACATCTATAGAGATGAAAGTTTTGTGTCATAAAGGTCACTTTTACCTGCTGTGGTATGAGTAGTATTTTCCAGTGTAAAACGTGTCAGTAACATTTCTCTCTCTCTCTCTCTCTCTCTCTCTCTCTCTCTCTCTCTCTCTCTCTCTCTCTCCCCACACACACACACAAACACAACACAGCATCTTTAAAAATCTATGGACAAATATTTGCTTCAGTTCCTACTAAAATTCAAGATATGTACTAACGTTATACACATTTTGTTCAAAAAAATTTAAATATGCATATTTTTTATCCTTTTGGCATATTGATTTCTATTTTTTACTTCAAAAATCTAAACGTTAAGAGTAATTCAAATTTAATTTCATACATTACTTTTATAAATATATTTACATATTTCTCTTCCTTATTTACCATTTCAGTAGTTATACTTTTATAAACTTGAAATTAGTTCACAGTATTACAAACTTCGTATTTAATGATTAATATATTCATAAAATTTAATATAAACAACTTCAGTGAAATTTTGATTTACACAGCACCCCTTCTTGATACGGAGTTTCTTCTTCAACTCCTACGCCTCCTTGAGACGTATTGCTGACTTTTTAAATATTAACGCTATCACCATTATCTTTGCACCTGCCTGTTACGTTATGCCAGCATAAGCAAGGTGCTGCCTGTTACACCTTTGTAGATCCTCCAGCCATCTACTCCTAGGTCTACCCACACAACGTTGTTCTATATGTTTGTATTACCAAATATTTTTGGTCAATTTTAACCCAAAATATGTTTTTCATTGGGCAAGTGTGTTGATGATATATTTTGTATCTGGACGGGAACAGGTAGACAGCTCCATATGTTCTTAGATTATATTAATTCCTTTTATAGTGGCGTGCAATTTACACTTGAAACAGAAAATATGAAAAGTTTAAATTTTTTGGATCGTACCATTACTAGGTCACAAAATAGTCTTAGTTTTCAGATATATAGAAAACCTACTTTTACAGATACCGTTATACATAAACAATCACTAACATCATGGCACATAAAATTAAACAGTTTTCATGCAATGGTTAATCGTCTCTTTATAGTTCCTTTATCCAAAGAAAGTTTCAATAAAGAGGTAGATATTATAGAAGCCATACCACAAAATAACGGTTATGATGAAAGAATAATAGACTCTTTAATTAAAAAAAAAAAAAAAAAACAGAAAAAAATTACTTTCAAAGAATTTTTATTCCATAGAGCCAGATCAGGGTAACAAAAAATTTCACTTAACAAATTACGTTCCGTGTATATCAGATAGGATTAATAATAGGTTAAAAACCCATGGTCTTAACATGGTATCAGTAAACAAACGTAATCTTTTTTCACTACTAGTCAACAATAAAGAAAAATCAAACACAGTGGAGAAAAATGGAGTTTATGAAATACACTGTGCAGAATGCGATGCTATTTATATCGGACAATGGCCGTGCTCTGAAACATCGCATTTCTGAATATAAGAAGGCGATTTTAACCAATTCAGCTAATACAAGTTTTGCAGATCATTGGTTACAACACAATCACTTCATAGACACAAAACACATAACACTACTCCACAACATACAAAAAGGTAAAAAATGGATTTGTTAGAAATTCTATAAATTAAAAAAGCAATAAAAAATAACCAAAATTTAACAAATGAACAAACTGAATTTTGTGTATCCCCTTTATTAAAAGCTCTTATTTAGTTTATTTTATTTTATATTTTGTATTCAGATTATATTTAGTTTAGTTAATTTTTATATTTTACATTCAGAATATATTTATTTTAGATAATTTTATATTTTGCAGTCATGATTGTATTTAGTTTTTAAAGACACCTGACCTTCCCTTGTGTCTTGCACCCCCCTCTGCATCTCAACACATATGTTCCAGATACGCCAAAAACAGATGGTCACCACCTTTTACTCACATCCTGTGTCTAGTAATTTCATTCATTCGCCTCTTTGATAATGGCTTAGTTAGTCGAAACAGCTGTCAGAGTTAATTAAAATTTGTGAAACTTACCAAGTATTTTTATATATTTTACAAAACCTTTGTACAAACGACTGTGTTTCAACGTTTCACCGTACTTAGGTGAAAATGTTTATTTATTTACATCTTGAAAATCACTGGACTCTTTAAAGCTGTTTACGTGACAGTACATTACTTTGCGCGTCTACGAGAAGACGTTTAGCAAATGACAGGTGCGTATTGCTTTCTGTTAGCATTTCACTGTTTTAACTCTGTGTTTAACGGAATAGTTTTTACGTCATTGGCGCTGTGTAAGCACTTGAGACGGTACAATTTACATTAAACGCGCGTACTCCGTGCTTCAGACAGGCGTATTCATATTTCCAGTAATCGTATAACGTTTTCGCTTATGTAAGTAAACAACGTAATATATATTCCGTTCTGTAACAACTTTGTAAGTTAAATTAATAAACATATATTTTCAGGTTCTGCTTTATCTACTGTACATAATTCTACCCCAGACCATTAAATTATCTGTCCATGTGCTGCACAGCAAGAGCTCAATTTTTTGATTTGTGGCGTTTGTTAAAATACTTGTGAATTTATTTCTAAGTCGAGAATTTTATTTACACTTTGTTAGCATAGTACATATCAACATGATGCACAATACGTTATTTAAATCGCCGCTATGACCGATTTTAAATATAAGTGAGGTATAATGTTACAGAAGAAAGACTATATTTTTAGTTGCCTTAAAAGCCATTCGTATATTCTCCAGGGGTTTTAGTACAATTATAGAAAAGTTTTAAATAAATATATCTCGTTACATTACAGTTTGCCTCTCACAAGACAATTATCTTTTATCTGTTAACGATGCAAAAACCTTTAATTAAGTATATGTGATTAATGTAATTTATTCAAATATAAGTATTTAAGTTAAAAAGAATGTAAAATATTGTTTGTAAATTTAGAAATTAAATTAAAATTTGTGTCATTTTGCACTTCAAAACTAAGTGAGGGAAGTAAAACAATAGTGCACGCGAGCACTCGGGTGTGTGTAGTGAATACGTCACTTTTACTAGACGAAAAGAGTGTACAAGACTGTATCTAACTTCACGTAAATTAAAGATGCATCACTAAAATTGAATATATTCTATAATTTTAGGAATTTTTTGTATTGATATTAACGTCGTTTTATCATAAAGAAAATTCAACAAAATATTTTACAACAACATTCTCAAAAAAATTTAGATTAGGAGAATTAAAAACATCACATATTTGAAGCTATGCACTTTACAAATAGTTGTCACAAACGCTACGGAGATAATTTCCGATAGCCTAATTTAAGAGGTGCAGCTTTTTATTCAGATAAAAGATAACGAATACAAACACGTTTGAATATACTGTAGTAGTTTCCCTCACGTGTTCTGCTACGGTGTATTCTGCGTAAGTTAAGTTGTAGTATACAATTATAATGTATCTGCAATATACCTTTAGACAATTACAGCAAATTCTAATAGCTACAATTTAAACTTCCTTATAATTTTCTCATTCAGAAATATAAATCGGATCGTAATATTGTATATTAGGTAATAGTATTTATATTTTAGTTGGCAGTAAATTATCAATTATATATTTTATTAACAATTTTTACGTTATAATTACATCTCTTTTTGTAATGCGTTAACAAAATACTTTCAACTATCTTCTTACTGTATTAAAAAAAAACACAAGTAATGTAATCAAGATACTAATAGAGACCAAGATAGTTAATTGATTGATATATTTAACTATAACTTTGTCAAATATTATCGTAAGTAAATCTCAAAGATTTCATATCAAGAAAATTAAAAAAGGTGCGTTTTTATATATGAATATTTTGCGCCTCCAAGTGTTCGAGTAAATTAACATAAAATATATTGTCGAAAAGTATGAAGAGGCTTGATTTAAAAAAATTATTTCGGTATTAATGTTTCATTATATTAAAAAAACGTATTGACGTTATATGACCCTGTCGGTAGGAATCATTTTAATTCTACATTTCCTCTTACAATAAATCTTAAAAAATTAATATTTCAACAAGCCAGTATTACTACTCTTTCGGAATACAATTTAAAGAGGTTTTTTCAAAAATGTTTTAAAGAACTTAAGTTCTTGTTAACGTATATTATTACATATGTAAAATGCAACAAAAAACTTATAATTTTTAAATTCAAGTCTATAAACACTGAATTTATTAGAACTAAGATAACAGTTCTAAATGTAGACATATTAGACTGGAGGAGCCTTGACATAGACAACCATTGATGGCAACTACATTTTTTTCTGGGGGGGGGGGTGGAGAAAATTAGAATATCAGACTCTGCTCTCGTATTCTGGCGGTGCATAATTTGTTTTTTTTTGCGGCTGAAAATCCGTAGGTTATTTACTAAATTCTGAGTAATTGTCATTATTCTTAAAAATGTAGCTTTATTTTGTTCATTTAAAATTATTTTAATTTATTTCATACTCAAATTATTTATGGGTTTTAGTGCAACACCTCCAACTCTCTTAGAAATAGGTCTATATTAAATGATTACGGAATTTAACTAACGTTTTTTAGGAGTTGTTAGGTGGGTTCATTCCTTGGTCCCGTCTCTAGTTACTCCACTACTAAAAACCGACTAAGGTGTGTTTTCTAACGAGTAACAAGACGTATTTACAAGTATCCTGAGCTATACCTAATTTGAATCAAAATATATCTGTCTTTAGTCTCTTCTGTTTCTTTCAACGCGTTTTTGACACATTGGAGTATAAATCTATTTATATGTTTGTCAAAAATAAATCTCCTCCTATAGTTTTGGCTAGTACTACGTCTCTTATTTCAGAAACTAATTTTTTACGTACAGTTTCATGACTTTAATGTATAAATCTGCTACAATCTCTAGCCATCTGTCTCTTTTGATGTAACTGGCTTTATTGCTTTAGGTTCCTTATTTTTATAGAAAACTTATATTAACTTTATATAGTGTTTTCAATTGACATGGCATTTATATTCCAATCTGGAACAATTTAATGCACCTACCCTTGTTCCTACGGTCGTTACTTGTTTTCATCCGTCCCAGACTAATTTGCTGGTAAACAGCACAGTCCAAAGAAATGAGTACGGCAAAATCCAGTAACGGAAATACAATCCACCTAAATAACAATGTTACAATACTTAGTTCAAATGTCTTATATTATGTGATATTTAAGGCTAAAAGCGCAAACTTGTTTGTAGCACTTGTAGTCTATGTAAGGTAAGTAGGATAGTGTTAATTAACTATCTCATCGCCAAAATGGTACAAACACGAAGTCAGCTCAAAATAATATAAGTTAATAAACCGTATCACGTGTGATATGGTCATATATATATATATATATATATATATATATATATATATATGCGTGTGTGTAGCATAAATTTGTGTTATGTAGCATTGTCGCAAACACTGAAGTAGCTACTACAGAATTGTCATTAATTCTGGTATAGTAAAAATAAGTTTCTACAATATTTTTGGCCATAAATGTTTAAAAATAAATTGTTAATAACTAGGAATAACAATGTTCATATTACAAAATGTTATTCTTCAGTATCATGCACAGTTTAGCTTTAAAAAAACAGATGAATTTTCAACATATTCTTATCGAGCACTTGCTGATAGGAGGCTGACATTATTAATAATTACTATGCGCTGGGTCAGCGTCTACTAGGAGAAGGCGTGTTCAGCCCCATAAATCCAGTCCAGCTTGTGTTAATGACAAAGGAACACACATACAGTGTTTCTAGTAAGGCAGCTCTCCTACTGTTTAAACATGATGCCTTCTGTTATGCATCTTTCTTGCGTAACGTATACTAAATACCTTACATTATTTAAGATTTAATTAATTCCGGATTAGTATACTAGACATTAATAAATTGCAGTCTTTAAATTTGCTTAAAATCAATGTTAATAAAATATGATAATTTATATAAGCGTATTACACTTAATTTAAAAGAACATTCTTGAAAGAAATTGTAAAAACAATTTTAATGTTAAAAAGAATTTTCTGTTATGTGTCAATCTGAGCTTCATTAGCCTACTTAAAAAAAGTCCAATCAGTTGCCAGCTAAAAGCACTTATTAATAATATGTTGCGTGTTTCTCTTTCGCTTTATCGCTCTCTCTTCTTGTTGACCAATTTCCCACTGTTTGGACTCACGCACTTTACGTTTTCAATGTTGCCTCTAACGTTTTTCCATCGCATTTAGAATGACTACCAAACACAACTTACTGAATGGCATCGTTTTGTATAGTTAGAATGATAAGATCTGTTCTTGCATATAATTTTATATAATATGCAGAAGATTATATTTGGCATAAACATATCTCACGTGTTCTGATTAGTTCAAAACAATTAATTGTAAAACACTTTAAGCAAAAATTTAAATTTATATCAGGATCTTTAAAACAATGGAAGTCGAATTAAGTCGAATTCGACTTAGACAAATACACAAATTATACTCAAAAGAACAGTAATTTAGTTTATACTATTCACACTACTTATATGTCTACTATTCTACTACTACTATAAGGTTACATCTAAATGTCTATCTTTAATTTCTGGGCCCGGACTACCTCTAATTTCTTACTCTACTCATGTGGGTTATATACTGGTGCTTGTCTAACTCCCTGCACATAATTTTGTTGTACCTTCTGCTACTTTTACTCCAATATTTATTTTGGTCGATCTTGAGATCTTCCTCTTTTACAATTCATTCGATGTCTATTGGTCTGTGTGGGTTTCTGCTTTTCTCCGTAACACATCTTACATTTGAAATCAAACAAATTGTAATAAAGGTGAGACTACTAATCAGTCTGTAGTTAGTGGTATCATGCAACGGTGATATACTTATTATCTAATTTACTTTTGAATATATTTCTCCAAAAGTCTCAAATAGGTTATAGCAATTGGCTGTTCTCTGAGGTTAATTCCACAAAGATGAACTAATGACCTGTATTCCTTTAATCTCTCCAGAACTGTCTGTAACTTCAGGCCTTTCCTTATGTCATTGTTTCGGAGATGATCCTCAAAATTACATCCCTTAACTGCTCTTAACAATGCGTCCCATGTGAAACGCATCGTATACACGCGTATTCCTAGACATGCGTTTAAATAAAGCCCAGTGGGAACAAGAGATCGTAGAAAACCGTGGAAAAAGTGTCAGGGACTCTATGAAGTTGGAACAGATCGGCTATAGCCCAAGCCATGTAGGGAAAAAGAAGAAGACAAACTAATGACAATCCAACATTAGTAACAGTGAGCGTACGTCTGTCTCCGTTTTAAGGACAGAAAGTGCACACAAATTTACTTCACGCTAGAAATTAAAGTGGTCCATACAAAACTAGTCATGTATCTTGTTAGTGCTCTTTCTTAAAAGATAGAAGAATATTCGTATTCGCTTCGTTACATTCTCTACGGATAAAAATACTTTTTACGTACGCATAACTAATACAAGTAGATGGAAGATGGAAGAATATTTGTACTCGCTTCGTTACATTCTCTACGGATAAAAGTACTTTTAACGTACGCATAATTAATACAAGTAGATGGAAGATGGAAGAATATTCGTACTCTCTTCGTTACATTCTCTACGGATAAAAATACTTTTAACCTAAACTACGATCATGTAAAACTACAAAAAATAAAATAAAATAAAATAATTAATGTTAGAAACAAAATACAAGGAAAATAATGTTAACAACGCGATGTCCAAATATTTATAGACATACTACCCTATTATAGGGTATTTACTACATTTACTACCCTAAAATACTTGGTATATGTTGACATATTTCATCCTATATTGCAGAATATGTGACACATAAACACATATCCAATACGTCACTTATTATTAAACTTAGAATCTGATTCCTTTTTAACAAATTAAAATTGAATATTCCTATTCATGACAATTTCAGTAGAATTATCAATCTCATATCTCAGCAAGGGAAATGCAAAATTCTAGGCCTGATACATAAATAACATTTTGTTTAATAACTTTAAGGCAAATTGACATTTAATTAAAGAATTTATAATAATAAATTAAATATTTCAACCTACAGAACTGTGAAAGGATAAGAAACAGTAAAGTTTTATTTTCAAATCTGTAATACATAAGGTCGCCTTCCATCACTTATAATAAACTGGTTGCCGTATCACTTTCATTTATTTGTTTAAAGTTTTGTATAAGCAGTTTTGTAGGATCTCCATTTGTTATTTCCTTGTTTTTAACTCTACCTTTTTCACTTCATTATGAATTCTTTGTTTATACTTCATTTTGTTTTAACTTCTTTAACATTTACGACGTTACGCTCAGTTACCAACCTAAATTCGACACAAAACAAAAAGCACCCACTAATTTCAACAATTCTATATTTGTAAAACAAAATTATTTTGTTAATATTTTTTTTTTTTTGAACGTTAAAAACATTTGTAATGTTAGAAAAACAGTAAGCAAATGAATATTGTAATGGGTGTGTAATATTTAATTCAAAACACTGACAACACGTAATTCAATGAAATGACTCCATGACGTCGCCTTTAGCATTTACTACTAAAGACCCACGTGGTTACAGCGTGAACGTAACAACGCTCAAACTAATTATTAAGGGGCGTAATTAATTTAGGTAGCAGGTAGCAATAATTAGATTTCAGGAGTTTGATTTGTTACGACTGACATAGATTATATTAGTTGGTTCTCTAAGTCAACCTTTCTGTCCTTGTAGAACACTCCCTTAAATTGTATACTCATATAGCTAATTAAAGTACTAAATATTCCGGTAAATGATTTGTATGCAATTTTGTAAAATTCAAAGTATTTAAAGTAATTACAATTAAGTTTAATAATGTTCTGTGGCAGGTATCACATTTTAATTTTTTGGGATGTGATATCTCATATGGGAAAAACAACAAAACTGTTGAAGAAAAAACGTAGAGGGAGACTCATTTAATTTATAAGGTCCTGGCTGTGCTGACATTGATGTACAAATGTGAAACATGGCCTGTCCTGCAAAAAGATATTTCAAAAATACAGGCCTCGGAAATGTAGTTTGAGCGATCATCTACAAAACGACGACATAAGGGAAAACAGTCGGTTCACGGGAGAATAAAGGAATACAGGTAGAATTGGAAGTTCCATGTGGAACGCATGGCGTACACGCGTATTCCTAAACAAGCGTTTGAATATACGCCAGTTGGGACGAGAGATCGTGGAAGAACTTGGAAAACGATGGTCAGAGACTCTGTGAAGTCGGAACGAGCTACAGCCCAAGCCATGAAGTGATGAAGGAAAAGAACAAGAAGACAT
Organism: Magicicada septendecula; assembly: GCA_034769895.1. Classification (NCBI taxonomy): domain Eukaryota; kingdom Metazoa; phylum Arthropoda; class Insecta; order Hemiptera; family Cicadidae; genus Magicicada; species Magicicada septendecula. The sequence goes on from CM068373.1 coordinate 475,411,099, forward strand.
TTAAGTTTAAAGCAAAACAATTGGAGTTAATGTCTACATTGTAATGCATAACATATTATATTGAACTTATTACGTGTCGTTAAATATTAAAACGTACCTGCCTGGATTAAATTGAAGACGCAAAATGGTTGTCTGAAGAACTTCAGACCTTATACCAGTGTTCTACATCATCGTCAGAGTATTTTAGCTTATGCAGAGAGGAGGCTGGTGTCCTAAAAGCATCGACGGACCATCCCATTTGACAGAAATTTACTTGCAGCGGTGGCGGATTGAATTAAAGCTGGTTCCCTCCCATCCTCCTTCTGCAATGACGCAAAGTCTGTCAGCTGCCGCGGTTTGTTTTGTTGAACTGCCGCAGGTAACTTAATCATTTTTGATGATCATTTGCCAAGTGGTTAGGAAATAATTCCAAACATATAACTTGGTCATGAGAATGTCGCTTTGTGGCTCGAACTAAACATACGAATGCTGGATCAGCATCTGAAAAATGTCATCACTTCTACTTTCCATCGAAACGCATGATACTGCTTTGTCTAACCAGCCTGAAGGAGCGCTTATAAGAAACTTATTGTCAGAACGTGCTTCAATGTTTTAACATTTCTAAAGTTACCTAAGAGTGTCCGACATTTTGTGTATGTGTTCGTATATTTTTAACTAGATAGATACACAGACAGATAGATACTTCTAGTTTTAGGTTGTTACAAGCTTAAAGGTAGGATATACGTTTTAGTATATTTTCAAGTCTTTCTCTTGACAAAACTGGCTTAGGAGCAAAACCAGGGTTTATCAGATCACTTTTTAGGAGATGGAGTCTGTCATGAAACGGCTATCCGCCATGGCTCAGTACAAATTCCAGGCTGCACTTTACAGCTGATCGGTAGGCTCATATCGTCAATAAGGGTTGGTATTTCCTCACAAAACATATTTCATCCTGCTTTGGTAAGTAGTTACGCCTCCGTAATTCCATCAATGGACGATGCCCTGTTTGCAAGTCTGGTGGAATGCATCAAAGGGGGACGATCTTTACGGGATCAAATGTGGGACATCCTCTCATCTGTACGTTTGAGTGAAAGGAATGGTCTGGCACCAGCACTGAGATAATGAAAGGTTGCTCAGTGGTGCATGTGAAAAATTGTGGTGTAAACTTGTTTTTCGGTCCCGCGTTGAAACTTTTCCATGATTTTTGGTATTGCCTATCTCGGCTCAGACAAGTCCAACCTCCGAACCTGTCATCGAGTAACATTTTGAACCCAGTAAAAAGATGAAAGCAATCCTGGACCATCCTCAAACATAGAAGACTGGCTGAACCACAAAAAGTATTACTTACAGACTACAGGACTGTCGAAAATCAACTACTGATCATCAAGTTACCGGACACCAAATAAAAAGTATAAAAACAAACTACTAACAGACAATTAACTTGTCTTTAATTTGATAAACACAGTAATTGGACAAGTAATTTGTAGTACAAGCTACAAAATTTCTAACAACTGTCAATTAATTAATGTAATTTTAATAATCCATCATTTCAAATATTTGCCTTGTCAATATTAATTTGTTTATGAGAACATATAACATCAGAATACTTAAAATTTGTATTTAAATATTACTTTGAAATGTTTAAAACCGCAGTATTACTTTGTCTAAAGTTTTGCATCATTTGCTTTAGACTTTATCATCCCTAGTCACCATTAGCTTAATTTATTGTGCCTACTAATATTTCAAATAACTTTCAGAAACTTCCAAGTTAGAAGCAATGTGCAAATGAACCTGTGAGGCAACTCGTACCACTATCCATTACCACTGAATAGTTCATTGTTAGGCTGGAACAGTCTCTGATGCTTGACGTAATAAATTACGTTCATCTGTAAGGTAACAATAGAGTTCATTGTCTTGTAATTGATTTTGAGAAAGGACCATTTCTAAATTTATAAAGTAATTTAAAAAATGAGTGCGCTTAAACATTAATTTGATTAACTTACTTTTTTCATGTTTTGAGGGAAAGTCTTATTTTTTCTTTTGTTACAAGGGATTCTAAGGAAACATTTCAATAAATATATTAATTAAATTATCCTTCAAAATAAATTTGACTATGTTTAACGTGAAATTAATGGTTTATTAAAACTTTTTTGCCACAAAAATGTGTATATTTGTGTGTGCGTGCACAAGTACGTTTATATTAATTAATGTGTCACACAAGCATAGGGCTGTGTGAATAACGCACCGTGTACAAACAAAATTTAAACAAGAATTATGTTATTAATTCTTGACAGTAGTAATGGCGTATATTAAATTCAGTGTCAAAAATGTTTAAATACTTATTCAATGCCCCTTTCTTTAAAAAATCACTTATCCACTAAATTAAGAGGAACTGTTTCTAACAACTGGTTCACATTTTCTGTAAAGTACAGAATAAAAATTTACAAAAACTCTTGTTAACGTATGATATACGCATAGGCGTGCGCAGCATCCTTTATTAGAGGGTGCATAAACCATTGTACCGGGGGGGGGGTCTGGAATTTTTTAAAGAATATGCTGTCTAAAACGTACCAGTATTTTAAACAATTTTTTTGTTAAAAATTAAACCAAAAATCTAACACTCGTGGGCTACAAAAAAGTTTTAGTTGAAGTTTTTGAACTTTAGTTCTAAGCAACATGTTTCTTTTAAGTTGAATCTTAAACTTTGCTTCTATCTACTGTTTTATAGGAAAAAAAAATTTCTGAGACATACACTAAAAATAATTTATTTAAAATAAAGACAAACATTTTGTAAGTTTACAGTAGCATACGCCTTTCTCCAGGAATCAGTACTTTAAATTCTTCAATAATGTCTTTATAATCCACATTTACTGCTAACTCTAGCTCAATAAAAGGAAGCATCAAATATTCCAATCTATCTTGAGTCATGCTTGTTCTGAGTTTTGATTTTACAATACTCAGTTTGGAGAAGCTTCTCTCAGATGAAGTATTTGTTACTGATATTGTAAGAAAAAGTTTTAATGTGGCGTAAAGCTCGGAGAACAAGTTAACACGATTTTCAATGCTTAGCCAGTCCAACCACTTCTTCAAGGCTGTCCTTGTTGTACCTACCAAATAAAAATATGAATTACATAAACACAGTGTCATTAGGCCTACTGTATGTATTTGGAAACCTTCTGTATATTTAATTACACTTGGACAGGGTTTCACATTGGAATTGACAGAAATGGAACCCTGTCCAAGTGTAATTAAATATACAGAAGGTTTAAAGCTATTTAAGTTATTATGGTCACCTTTTGGAGGAGCTCCATTATCACACTTGTTGTTTTGTAGTAGTTGTTGTTCTGCTTTGATGCCATAAAAGTCAACCTGAAGTTTTTTTGACACTAGTTTCAAATCATTCTCTTCTGCTTCCAACTTGAGAAGTTTTCCAATTGCAACTATTAAATCACACGTTTCTTGCTCAAATCGTTCGTCTATGCCCATTACCAGTGAGTCTATGAAAGGGTAAAATGTCAAACATCTGTCTTGATCTTCTTTACTATCAAAATAGTGAGAGTTTTGGACAGCTTCATCGATGCGTGAAGACACTTTTCTTTTTCTCAAAACAGGAACCTCCAAGTCAATTTCTTCACAAACTTCTTTTGCACAATTAAAAATTTTGTTAAAAGATGTTTTATTCCTCTGTGACAAAAGTGACTCCTGGAGCATTTTTAACGCCGTTCATGGCAGTCAAAAGGTCAATGTCCTCACTCTGAAGTGTTTTGCTTACTTTTAAAATCAATAAAAGTATCGGGAGAGTGATTTCCAAAGCCAACACAAAATCGAATGACTTCAGTTCATGTAAGAGCCCTCGACCTTTTATTTTCACATCAGCTTTGTCAGTTGTTGATATAATTTCCTGTAAGGCCTCAACAAGAACAACAAAATTTGTCTTCACTGATTTAAAAGCCTCTGCCCTACAAGCCCATCTGGTTGTAGATAGGGACTTAAGAGTCGTTAACTTAGAGTTAGCTTCTTTTGCAATTGCAGCAAACACTGCATGGCGTGATGTGCTTCCTTCTACAAAGCAAAATAAGGTTTGTACAATTCCAAAGAAGTTGAAAATTATGCGATTTTCTTTGCTTGAGGTACATGCATCAACCAAAACTAGATTCAAGCAATGCCCATAGCACTGAACATACATGATCTCTTTACACATCTCCTTACACTTTGCTTGAACTCCGTTATAGTATCCAGACATTGTTGATGCACCATCAAAACAAACAGAAATTACAGAGGACCAATCCATTTTAAAAGTATTTACAAGGACATCATTTAGTTTCTGAAAAACGGACTCTGCATTTTGTTTTGTTAATCTTTGTAAACAGACAAATTGCTCAACAGCACAGTTTTTTTCATCATCAAAATGTCGTACTACCACAGACATTTGTTCGTTATGACCTAAATCAGAAGTTTCATCAGCTATCAATGAAATTTTGTTCCCTTGCACAGAATTTACAATATTACGCTGAATAATGTTGTGCAATGCTTTGATTAAATCATTTTGAATGTGATTGCTTGTGTACATGGCATTTCGAGGCGATTCCTTTAAGTGTCTTTTCATAACAGGGTCATACTTCCTTAACATATCAACTAAGCTTAAAAATAGCCCTTTGTTTACGTTACTTTCATTTTCCCTGTGTCCTCTGAAAGGGTATCCTGATTTTGCTAAACAAATAACTATATCTATAAGCCTTTCCATAACGCTTCGGTTGTTATTTTTTTCAACTTGTTTTTTTTATCAGAACCTCTTCTTTTTGTTTATCTAACAAAACATCGATTGGTGTTTCTTCATTGGAAGTAAAGCTGGAAAATGATTTCAAACTTTGATTGTGGCATGTCGACCCCTGACGTGCTTTGAAACACTCATTCGCCTTGTTCCAACTTTTGAATCCTGTCGTAATAAATGCTTTGTCAGTATGACCCTTTTTGCCTGACTCATTAGAAGAAAAAAATCGACAATATAAACAAAAAACTGCATCAGCTGAGGGACTGTACTCTATCCAATCATATTTTGTATACCACTGTGGTTGAAAACTTCTTAGTTTGTTCCCTACTTTAGTGGAAGGATATTTATTGAGTTTTGGTTGATAGGGACCTCGAACTAATCTATCACTTCTATCAAATCTATTTTTAGGAATTTCTTGAATAGGTTCATCAGGGTGAGGAGTCGCTGGCTCATGTTTGGAAGTCGATATCGATGGCTCATTAATAACATCATGCAACGGAGTTCTATTGGTGTTACTACTTAAACTTTCACTTTTACTACTTTCACAAATTTGCACTTTTAAACTGACATTACTACTATTCTGTGTTAGTCCGTTCTGTTCTGTTCTTATAATAAACCTAGCTAAACTATTTTTCTTCATTTTCACACACTAACTAATTACGCACTATTTCATTTTCACTATTTGTCCCTATTTAGTACCTATACTGCACTAAATTACTAAATTATCACGATTCTGTACTAATGCGGTGCGGTGCAGACTACAGAAACTTTAGCGCGCACGTGAAGTCAGTTATAGTGCAGCCGGCCGCTGTCCGGCCCTGACGTTTCTCGTGATCGAGAGTAATTTAGCAGACGCTAATAGCTGATTGGTTCTAGCAGAAAACTTTCACAACTGGTGCCCACCCCTCTCCCAGCATTGCAAACTGGGGTTGAATTATTCTTGGCATTTCAGAACTCAAGTCTTGTAGCAGCAAACTACAGTAGAATTAAAAACATTACATTAAACCGAACCAGAGTGTTTTAAGGTTAAAATTTAGCAGAATAGTGTCATTTACAGTAGAATTTCGAGGTTCTGTTCACAACTTCAAAACGCCACAGTTGGCAATGCTGGTCTCTATATTTCTCTCTCTTTCTCCCTTCTCTTTCTACGCGAACGTCAGGGTCGGACACTCATCGGCTCGACTATAAAAACAGCTGTGGAATTGTCGAGCCAGTAGACCGGTTGAGTGGTGGCGGTGAAAGGCGAGAAAGGGAAGGGAACAACGCACCACACACGCCTTCCCTACACCACTCCGCTACGACTCATGACTGAGTTCATTACCTTGATAGTTTCAGGTTTCATGTTCGTCTTGTTTAGTGAGATTCCCCGTATCTTCAAGGCTTCTAGCCCACTTTTCTCACACAAGTTTGTTACTCAATGAAATAAAAATTACGAAAACATTGAGAATGTAAATACCAACAATATAAAAAACTTTTATTTATTTATTTAAATATAACCTATTAGCAGGTGCCTGTGCACCTGTGGCACCCCCCGTACGCACGCCTATGGATATACGTATGTTGTCTTATATTTAATGTTTTGAGTGGCTTATCCTATAACTAACAGCTGGAATTAGCGGTCACTGTACTGATTGTAGTAGCTCCCTAATACACAACACGGAATGAGCAACACTAAGTACTATAGTCACAGTTAGCGCGTGTTCACAACTGTATGTATTGGTAACGTTTTGAAATCAAAGTAAATAATGTATGTATTCTTTTAGATAAATCTGACATAGTACTCCTTTAATAATTTGTTTTCTCTAATCCTATAAATTTTTATTAGCATATTTTTTTAAACACAGCCACTAAATTTAGCATCTCAAGTGCGAAAGTACAATATAAAATAATTTTCATTATAATATTACAGTAAAAGTAATATTAATTAAGTAAGCTTAAAGTAATATTAAGTAATGTTAAAGCTTTTTTTTATTAGTTTTTTCAAATTGAAGGAGACTTTATTTAATACTGCAGGAGAAAGTTATTATAAAATGGAATAAAACCTTTCAGGACATTTGCAAGTATTGAGTCGGACACAGTTAACTCGACGGAAAGGTTGTTAATAACATTTATTCTTATTGACTTTAATGTTGTAAATTATTTTAATATAGTTTATTGTATCTAGAAAATGCTAACGCGTCTGTAGGTTAAGTACGATTTGTCTCCTCTCCTGTCTCACCTCATAAACTGTATTGTTCAATTACAAAAAAGAAGTAAATATTTGAAGTACATGTATTTTAAGTATAACTTGCCTGTATTACAGCAATCTGAAGAGAAACCGCCAGAGATAGAGCTAGGGTTGCCAACCGTACTCTAAAATAGAGTATTGTCCTCTATATCATGTAGGCGTACTCTATAATCTATAACACTAATAGAGTACGCTAAAATACTCTTTTTTACACAATGTTTACTTAACTAGTGCCAGTCTGTAATAATATGCAAAAACCCATAATCAGAATAAAAAAGTCTACTGTTTACTGTTAATATGTTGGTATCGCCGATTCCCCAAACCATATTCGAACGTTCCTGAACGCAGCCACTAATGTCATTAAGTTAAACGTGTCAATGTCATGTCACAAGTTGTTTTGAGTAGTCTTTGAGGTTACCCGTTACATTGATTTTGTTTCCACTGTGTTGTGACTTTGTTTTTTGTTTGTTTGGAATACTTTTATCCAATTCGTAATGGATGACGTAATTGACGAACAAGATAATGCAGATCAAGAATCCTGTGTTGATAACGCAAGCACCCCACCTAAAAAGCGAAAAGTTGTTACGAGGAAAAAAAGGTCACAGAAGTACACACAATCTTGGGAAAATGAATTTTCTTGGCTGAGGGAAGACCCAGAAAGTGATACAAATGCAAAATGCATAATTTGTGGTGTAATTTTTTCTATTTCATCAGCTGGAGTTGGACACGTACGTAAAACTGTTTATTACGATTTTAGTTCATGGAATGTTTAATTTGTTTTGTTTGTGTTATCTTTGTGGTGGGTCGGTTGGTTGTGTGAATATGTGTCATTGAATTGGGCTTATGGTGGTACTGGCAGTCATTTAATTGGACTTATTCATGTCGACGAAGATGTTTTGTGTGTGTGCTGTTTTGGTTAAGGTGCATGCAACATGTAGATTATTTAATTTTTTTCAGATAAAACAGCATCAAGATACAAAACAACATAAAGCCAAAACTGAATTAAAAAGAACATCAGGAGTCCTACAAAAGTTTTTGACTCCAGCTTCAACTTCAAGACCAGTATCTGAAAATGATAATGTTACAGCTGCTGAATTAGCTTTATCATTCCATACAGTTAAACATAATTTGTCATATAATAGCATGGATTGCTCCGTTAAACTAGATAAAATAATATATGCTGACTCTAAAACTGCTACTAACATCAAATTAGCCAGGACTAAAATGGAAGCTCTGGTTATGGAAGTTCTCGGACCTCATGCTCTTGAAAGTGTAGTTAATGATTTAAAAGATGAAAATATGTATTTCTGTCTGCAAACTGATGCATCCAATAAAAAAAACATCAAATTATTCCCTTTAGTAGTTCAATATTTCACTGTGGAAAAGGGAATACAAAACAAACTTTTAGATTTTTATGAAAATGCTAATGAGAGTGCTGATGGCATGTTTGCTGCTATAAAAAAATCTATGGATATGTATAATATCCCTTTTAATCGAGTATCTGGCCTTAGTGCAGATAACACAAATTCAAATTTTGGTGTGCATCACTCATTATACACTAACATGGTAGATGTAGTACCTGATATTGTTAAGGGTAATTGTCATGCACATATTGTGCACAACTGTGTGAAACATGGAATGGGTTTTCTAACTTATGATGTTGAAAATGTTATATTAAAAATATATAGCCATTTTTCTGTGTCAGCTTGTAGGAGAGAAGAATTGAAAATGTTTGTTGCAATAGTTGAAGGAGACTTTCATGAGCTTAAGAGACATATTGGCACTAGGTGGTTATCATTACTACCTTGTATTGATACTATATTATTGAATTGGCATCCAATATGCGATTATTTTAAAAGTCTTGATGAGGATTGCCCTATGATAATTCAAAATCTGTTGATGTTAGATTGTAACCATGATTTAATTGAAATTTACTTACATTTTGCCAGCCATATTTTAAACATATTTCACAAAACTATTAAATCTCTGGAAGGTAACTCTGTCACAATTGTAGATGTTTTTGGTTTAATGGAAAATTTAAAATCAGAATTACTGCAAAGACAGAAAGACAACTATTTTGGCTATACAACAAAACAGAAATTAAAACCTCTTGAACAATCATCACCTGACTTGTTTTATCAAATTAACACTAATTTTTCATTGTGTATAGACAAATGTTTAACTTATTTACAAAAATGGTTTGATTTTAGTAGTGATAACTGGCTGTATTCACTAAATACAATATCTTTAAAAACTAATGTTGAATTTAATCATTTAGAACAAATTATAGAAGGAAAACTTAATTTACAAAGACTAAACATACACATGGACAGTTTATATTCAGAAGTAATAATTTTAAAAGAACTCCAAGCCGAATTGTTTAATAACACAGATTTTATGCAAAAATCCACTGCAGAAAAATGGCAATTTATTTTTAAAAAATGTCCTGAAGAATTTGATTGTTTAAAAAAAATGATTAGCTATATACTCTCTGTTCCCGCCACTTCAGCATTTACTGAAAGAGTCTTTTCGGTCATGAATGTGAAGTGGCGAGAAGAGAGAAACAGAGCTTCATTGAAATTGATCAAAAATGAGCTCTTGATATATATAAATTTAGAGTTGGAATGTTTGGACTCATACAATTCCTTTAAAAACAATGAAAAATTGTTATGTGCTGCAAAAAGTATAAAAAAATACCTTTTTAAAAGTACAAAATAAATGATACTCTTTTTTGTAAGTCCGTACTCTTTATTTACCTCCTTTAAAATCAGATATACTCTATTTCTTCTAAAAAAAGTTGGCAACCCTAGATAGAGCCCGTTTACTTGGAAAACATAAAGCCTACTAAGTATTCATACAAATTAGAGAAACTGAACAGACCAAGTGCTGCAAGATAAGGAAATGTTATGAAATCCTGTTTTCCCGCTTAATATTCTGATTATTAAAAACCGTTCTACAGATCCCGAAATGTAGAACGCCTACCAGCATATCATTTAGAAAAGATAATATAAGTATCACCTTAAAAATGAAATTAGAAATGACTGTTTAAATTACATAGTTATTATAGTTTTGAACACTGCAAGATGACTACATAGGAAAGTGTTGAAAGCCCGTGTTAAAACTGAATGTAGTGACGTCGAGAATCTATGTGGACTTAAATAGTTAGCCTACCTTTAATTACCTATATAGTATTTTTGATATACAACAATGTAAGAATCCATAAACAACCATGGTCCCTTCGGATATCTTTTGAAAGCTACTGTCTTTTGAAAAGCAAAATATTGTGCACCATAACAACTATGTCATTAACCATTACACAGTCATATCTCCTGCATGCCAAGGAAAACATTGGCAGTAGATGTCTTGGAAACTTGGAAAACATTGGAAAGCATCTAAATGTCATCTATAAGGGTTGCTGTGTACCACCAACCATATTCTATTAATTAATTAATCAATGCTCTTTTTCTCCTATTTTCGGTGCAGAGGTCGCTAGTCTCGAAACCGCTGTGTGATCATTTAACCATGTTCTGTGGTCTTGCATGTGATATGTAGAAAATATGAAAAGAACTTCATCTGGATATAGGGTTTTAAAATGATATTGCACAGAATAAAATGTGATAAGATTTAAGAAAAGATATGTAGATATCTTAATTACTTACTATTACTATTATCTTATCTTAGTTACTTAACGAAAACTACAAAATCTGAAATCTAAGTATGTTATGGGAACATCCAGTGATTATTATAAGGAACATGGCATCAATAGTTAAGGGAATGATAAACAGCAGCAAGACGAAAGAAAAGCAGACAATTTACAACTATGAATGACCAAACGTTTGAGGCAAGGGGGAAATACAATTGGCGACAAGAAAAATGTAGAAAAGGGAGCTCTAATGCCAGGTTACTAGCGCCAAGTGATGCGCTCCCACTCAGATAGAGGACGGGTGCAAAAACAAATATGGACTTTATGTTAAAAGTTTTAAATATACATAAGCGTGAATAAAATTTCAACTGAGCACATATTAAATAACATTTTGAGTTTCTAGACTACAGTGTTTAATTTGTAATGGTCAAATAATCTAAATTTTCCTTGTTCTCTCAAAACTTTGATTTACAATTGCTACATCTTTTGAAATGCTGTTGATAAATTAAACAAACTCGTTGTTTGTACAGACATTGATGATGTCACCCGTAAGCAGTAAGCAGCAGTTAAATCGTTTGGACAAAAAAAAATTTAATCAAGTTTGTAGAGACATCAGTTTCATTCTTTTAAAAACATGGTTTCAAATTTCATTGAAAGCATCGCCGTCCATAAACGCTACGTTAATTATTGTAATGTAGCTTGAACATGTGAGAACAAGAATGTGAGTTGCATGTGAAGAAGAACGTTTATAATATATAATATTATATACACATATATTTTCAAAACGTATAATATGTAATTATATTGCTATAATAAAGTTTGTCATTAAACAATTAATAAATATACATAATAACTTACATCGTTTGACTATTATATCACAAGTCTCGTAAAATCTGTAGGCCTAGTAGATTTAGATGTTAAAATATTTAATAAATATTAGGAACAATAGCTACAGGATATGCAATTTATAAACATTTTTCTACTTGTGTAGTTTTACATATCAGATTTTAAGTAAAAATAACTGTTGGGAAATTTATCTAGCCTTCCGGTATATTTTTTACTGCATTATTATTCAATGCGGGCACGAGGTATTTTTATTTTCTGGAATATGTGAAACATATTGTGTAGCTTGACTCCTTCCCCTGCTGACTTAGAGAACAGAATTGCCTTTTTTTTCGCCGATAAAATATTGCACTGTTTAGTACATCTTAGTAAACAAAACACGACACATACATCATAAGCAGCAGAGGAATTCATAAGATATTCAATGAGAAATAGATCAAAGACAGGAACAAATTTGAAACACATTTTACAGTTATTATTGTTATAACTATTATTATTATTATTATTATTATTAACATATAAAGGCAAAACCCTGTCGCCTTAGTTACCTTTCTATATTTGCTGAAAATCTACTACACATAATATCATTGATTACACAATCTCAGTGTTTGTAATCACTCACACTTCGCATTCAAAACACTGCATTTATAATTAGTACATGTTATACAGTTCCCACTGACTAGCTATCAAATATAATTACGTAGTATGAAAGTTTTTGTTTTTATTCTCTAATGTGTGTACTAATTTAATAATTATCTAATCAATTCAAGCTGCTGAACCATCAAAAATATTGTAAGAAAACATAAGACTACAAAACACAAACAGTCTGTTTATTTGCATTTATCAATAAAATATTCTATATCTATGAATTCTACTAAACATAAAATATACGTTTGGAAATGAACATATACGTGTGATTTAGTTTTAGTCAGATAGAAATTTTAAATTTCCATCATCATCATTTTCACGGATTACACTAAAAATGGTTTGTTCCGGTCTCAAATAGGAAGAGATTAGAGCTGGTCACTCCAGCGCTTCCTCGGATGTCCTACACCTCTCCGTCTCCTTGGCTTAGAGTTCCAGAGTTGGTTGGGGATGCAGCAGTCATCTTTCGGCAAAGTTGTTCCCACCAATTTAGCCGATACTGGACGATCCAGTACAGTATACTCATAATATTCAATTCCTGCCATATATCTGCGTTTTCTCTATGATCGTGGAGAGTATAACCCGCCAAGTGCCTGAGAAATCTCATTTCAGCCGCTTGGATGCGACTGGTCTGGCCTTTCATTTCTCACACCTTTAAACAGACCTTTAAAGAAGCGTGGGAAGATACATCACTTTGTAGAATTTTAGGCGTGTTCCTTTACTTGCTGATTAAAGGGTTCGCCTAATGGTCCGGCACATAAGGTTGAACTTATGATGCAACTTATTCACAACGTCGATGCAAGACACACTCTAGCCCAAGTATTTTAAATTGTTAACTTGTTCCAGGACAGTACCATGTACAACAATTTTTGCCAGTTCCATGAAAAGTCATCACCTTAGTCTTACGTGTAGATATCTGCAATCCAGAGTCTTTGCAGATTCGATTTAACAAATGTATCCCCATCTGCAATCTGTTTTCCGAGTCCCATAGAATAACCTGATCGTCCGGAAACAACAAAGTGTCAATTGTAGAGTGACCAACCATAAAATTTTCTGGAAGACACATCTCCCAGTTTTGTATGACATCGTCAATATATAAATTAAAAAGAGAAGGTGGTAATGAATACCCTTGACGTACCCCACAACTCTAGGAACTGTTCTCCGTTTCTCTGCTTCTATTAAAATTGTATTCTCCACATAAAGACTCTGTATTCCTCTGATTAGATGTTGTGGGATTCCTTTCCTTGCCATTGCCATGTAACTAATCAACAAAGCCAAACACATAATGGCACACAAACAAAACCCTACATGAAACAAATCCGACCATCAGCCCCTACCCTCCAAGCGCTTCCCAAAATCCATAAAGAAGAAATTCCGATCCGCCCCATTATCAATTAAAGTAATGCCCCTGCATACAAACTCGCAAAACATCTAGACAAAATTATCAGACAACAACATTGCAGTAAAAAACAATACATACCTAGTAATAAAAATAAAAGACATACATATCCCCCATAATGCCACGTTAGCCTCCTTTGACATTTAAATCCTGTACACAAACATCCCCATCTCTGAAACAATCACCATCCTTCAAAACAAACTCAAACAGAACAACACACCAGACGAACGTATCAACGAAATAACAGAAACTTTGAACATTATCACAAAACAAAACTACTTTATATATAACAATAAATTTTACACACAGAATGATGGTCTACCCATGGGCTCCCCCATATCCAGCATTCTAGTAGAAGTCTTCCTCCAACACTTAGAAAAAACAAAAATCCTCACAAAGAATGACAGACACTCACATAAAATGCTATATTGGCACAGATACGTTGATGAAATTCTAATACTTTACAGGGGAAACAAAAGACAATGTGAACAGTTACTAACGCACATAAACAAAATACATAATTACTATCTCTACTATCATAGTTAATTAGCATATATTATTATGATTTTGAAACTGGTAAACTGGTAATGAAAACAATCATATCAAAAACAGAATGCCAGTTGCAGCAGGTCAAAATCGGAAACATCATTGTTACTATATTACAGCTAATGTATTGCATTTTCTGTATAAGAGAACTATTTATAATATCAAAAGATCAATATTAACCATTAGACTTACTAAATGATATAATCTTCTGTAGTCATTATAAAAATTCTTTACTATTTCATACTAAATATTGTTCACAAAATTGTTAAAATTCATCTTGTCTGTATGACTTTCAATTGTACTCAAGTTTAAAATTCCAAGATTCCATTAAAGAAAAATTCAATTTTTTATAAAAAGCTAACAGTAGAATTTCATGAAACATATTCTACAGAATATATTGTTTAATTATTAAATAATTACAGCAATTATTAAAAAACATGGTCGAATAATATAGCATTTAATTTTCAATGTACATAAGCACTTCTGAATTATTATAAGCGTTTAATCTTAAATTGATGTGGTAATTGTAAATTTTAAAAGTTGTTACTTCAGAGAACAGTTTAAATTAAGCAAATTTGACTTTTGTGTCAGCAGTTATTTATGATTCGTATTGTTTAAATTAGCAGCCATCCTTACTATTTCTTTTATGAATTTGCTAACTGCTATAATTTTTTATTGATCGACTAAGCTTTTCGTCATTACTGACATCTTCAGGTCTTAAACAACGTTGTTTAAGACCTGAAGATGTCAGTAATGACGAAAAGCTTAGTCGAACAATAAAAAATTATAGCAGTTAGCAAATTCATAAAAGAAATAGTTATTTATGAATTTAATTTATTAATTATAGATTTTCAATTTTCCAAGTTTTTGTAAGCTACATGTGATTGCACTGACCAGATTCTAAACCATGAACAGGGTTTATTCTATAAACTTATTCGGAGTATACATTTTGATTTCTATTATCAGAAGGAGCAAAGACAGTAGTTATTTTGCATGCACTTTGACTAACTTATTTAAAATGTATATTTTCATGGCACTCCGGTGTGAGTCTGTGCGTTCGGAGTGGATGTGGATGTACGCGCGCGTGTTTGTGCTTAAAAGTGCTGTCGGATGCTATTGTGCTGTCGTAGGCGGTGCCAGCTGTTAGCTAAAACAAAATATTGGACAACAATCTTTTTACGCATGTCCTTCTCACGCTGGAGAACTGTCCTTAAAATGATGTTTATCCAGCCTGTAAAGAACAGAAACCAAACTTTTTTAGATCCTCTCGCATTTTCTATAGCCAAGGATCCTACTTTGGTGATATTTTTCTGCACAAAACAGCAGTTGGGAAAACAATTCTCGGCATCTTTTCAGGTTATAGTACAACGAAATCTGGTTTGTTGTTTTCCACAAGGTAATTTCTGTACCTTATATTCTTTTCGATGGGAGCTGCTACGGAAAACTTGATGATGAATGTTGTTATTAATTTTTTCAATATAATTTATGTAATCTGTTAATACATAACAATAAGCATAATTGTTTATAAAATAGGTTATTTACCTTCTGTCGACGTTTCTTAAAATCCTTTTAGGATGACTCGAGTTTCAACACCATTTGGTGTCATCATCAGATCGGTGAATTAGGTTAAAACATTTCGATGCATATGCATCTCGTGGGGTTCTGTAAGATTCTTACCGTGGGGTGCGTTCCTGTGCAGGATCGTTTGCGGCCGCGTTGTTTTTTTATATTCTTTTATTAATGTTATTTTATTGTGATATAGTTTATTTATTGTTTTATATAATGTTATGTGTTGTTTTTAATCTTTTAAATATCTAACGAGATGCATATGCATCGAAATGTTTTAACTTAATTCACCGATCTGATGATGACACCAAATGGTGTTGAAACTCGAGTCATCCTAAAAGGATTTTAAGAAACGTCGACAGAAGGTAAATAACCTATTTTATAGTCTTAATCGTTTCTGGAGGCAAGAAAAATGTTTAAACATAATTGTTTACAAGATACATGGTGTTGATTATAAAACGTAATTAATTGAGCTACAAGCAATACCATATTCTTTGCGCATTAAAATTACCAACATCAGACTACTTTGTGATCTAATATTTAGGCCTAATTAGATTTTCCTTTAACTATAAAGTATAATGCGATATTGAAAAAACAGGTTTTTTGTTATTGTAAGAGCCAATTACAAAATATTCTTGTTGTAATTGAACCACCATGTGTCTTTAAAGAGAGATTTGAATTGATGTTAAGAATTAAAGAAAACTCCAACCAAAAATGATTGTAAAAGCAATTGTTTAAAATACAAGCCGCGTAAATAAAATCTTGTTATTGTTGATCAAGTGTTTTCTTGCAAGACCTGTCACTATGGGCTCAGCACATTTTATTTCCATCTAGGCCACGTGCCTAGTCTTAAATATTAAATGACGCCTTCCCAGAAAAAAAATTAAATATTTTTTGGAGGTTAGAAAAAGGGTGTTAAGATAAATTCTGGGACTAAGGGGGCGTTTCAATAGGCCTCTTGATATTATATAATATACTTAATTCAGTAGTGAGATTCAATGTATTTACAATGTTTTGTAACATACAATCATTAAATGGACATAATTTAAAAGAATCTCTGTTGGTGTTTTGACACAATTAATTGTCATCATTAGGATCTGTATACAGCAGTACGGAAATCATTAATAGACCATTAGGATCTGTATACAGCAGTACGGAAATCATTAATAGACCAACATAGATCTACAGCCTGTAGTAAGTAGAATTATTGTAGGATTATAACTCACAAAAAGAAATTAATGATAATTATAGGTATTTGATTATATTATTATTCTTATAATATTAAGACATAAGTATAATCATCCGTACATATTAATATTTGTTACCTTTTATTATTAATTTTTGAATTTTACTAATACAAGTCTTGAAGACAAATTATAATTTGTCAAGCAAATGTTTAAATGTGTGTGTGTGTGTGTGTGTGTGTGTGTGTGTGTGTGTGTGTGTGTGTGTGTGTGTGTGTGTGTGTGTGTGTGTGTGTGTGTGTGTGTGTGTGTGTGTGTGTGTGTGTGTGTGTGTGTGTGTGTGTGTGTGTGTGTGTGTGTGTGTGTGTGTGTGTGTGTGTGTGTGTGTGACCATAATGAATAACCATTATTCAATATGTGTGCAATGAATAACCATATCTAACAAAACATATTATGAACAGGAGGTATCAAATAGTACACTTCGTCAAAAGATTAATGGTCTATTCTCTATTTAAAATATGTAAGTATTATTACCATTTATATATTGTCTTCAAATTTATTTTAAGCACTCGAGTCTCTCAATAATAAAAATCTTGCGTAACTTAAGAAAATTTTAAAATTTCAGCAGCAATGAAACTCATCAGTGAAAGAAACTGCAGTGAGGTTGAGATAATTCAATTTAACACACAGGGTATCGTTCAGTTAATTACAAACGTACAACTGCTATCCTAAGTTTTATTACTGTCTGTTGGCAAAGTACCAACTGAGTCGCCATGTCGCTGAACATTGTAACGCAAATAAGATTGCCTGTTTTAGAAAACTTTCTGTACCTACAGCATTTACGTACTCAGCATGTTTATAATTGTGCAACGTTAATGTTTTATTTAAAAAATGCATGTATTATATACAATAAACTTATTACGATTCATGCATTTTGTCATGTTTGAAAAAACTACATGCCATTATTAAAAGAGTATAACATATCAGAGCTGTTGGCCTGTGATCAATTGCTTTGTGATAATAATATGAAATCTTTAGAGGTTTCTATCACCTCAAAACGACCGGTAGCCACCTCACCTCAAAACCCTTGGTTTCTCTCTCTCTGTCTCAATCAGGAATGGGTTTGCCTTCCCATCCTTTGACAAATTTTTTAAAAAGAAGCGCTCCGGGTGATGGCTGAAACGTTTAGTGTAGTATTAGAAATGCAATACAAAACAATCGACCACGGCCGAATAGCCCGGATATAAAGTCTTTTAATAATGACTCTGGTCATTACAGCCAACGCGAAAGGTAGGAACCGGTGTATTTTTGTAAAAACTGGTAGACATATATACCTATGTTACAAGTATAAAAAATAAAATGAATTCTTTCTTACAGGTTTTGATTTTAACTATGCCAATAAACACTTGATAGCTTGAAAGGTAAGTAACAGTTTGAAAGTCAAAAGCTGTTTTATCTATGATAGAAGTAGAGCCCTAGATGGCTAGCAAAGCAAGCGAATATCTTACTCACTTCACACGATAGCTAGAAGTATTCGTTTCACTGACTATTGATCTATTCACTGACGTAAAAAAGGCATATGCAGTGTCATTATTCTTATATTGGAGAATTTGCTCTTCTTTTGTCATCTTGTTAGTAGTCCAACAAACTTTGCATCTAATAATTCTAACTGTAAAGATTAAATTAATATGATTTCTCAAGTTATCTTTTGTTAGCTAACTAAAAATGAGATTTGTTAGTTAAGTTTAAAAATAATTTTTAGACTGAATATTAAAAATCCAATTGTGTTCTAGAGTTGAATCATAAGCTTTCAATTCATTTGTGTTAGTTGTCGAGAACTATCACTTACATTACATGTGCTGTTATGGTTTGTAATATAAAACTTTCCATGTTTCGCAGTTATTTTTTGATAATAACTATCCTTTCAGGCCATAGTCTTTACTATGTATATATGCTTAGATACCTCTGAGCAAATATTGTTGCATGTAACTTCATGCACAATGCTCCTACGGACTCGGTGGTTTCTTTGGAATTCTCGTACAGATGTGTAGGTCAGAAAACGTTTGCCCATGCACTATTGCAAGATATCAGTTAGAGTGGTTAAGGCACCACTCTAGATGGCTGTAACGAACGTGACATTTACTAACCGTATCTGCATCAAAACATTAATAACTCTCGTAAATATCAGTAAAAGTAAATGCATGCTGTCTCCTGTAGGACGATAACTACAATACACGACTAATTAAAAACACGAAGAATTAGTCAGGATTAGGAACGGTGCAATAATATCATGTTAACACATATTTAATTTAAGCACTGGTAAAGATGAATTTTAAATGTCTGTTTATAAATATACATATTTGTTTGTAACAGAAAACACCATAGAGATATGACTGAAGGAGTAAATGCTTGTTTTGATCTTTCAAATATTCAGTGTTGCTGTTTAACGATTACAAATTAGCATTACACTTTAATATTCTAGAATCAAAAGTATTAGAAGATGGCAACAATAAGTAAAAGAATTATAGTTACCGATTACTTGCTAATATATAAAGTTATCGGGAAAACGTAAAATCCACTACGCAATGCACTGTAACGATTTTAAATAATTAGTCAGCTCTAATGTAAAAGTAAAAGAAATTTTATTTTTTTAAAGCTGTAAGTTTTTTCGTCTTTGTACGATTCTATTCGTTAAACGATATACATAACATGAGGAGATGACCATACGTTGCTGCCACAGTAAGTACGGATTTTGCTGTACATTTGATATTAATAAAAACAGACAATTTTAAAAAATCCTGACAATTTTACTAACGTTTTAGTAAAATTACAAATTTAAAGCAGACAAACATTATAACTTCTTAACACAAAGTACAATAAACATCAAAGACCACAAACAGTGCGTTGTTTTTTATTAAATTTATAATCATAAATGTTATAAAAATTTAGTCCTAGATTTTACGTTTAATTTTGCTTTTGTAGATACCGCATACTTAACTGGTGTTGGAAGATATCAATATTCTTAACACAATTGTAATGATACCAATTACGTATTTCAAATAAAATTCCTCACAATTCGGTGTCGCACATAAACATTAAATTATTTTAGAACTATAGCTTCCTTTTCTGACTACAATAAGTTAAACAAATGTCAGTGTAAATGTCTGGTTTAAGTTTCATTTAGTCAGATACCCGATGTAGCTTTTTTAAATTTAAAAATGTATACCTTTTACGGCTTTGTTATCCTAAGGTTTTAAATTTTTTTAAATTAACTACTATATTCAGATGTGGTATAGAGTTATGTTTAATTTCATACCCATATGAAATTTTGTGTTTTTCTATAATGTTTCGACGTTTAATTGGGTCCTTGTGTTTAGAGCGCTTTCAAACGTTGTTTTAATTTCATATAGTGTATGTTTGTTTGCAATTTGTTAAATACGAGGGCGATTTGAAAAGTTCGCGGCCTACCATAGAAACAAATGTGTGGCGTTTCTGTTTTTTACCGCATCGTGGCGCCACGTTCGCCCCACGAACAGCTGTAAAGCGTCTAGCTAGTCATTACCCCGTCACTTACCACGTTGAGGAACTCCATTTCTTCTAGGTCCTCAAAATAACCGTTTACTGCCGCTTTCAGCTCATCATCTGAGGAAAATCTCTACCCCCACCCGAAACTTTTTTAAGGTTTGGGAATAGATGAAAGTCAGATGGCTCTAAATCAAGCGAATAAGGTGGATGGTGCAACAAATCGTACTTCAACTCGGCGATTTTTGCGATAGGCACAACGGATATGTGAGGGCTTGCATTATCCTGATGGAAAATGATCTTCTTCTTTGCTACACCGTCTTTTTCCTATTTTTACACTTAATTGACCCAAAACGTAAGCGTGATACTCTCCATGTATCGTTTGACACTTCTGAAGGCAGTCTAGTAACAATATTACTTTAGTATCCCAGAAAAATGGATCCACACACTTTCCAGCCGACAAAATTGATTTTGCCGTTTTTGGAGGCGGGGAAGCAATATGTATCCATTGTTTCGACTGTTTTTTTGTTTTTAGAGTAAAGTAATTGACCCAATTTTCATCAGTTGTTACGAATCTACGAATAAAATTGAGTCTTGAATTATGTGTGACACATAAATAAGTGTTGTTGGTTTAGACAAATATATACTTTACAACTCAAACTTCATCACTGGTTTCATATAACATATTAGAAACATGTATATTTCAAATAGCGCAATGTAGACAGAGCTCAGTGTTTCATCAGCCGTGGAAGGTAACGACAGCATGGTTTTACAGTTATGCAATCGAAGTTATTGCAGTTGCTAAGTGCTACATCTCAAAATAACATTTGTCGACAAATTTTCAGTAGCTAACGTCGATCCAAACACGGAGGATAGCCCGATCCCGAGCCCCGCACCGACCGACCACCAGCATACTCCTACACACCAACAGACAGCACAACACGGGGAGAATTCGAAAATACGAAAGGATGTCACGATGAACTTTATGGATGGAGTCGACCATGTCAACAACGTTTTCAATGGCAGTTGAAGTGGTGTTGTCAAAAGTAGAGTAAATGGTTTTGAGGGTGGCAGGTGAGGATCCATGTTAACTTATGACACAGAAACGGACAAAATCAAGAAATGGTTTTCAGAAATTAGAAATGTTTCTATTCACAAACAAATTGTCATTTTGAAAGGTCATTTGAAAGGTTATTAGACTTAGTTAATAATTAATGTGTCAATGAAAGCAATGATAAATAAGTCAAATATGTCAGACACTATGATATTTTCTTTAATAATATAAACACTTTTTACTACGGTCAACGTCTTGATACTTATATTATTTATTTAATTTTATAACGTTTTACATCAAGATATATTATTTGCTTACTTGAAACATATTTCCTACACTCAGCCTTTCCCAACCAACAATTTCTAAAATTAATATGACTGAGGATGAGAAAAATATTTGATTCCCAGAATATGTTCCAGGAAAATAAATAATATCTCTTGGTGTGAAACAGGTAAAAAATCGAAAAGTTATTAATAAAAATACATTTCTTTTAAATTTAAAAAATAAAATACTTGGTTCACAATATGGCTGGCTAACGAGGGCAGCGGGACTACCAGCATAGGCTTCCTAACACAAGCAGCTGGCCCGACCTTACCATGACTCGGCGCACAATGCCTACTGTCCCAGAGTCATCTACTCATCTACCGGATATTCCAGTAATTAATCAAACTTTATTACCGTTATATTTTGTTCCAATAAATCCGTAATGTTTGGATTTTGCACTAAGCTCTAAGAAAAACAATACAGTATGACGAGAAGTACTGTGTATTGTACCGTAATGACTCGTGAATAAGTTATCCTCTGCTCACTAACAATTAGTAATCGTTTTCATGTACTTCTGACGTGGTATGTAGTAATGGTGTCAAAGAAAGGTTTATATAGTTACTTATTGATAACTTATTATTTATTTACTTACATATTATTACTTGTTTATATAGAGACTTACTGATAATTTCCCAGGAAGATAAGAACATTAAAACACATTAAGAAAATGTGTTTGAGAAATGTTTTGGCAAGCTATCAAATACACTGAAATCTACACTCTACGTCATCACGAACACAATGTTCTACATACTATGTATAAACTTGATGTTAATAACAATGTAAGTGTAGTAACCAGTTATGCTCAATTAAAGACATTGCTCTAATGAGAATCAAATGCCCATAGACGAAAAGCTAAGATTTTGCAGATTGATTTTGGATTAATAATAAAACATCCAAAAACAAGTAGGCTAAATTATGCCAACCAGTCAGAAGGAAAACATTGGGGAGCCTCTGATATAACAATGTGGTATTAATTGCGCAGCACTTTCTTACACTGTCTCTGTGCAATAATCAGTTTGATCAGTTAGTAAGATGAGAATACCTGATTTTGTGTTCATGTTGCCGGTACGCTGCCACAATTAGCAGAGGTTCATCAACCGGAATGTATCAGCTTCAGTGGAGCCGCCAGCCAGTCGAGTCGTCTATCTAACCGCTGGATAATGACCTGCAGAAAAATGTCAAAAACGTTACTCCACTTATGCGAGATACAAAATTTATTAACACTTATAACAGTTGTTTTGATGCCGACCGACTGTCATCCTTCTGACCAAGTATAGGTATGGAATTGGAAAAGTTAAGAGGTGAGAATAAACAATGATATCTTTATTTTGAAGTGTTACTGTGATTTTAGAAACTTGTAACATACTGTATGACGGGTGTAATATAATTCATAAATTAAATAAAAATAGCTTTTTGATTTTAAAAAGTATACTAATAGTCTTAGAGAAACTCCATACAGTCCTTAAGATGACATCAGAAAAGAAGGATGTGAGAACGTCGAAGACAAAATAAGCTAAACGCATTCACATCCGGAAAATAAGAACAATAAAACACACACACACACACTACTTTAGTTACTACTTAACAGCCCGATTACCCGCTCTCGTATACAGTCTCCTTCTATTCAGTACGTACACTTCTTTCAAGTAGTGTACCTTAAATCTATCGCCCTCTTGCACAAGGGGATTTAAAAAGAAATTTTAAGGTCTTAAGCTATAGTGTCAAAATTTCAAGTAAACTACAAGGAAGGTTTAAATTTAAATTATACTCTATTATTAATTTAAAAAGAAACAGGAATAATAAATAATATTTAGTAATTTTTCCAAAACAATCTCCCTCCTTTTCAATGCATTGGCGCAATCTTTCTCATGCTTATGTATTCCTTGAAAATAAATCTTCTAACAGCAGATGTACCTACACTCTACAGCTTCGATGATTTCTTCATTGGAACAAAACTCTCCCATTAGAAACTCTTTTAAGGGTTCAAACAATTGAATTCCAGATTAGGCCTACAGGGCGGATAGGAGAGAATGGTTTACATAGTTTTAGAATTGTAGCCATCGTATGGGCGGCGACATGAGAATGCTCATTGTCCTGAAAGAAACGGACAAATTTCTGTTTTTTTACACTTTTACTGACGTATTAATTGACTCTTCGGGAAAATTAGATTTTGTAGATTTAATAAATTGTTTTTTACGCAATTCCACGCTCGGTGTCAACATTGTTAGACTACTGGGTTGTTGGGCCGTGGTCGATTGTTAACAAAGACAGACGTTTTGGCCCCATCGGAGCCTAACTTCAGTGTTGGAAAAACGTTTGGCAAAGTGTCTGCTCTGTTCAGTCAGGAAATCAATGTATATATCGTCTAAAAGAAGGAAGGTATAATAGTTTTCTAGTGAAAACTATTTTTTTTTTTTTTTAGAAATTAAAGTTGACATTGCATCAATGCTCTTTTGGTTTCTGGTGTAAAATACTGTAACCAGGATTAACATTAACAGGATTAATCAGTGGTGACACTAGACTGTACAAAACTATTCGTATTGTGCCAACAGTGAATGAGCCACCGGCAGGCGTGTTCTTTAGCATTCGTGGAATCCAATGTGCCCATAATTTCCTACAATACTGTTGTTTTATGACACAGCTCTCTGTACTACCAACAAACGATCATTTTGAATAAGTGTGTTGATCCTATCAGCCATACCTTCTGTTGTCGATGTTTTTAGGCGGCGTGGATGCGGTCCATTTCCCATTAGTTATCGGCTGTTTTAGAAAGCTTTGTTTCATTTGTAGATTGTGACTGACAAAACCGTCTTTTAAGCTTTTTACAAATTTTTGATTATTTTACGTTTTATTTCATAAGAAATTAAATCCAGTGCGTTGTTCCACGCTTGAATGCACATCTACTTTACGAAAAGCAATGCACACTGATTGGTGAACGACTGAGAGAGATTAGTACTGCTTTGGACTGAGCTCTACGCCCGTGAGAAAATGTGAATAGAGTGAGAGGGTAGACAGGGTGCACACGTAGGCACGCGCAACGCTGTAAATAAACCAACAACTACTGAGAAATACCGATTCACTTTACATTATCAAACATTACTTAATGCTCATTTACCTCTCATGTAAAAACGTATGTTTCTCTCAGTTGCCCAAAAATTTAATTTACACATGGTACTTTTAACTCATAATTGCATTTTCTGGTTTTTCAGTTAACAATTTTCTTTTACTTCTACATTTCTTCCATCTGAATCCCAAACTTCTAAACACTTGCGTGTTTGTTTGTCGGAGCCGGATTCGATGTTATTAAAACTATTTCTTTCAAGACTGTTAGGCTGTTCATTTAGAGTTAGGCTACGGCCTTTACCACAGTGCTGTGGACACTAACCTGACACCCGTGTTAGTGTTTTTAGCTCATTTGTAGCACTGAAGATGGCCGACGAAGGCCGGTTTAAAGTTTGCTGAAATGAACAGCATTGCACCGCGGCCAAAAGCCAGGAACGAAACAGTTTTAATAACTTTCATTAATGATTTAGCGCCCCATGGGAAATGGATTCTTTCTTTCACAATATGATGCAATTGTTTTATCAGTGGGCCCAATGTTTTGTTTTCTCTAAAAATCCTGAACAGTATTTTTTATTACACAAATGTCAAAATCATCAACAAAAAGTTCCTTTTCCTCACAAGTTTTACGTTTTTTTCTTGTGTGGACATTTTTATTTTTGGATTTTATATCCTTTGTTTTCCCAAGTATTTAACAAAGCCTTGTAATTTATTACAGAAATACGTAGCTTGTTTGGTTGCTTGATTCAGTGGATATGTCACTGAGTTTCGTTGTTTTCCTTCATCTCATTTTTTAATTATATTATTAACTATTTCGAGATCTTCACTGTAAACAACGAAACTTCTTTTTCTTTCTTTCGATGATCATTGGGGATACACTGAGAACAGACAGCTACAAATAAACAAATAACAAGATAATTCACTCACTAACTGAAAGTATCTAAAAGTACGCTGACCGTAAACGATAGTGCAGGAATTCTAATTTTTAATGTTACTATTACACAACTAGTTAAAAAAACTAAGTTTTAAACACAACCAATAATACGTAGTCTTTGAACGCACTTAATACCTCAAAAATGAAAAGCAGACTGCAATAATATTACAAAGTGTCTGCCTTTGTGAGGGACGCCAGTTTGCACTGTGAACAATTATATGTGCTGTCATGAGTCATTGATTTTGTCATGAGTAGGCCAAGTTCTTGGTTCAGATGGATCAATTGTCAATGTCATGCTTGATACAGATTCTTCTGCAGTTGAACTATTAATATGGAGGTAGTTTCAACTGGCCTGTCTTCCAAATTCGAACAGCTAGGCTTTGAAGGATCGAATAGGACCGCATCGATAGGTTCTGCAAGAGTCGTTTCAGTTAAAGGCTCTACGAAGCCTACGCTAGCTTCATCTTCACCTTGATAATCTGAATCAGACTGGTTTTCATGTTTTAATCCGTCAGGGTCAGTGTTCTCTGTAGACTTTTTTAGCCAACTAGATATCGCTTTAGCACTTTGTTTCGTTTGTTTAGCACGTAATTCAGCTCTCTTTCTATACTCAGCCCCCGACAGCCGTTTTCGAGGTAACATGATAATGATAATGATTGTAACGAATAGAATATATCTGAAATAAATTTATTTTCACTGGGTCACTAAACACAGACTGCAATATTCAACTCACTAACTCGCATAAACAATTACACGCACTTCCCGATCACTACTGACTGCAACTGCAGACTGACAGTGGCGTGATATTTTTGTTGTTTTGGTGAAATGGGGAGAGGAAGAGGGGAAGAGGATGACTCGCTCACATTTTGTTTTCATTAGAGTCCATGAGAGAAAACTTACAATTTCGTTACGCTACCGTTTGGGTTTACTCGGCTCTCGAGCCAAGACCGATGTTCGGGTATACTCGTTGTCGAGGCCCGAATATACCAGAAACAGCTCTCTTTTCTTGTTTATTAAATAAGTGCAAGTGAATTAACCCTATGACCGAATAATCGGACTATAAAACAGTTCTTAGTTAAATACATGCATTTGTTTTTCATATGCGTGTACAACTTCTAATGCGCGTTAATAGGTACACGCACCCAACTTTTTTTTATATTTATAATTTTTGAAGTTTTCACTTCTGTCAGCCAGTCCCCCGACTGCCAAATTTTTTTTTTACAAATTTTGGTGGCCTGTTATGACCGATTAAATTTTTTTATTTAACTTCAATCGGTGATTTTAAAATTTTCTTAGTTTTTTTAATTTTTACCTACAGCTCGTTTTGCCGCTCCCCGGGTGTGCCGCCGGGGCGCTTGCCCCCCCCCCCTAGATCCGGCACTGATCATGAGACATCCATAGATAGACAGGCAGACAAATGCCAAATGATCGAGTTAAAACTAAGAAAACGTGTTCAACTGTAGCATAATACAATACACACAGACTCACAGTGACAAATGGATAACTCATTTTCACCTTTAACCCGTCTTTCATCTTCTAAACATCCGACTCTTAAATCATTGTGTATTGTACCTTACAATACTCAACCATATTTCATTTCCTTGGCATTATGAGAACATGATAATGCTAAAATGATTCTGTATAACAAAATTCTTCAGAAAAACTTAAGAAGGTTTGAAAAAATGCTGTTAAAAGATAGTCAAATATGATATTTCACACAATACAAGATAGAAAAATTTAGAAAATTAATCATAAAATTATTTAATGCCTATGTCTTGTCTACCCTTATTGGGCAGGGTATATAGTCAGGATTGGTTTATTGATCAAGATTTTTCCATGGTGTTTCTATAGTGGTGAATCACTGTTGATAAGCAGAAGCAGAGGTGTTGCCAACAGCAGAGAATTTGTAATAATGTATATGTTATATGGTAACCTACTCAAGGGGGGGGGTTGCAAACCCAACAACCCCCTTGACTATATCACTGTCCATACGGATGTGAACAATTCTTGCAGATGAGTGTAGGGTTTTCCCTTAATCATTTTTTTTCATTTCCTCCTTGACTTTCCCTTATGTTTACTCATTCGATTGAAGAAGTGATTTATGAAAAACATTTTGCTGATAAATTACATTATTTGTAGTGACAAATACATTACATTTGTTTTTGACAACATGCTTCAGTTATTATGACATTATCAAATCGATAATGAACTAACATAATAATTGAAACACATCAAAATGAAATCAAATAGTAGTACAGAAAATACGTTTTTCATAAATGTTTCAACCACTAAAAACATGTACAATGTATAAACCTGAATAAGTCACTATTACAATTGTAATAGGTTTGCAAGAGGTTTGCTGAACACAAGCCACCCACTTATTTTCACAACACAGAAAATGTAAAATCTAAATTCGCTAAACATCTTATTGATGAAAATCACAACTATACTAATTTTCACACCAACTTGATACCCCTTCACTTTTGTAATAAAGGACGTTACATGAACGCCCTTGAAGAGTTTGAAATATATAGAGCGTATAATAATCCTGTTACCAGGCCACATGTTTTAAATGATCAGCTGAACTTTAAATCTAATGTCCTGTATGATACTGCATTGCGATATTGTCGCGACACGAGTCAAATATGAACCAGTGGCTGTCGGTTACCGTGCGGTGTACACCGAAAATTGTTGTGTGCGTACTTTGTGTAGTGTAATTGTGTTTTGTGTTATGTGGATTTTA
Organism: Magicicada septendecula; assembly: GCA_034769895.1. NCBI lineage: Eukaryota > Metazoa > Arthropoda > Insecta > Hemiptera > Cicadidae > Magicicada > Magicicada septendecula. Next base: position 475,439,539 of record CM068373.1, read on the forward strand.
ATATTTTTAATATATTGACGACTGTGCTATCGTATGATGGCATGAAGAGACTTTTTTAAATATTCTGAGGATGGGACAAGTGTCCCGAAACATGTCAATTGTATAAAGACATTTACTTAAGCCACAGACGGTGAGTTGCATAGCGTTTAGTTGATTAAGAGATAGTTTCAAGCTTGCAAATACAGTATGGGCTATTCGTCACAGTCTGACTAGTTTATGGCAACAGTTCTGTGATTTATTATTACTACTTCTTTTCAAAAAATTTGTAAGCTAAACATTTAACAGGTTTGAATAAAATACTTCAAAATAATAGTTCTGTTTAAAACAACCCCTAACTTTGAGGTCCAAACTGCAATATAAACAAACAGTATGTACATTATAAACAAACACTAGTTTGATCTATGAACTTGGGAAACGTATACTGAAATGATGATAAGCATAGCTGTACTTCTTAAAGTTCTTTCTCTCTCTTTGCTTTTTTTCTTTCTCTCTCTCTTTCTTATCTGAGTCATGTTATTCTGTGCAGTGGCGGCGCTAACAAAACGGGGGCCCCCCGCGAAACTAATTAGGGGGCCCTATAAAAATGGTTAAATTTTGTATACGTAATAGGGGAAAACACTCAAATGAGTTTCTATTTACGTGTGTTTCACAACAATGGTTTGTGAATACTTTCTCGTCTATCACAAAGCGTTTGCAATTTGCAAAGGACGTTTTACATGTGTACACACTCTTAAAATTCATTGTTGCTAAATAGACAAAGTTCTATACAAACTATAAAAAAAAATAAATAAAAAGAATGATTTATTTTTACGTCAAAGATCTAAATTCAGACTATGAAACAGTACCGCACACAGAGTGTTAAAAATTTATTATTTAAAAACGAATATCAAAGTAACATTCTAGCTTTTTTCAAACATTTAAATTAGTTTGTAACTGAATTTGTAAAATTCTTGAATATACTCTATACAAGTTCTCCTTAAGTCTAATCCAATTCAATAACACTTGAACTCAAGTAATGTACAATATTTACAGATGTAACAGTACATGAAGGCCCCACACTTTAATTATGGGATCTGAGGTTAATTTTTATGTTTTATTGTATAACTGTCAAATACAGAATGGTTAGGTCCATTGTCCCTCTGAAAAAAGGAACAACGCAGATTAAGTAAGAGTAGCACAAAGCCAAGGTCACCGTTGGACGCGCAAGAGCCGGTAGAGGTAATGGCGGTGTATGATGACGGACTATAAATATTCATTGTGATTGGTTCATAAAGCTGTTTCGTCATAAACAAAAGACAATGACGCATAAAACACAACGTATGTAACTAGGCGTTGTCCCATCGAACAAAGCCTGATGACGTCAAATGCACGCACACAAGCGCAGATTTGCATATTCCTCTTTCTCAGTTCAACGCAGCACACCAAAGAGTCCACAGCGATGTATCGCTGTCGACCCAATTTTTCTACAGAAGTTGCAAAAATTATTATTTACAATTAAAGAAATGTGATAGTGAAGTCAGAAAACACTTAAGCAGCAGTACACAGTAAAAACATTAAATGTAGAGTCAGTGCAAGATGATTTAGAAACCATAACTATGAGGCGAACACCGGCCATACTCCTGGAGAACATCTAATACCAGCGAGGGAGCGACACTACCCAGTTTTCAGAGAAGTCAACCATTATCACTTTTATTTTCTTAATAATGAGCTCATTAAGTAATCCCATAAATTTTATAAAATGTATTTGTAATAGCGAGAGTGAATGAGTGTGCGAGCGAACGAACGCATGGCCATGCTTCTGCATACAGAGGGCATTGGTTTGTGAAATCTATTATCATCTAATTAATTACATGATTAGCGCTGCAGCCAGAAATAAAAAATTATAAAAGAAATAGTAACAAGATTCAAAATAATATACAGTAACTATGATTGAATAAGTTTGGAGAAATGTAACCACCATTTTGTTTTTAGTAATAGTATGTGACGCCATTTTGGGCACCATTTAATATATGTTTATTTTATTCCGGAAATTAAAAACTAATAATTACACTCAATTGAGAAGCAGTGTTATCATTTCTATCACCTTTTTGAATCTAAATCTCGCTGAGAATGAACCCTGACCCCTTAGGAAGAAATTATAATAGAAAGAAAAGCACGTGCTCCCACGTAACTGAAATCGGTAAGTACATGTGTTTACCATATCATAGTCATATTTATATGTACATAAATAAAAATATTTGTGTATTAGTACATGAGGTAACACAGATGAGGATCAACCAAAGTTCACTGTTTTCCTAAGCCTAGTCTTCTTTTTTTAATAGCTAAGAACTTTTCAACCACTTCGTTGATATTAGTTTTCTGTGTCTCTTCATGCTCAATGCATCAAGAGATCAACCTATCTTCCCCTTGTTAACATAATGTACCTTTTCTCAAAAACCCTGTACGTTAGAGAGTTAATGTTTTCTTTATTTCAAATTATTATTCTTTGGACACATTTTAACGTAGGGGTTTTTTGAAAAAATAATTTTTAAATTTTTTACAAATTTTTAATAATATGACTACAAAAAAACCTTTTTTGCTAGCCGTTTTTATAACAAAACTCGGATGATTTTTAAAATATTACAAAAAGGCTGTGTTAAAGTTTGAAGCAATTGTTGAATAATATGGATACCAAATTTCAGGCTTCTAACTAGTCGAGAAGATGAGAAAAGGTACATTTTATATTACAAAATGTATGTTTTCGGCAAAACGCATTTAAAGTTAAAAAATAAAATATTAAAAAAAAAGTCTTGAAAACTACCTTAAAACAATCCAGCTCCATACTCTGGGTTATCTGGGTCTTCCATGCTATCTGCCAGTCTCTTCTTAGCTTGTCTTCTTGACTGCCTTGCCTTTTTCTCATACTCGGATACATTCCTTCATTCCTAAGTCGCTCTCTGTCAATCTGCAGCATTGCCTTCTTTGTGTTGATGCCGACACTCATCCCAAACTGTTTCAGTACCCTACACCTTGTAATGTTCCCCTCATTAAAACATCCAACTGCATCGTACACTCCCACCATAAATGCAGATAATCCAACAAAAACTGTTTTGGGGAGCCTGGACCATACCACACTATTCACGCTCTCATTAGGATTTTGAGTCCTTCCGTGGGTGCATTTTTTCAGTAGCTCAGTATTAGCAAGATCTCTTATAACAGGTTTGATTGCAATCATAACAGCTGCAGGGAGACTATGGTTATGATGGTAATGCTCACCTTTAGCTTCAGCTTTTCTGAATTTGCACCAGCTTTCTTCACCGGGTGGGCACAGACCATGTTGCAGTTCATCATCTGTTGAGCACATGTGAAAATACATTGCCCATACTGCCCTTTTCATGTTTTCTACATTGTTGGAATGTCTTCTGATTGCTAAGCCATAATAGTTTTGAATTTTATCGATGATGGCATCAGTTAATCTGTTTTTTCCTGATAATGGCTTTCCGTCTGCTAGTTTTATGCCTTTTAGTGATGTTTTCAAACGCCTCAATCGAGTACCCATCCGTTTCTGTATATGTCCAATGCACTCTAATTTTCTGATTTCAATATTATTTCCATATACTTTTAATTCATTTAATTTAGAAAAGGCTTTAGAATCTCCATCTCCTAAATATTCTAAGTATCTCACATTATACTTTTCTTCTGAACGCTGATAGATTGATATAGCACCTGCCACCTCCATTCCGCCACTTACACCTTGATAATTAGCAGTACACATTTCGTCATGATTATCTTTACTTTTGCACCTGCAATGTTTTGTAAGGACTTGTATATCTAATATTTTACCAGTATATACACTTGTCATACTGACGATGCCGTTTAGAGATGTGTGGCCTCTCTTCTGCCACGACCCGTCAAAAGCTACACGTAAATCACGGCTACCATCGTTTGCTTCTACAGATTCTTCAACAGCACGTCTCATACATAATTCAGCAATGTCTTTTGTAGCTTGAGCTATGATTTTATTATATTTTGTAAATCTAGAAGGAGGAGTCGGTAAATTCAAAATTCCACATAATGATTGGGCAGCTGCGCTTCCCTTCCCTACTGCTCTCAATCCATATGCCAATCGCATATTACATTCAAATAGTACACCCTTCTCATTTAGTCCAGGCTCAGAATGAGGGTCAACATGTTTATTACTTACAGCTTTTGAAGTAAAAAAGGCAACACTGTAATCACAAGTATCACAATATAAGATAATTTCAGTAGCCAACCCAATACGATTTTGAGTCTTTAGTTGTAGTCCTACTTGACTACAATGTTTGCATGCGACATATACATTCAAAATATTATAAAGTATATTCAAATCAATCAGCTCATAACCTAACTTTTCAGTACAATCAACTTCATCATACAATTCATTCAACCCACTCAATTTCCTTGCAGATGCACTTTCCGCTCTTCCATCGCCACTTTCTGGTAAATCAACTGTTACTTTTCCTTCAATTTTGGATTTACACACATTCTTTCTCTTCTTAAAAACACTTGGCACATTTGGTCTTGGCATTATCACAGAATCGTGAAGACAACACAAGTACAAAACGTAAAAAGTGAGTACTTATAACCTATAGTCACAATATTAGTCACAATTCACAACTAAAACAAACAAACAGCTACTTATATAGAATAAGTATATGTTTATAACCTGGAACATTAGCCACAACTCACAACAATACAATATATAACCATCTGACGTTATAAAACAGCTGATGTTTCCAAGCTATTTCACAGTACACAGATTGTGTAGGCACAGCTGTTGCAAAGAGATATAAAATACTAGGCAGAGTTTCACAAAAAAATGTTTTTCACCTTGAAAAAAAAATTCAAACCATCATGTGTCATACATCATTTTAGAGAGAAAATTCCAGAGAATGTTTTAAAATTAAAAACAAAAATAATTTTTTTTTTTCGATTTTAGCCCTACCGGGTCCCCTTAACAGTGCCAAGTCACTCAACCGAGTGTGGGCCATGGTACTTCTTAAGTATGACTTAATTAATTTAAGTTTTGAAAAGTTTCTTTCCGCTGTAGCTGTTGTGACAGGTATGGTTAAATAAAGCTGCAAAGCTGTAGTTAAGTCTGGGAGGCAACTCATAAGGCAGCTGTTTTCTTCAACCAGTAAATTCATAATTTCTCGAATGCTTTCCTTGTGTACAATTTCTTTGGCCATCAGAGCTTTGAAGGATATTACTTGGTCAGGCAGTGATGTGGAAAGGTCACCAGGATACACATTTACCAGAGCCTTACTTTTCTCCACTATTGTCTCTTGTGAGAAGTTTACTAAATTCTGAGGCGTTAGGAATGAAAACCTATCATCAATGCAACGCAATCCTTCGAATCTCATTTGTAGCTGAGCTATTACGATATCTAGTGCTGCATTGACAACTTTTACTTCAAATGATTTCACTGGGTCGTCAATTCTATGGTCAACTGATAATTCAACAAAGAAGCGTTTTACAACTCGCTTACGCTTATTTTTCATGTTACAAGTTATGTTCCATGACTGGGCCAACTGTTTAGCACCAGCAAGAAAGCCGGCAAAGTCCTTTCTTAAAACTTTTAACTCATCACAAGCGCGGCTTAGAAACTGCCACGCTCTGCCTAGGTCAACAGTTGGCCTCTGTAGTGCTTTTGAAGTTATATTTACATTCTCTAAAATCTTAGTTTCAAGGCAGAGCACAAGAATAAATTCAAAGTTTTCCAGGTGGTTTCTAATTGCTAATGCTTCTTCTGCCTCGGGTTTTTTTGAGCTGTACAGAATAATTTCTGTCAAACACTTAATCACATTTTTGAAATCATTTCTTAAAGCTAACAGACAGTCGTGTCTAGAAGACCACCTGTAACAGTACAGACTGACTCAGTACCAGAATTATGGGAATTATGGGTATTTTCAATGTTTATATTATGTAATTATTAAACAGACAGAATGGTTAGGTACATTGTCCCTCTGGAAAAAGGAACAACGCAAATTCGGCCAGAGTGAAACACCAAGGTCTCCGGTGGACGTGAAAACATCAAAATATACCATGGCGGTGTTTATGACGAAGTACAACAATATGCATTATGATTGGGCTATAACACAGCTCCGTCATCGCTAAGAACAATGACGCACTGAGTACAATGTGTGTAACGAGGCGTTGTCCAGCAAGACAAAGCGGGATGACGTAAGAACTACACACACACAAGAAAAAATTTACATTTGCCTCGTTCTCATTTCGACGCCATTCTTTATAGCAGCCACAGCGATGTATCGTTGTGAGCACAAAATTTTACAATAATTTAAATACAACTGGCAAAATGTTGGCCATTATAGTGGAGCAAGAAAGGCTCATATGATTTATTAACATACAGTTACTTAAAATGTAAATTCAGTGTAATATCAACTTAATTAAACGGCAGACTAAAAAAGGCGAACACCGGCCATCACCATGGGCAGCAAGCACAATCAACGGATGGACATCAGCACTGATTAACCAGAGAAGTCCCTTTCATTATTTTCTATCTTATGAGCTCATTAATATTCAATTGTTGATTAAAAATGTATGGGTCTAAAACTGAGTGTGCAAATGAGAGAGTGGATGTATGGCCATAAAAAATAAAAAACATATGCCGAGGGCATTGGTTTGTGTAATAAATTTAAACTCTATTCATTCATAATTTGAAGCTGCAGCAGTAATGTTAACTGATATTAATCCAGCAATAAAACAATTAAAGAATACCAAGAGATATAAAAAGGCAACCGCCATTTTGTTTGAGTCAGGCCACCTGACGTCATTATAGAAAACACCTGGTGCTGTATGTACGAATGTAGAGTGAAATTAAAATTAATGGTTAACCTCCTGAATATTGTGTTATCAATTGTGTCGTCCACTGTGTTTCGAAATCTTCCTGTACCCGAAGCCCTGGAACCCTTAGGTATAAAACAGTGTATAAAAGCAGAAGATGAGCCCGGCTAATAATGAATTGGTGAGTACCAGTAATACCAAATCATGGTATTTGTCATACATATCTTGCTAAATATATGTAATAATATTATAAGTAGTTTTGAGAGAGAGGGGAAGATTACAATTGCCGCCCTCACAGTAACTTCTTAGTTAATTAATATTACAATTGCCGCCCTCACAGTGAATTGATTGTATGTAAAGTTCATTGACAAAGGTAGCATTTACAAATATAAATATAAAAATATTATCATTATTATTGTTTATTAGTTTGTTAGATAACACACCTTGTTGGACATAGCTTTTTTAAAGTTAGATTTTTGGCAGAGCTGTCTTCTTTAACAGCAGTGTTAAGTTCTTGCCATCTATGTAAGCTTTCATTGAAAAACACATAAGTTTTCTGAACTATGTCATAAAATTGTCTTATTTCAGAAATATTTGATACTGAATCATTGATCACCAAGTTCAGGTTATGTGCAGCACAGTGTACGTAATCCGCGTTTGGGAATATATCCATAATTCTTTTCTGTAACCCAGAGTATTTCCCGCTCATTGTTGCTGCACCATCATAACCTTGACACTTACTAATGTCAATTTCATTTGTTTTCAAAAAGTCTAAAATCTTACTTTGAAACCCCTCACTGTTGGGATCCTTTATTTCTTGAAATCCCAAAAAGGACTCACTAATCACAGTTTTATAATTGCCAGGAGATTCTTCTACTACGTTAATGTATCTGATTACAACACTCATTTGCTCAATCTTAGAAATGTCTTGTGTGCTATCAACAATTATAGAAAAAAAAGGAGATGAGTGAATCTGTTTTAGTAAGGCAGTCAATACTGATTTTCCTAGCAAGTTAATGATTTCATTTTGAATGTCATGGTGGAGGTATTTTGATCTGGTTTTTTCATTTTCTAAGTGTGCACTAAGGAGAGAATCGTAGCGAGAAACTAAAGATAGTATGTTCAAAAAATTTCCACTTTCAGGATTTATTTCATGTAGTGATTCTCTATGGCCACGAAATGGCAATGAACACAGTGCCATGGTTCGAATGACATCCACAATCCGTATGAAAATATCTTTCCATTTTTTCCGCTCATCGAAAATTTGATCAGCTACCATTTTACTCTTTTTCCAAGTGGCATACGTGAGACAAGATTGTAAATGAGCATTGCTACTTTCATGAACTTTAATTTTTTTACTGAGACCTTTCCAATCTCTAATATCGCCTTCACGCCAGCTTTGGGCATCAGCACTTTGGCTGAAAAGCCAACATGGTAAACAATAGACTCCATCTAGATTACGAGAGTAACAAAGCCAAAACCTGTGAACAATTTGGCCTGCTGCAGTTTTGAAAGAATAATATGCTGTACTGAAAGACCGCTTAGAAACGGAATCCTTCGAGAAAGGACCCTTTGGTTGACAAGGTTCACTTAACGTTATAACTTTTTCACCTCGTCTGTCATTGTAGCTTGATTTTTATAGAATGCAATATCTGTCTCAAAAGTTTGGCAGTTTGGATCGGAAGGGCCTGCTAAACTAGTTTTATTTGCGTGATTATTTACAACTTCAGTTGGTTCAAACTGATTTTCTGGTCCAGGTATGTCTTCGGACTGGCGAACACATTCAATGCCTAGCAGTTGTTCTTCTTGTTCATGTTGCAGTTGCTTATTTGTTTCCGTAGTTGTATCACTTGTATCCGACGGACTAATGTTTAAATCAGGTTTATTGTCACTGTCACAATCAACTTCAAGTCCGATTTTTGTTTCTTTTTCATTACTTGCACTTGGCCCGGGTTTGGGTTGTTCAACTTCACATTTTGATGATTTTTTTAAAAACTGGTTAGATTCTTTTCGTTGTTTTTGCAGTTTCCTTTTCTTAGCACCACTTAAATATTAACACTTACTTTCCATTTTATAAACTCTGTCTCTAACACTCTAACTCTACACAAAATACAAAAACTAAAATCAAATGTTAAGTCATTAAACTTAAACGGCACTAAATTACGAAATGAATGCAATACAGTACTATCGCGCAGGAGATGCGACGCACTACTGAGTACTGAACTACATTGTTTTGTGTTTGTTTACGTCTCCTCAGTGCCGAGTGACTCATCGCACCGGACGTACGGGCACCACAAGAGATAAGATAAGCTTCGCTTACAAACTACAAACAGTAATGTCATTTCGGAAAACGTAGTTTTTTTGCATGTCTATACACTTAAATGAAACGTATATTTCGTATTTTAAATACAAATTTGCTGGGTAGTCGGATCCCATTAAAACTTTTTTTTCCTATTATAGCTCGTTTCATATTTTTTTCGAGGGGCCAGGGGGGCCTTATCACCGCCACTGATTCTGTGTTCAGATTGCTTAACGGTTACTTTATACAAACATGTAGCACTGAAATTGTAATTCCTCTGACCTTAGCTCCCTCTCTAGTTTTTATTCACTTAGTTGCTTTTTGTTTGGAACTGTTGTTATTTATTAATAATTTGCTCATATACATGCCTAAGTGCAGTTGGTAAGGTAGTGCTGTAAACCAGATGCTGCTTGATTAATTCCTTATATTTGTGATTATTTATTTTGGTTTTTGGCTCCCTAAGTGGAAGGGAAAACATGCAAAGTAGTTTCTTTGTAATTTATTTTTCAAATAAACCAAACAACAGGATCTTATAATAAGCGGAAACTGGTTCAGGCTATAAGGTAAAACTTTTACGTTTTTACCCATAAAAAGCTTTGTGTTCCGAGTTGGTAGTGATTTAATTATATGTAGTTAATCAATGGACACGTCATGGACAATGAAATCCAAGAATCAAACAATAGAACTGAATTTCAAAGAAACGACTTTACTAATGTCATCATTTATTTTTCTCTTTATCAGGAGTATCCATGAAAACAGACCAACAAGTTGCAGAGTGTATTCACTAACATTTCCATATTATCTGTGCCTAGCATATCCTCACAACCTGGTAATGCAAATATGACAAAATAGGATACTTTATTAGAAGAGCGTGATCTGTCAAATGAAAAAGCAAGAACACTGATTTAACTGGATTACGGACCCAATTCAGTCCTAGTATAAATTAAAATGAATTTTAATTTTGTACAAGATACATTTTATTAGACAGGTATTTTAAATAAATATACCTCAATACACGCCTTGTATTTTTAAAGCTTCATTCTGCCTCCCCCCCCCCCAAACTTTGGCCTCAAGTTTTGCCTATGATCGTGTATGTAAAAGGGCCATGGATAATCAACTAATCCATTTATGGAAATGAAATCAAAAGAGTAAGAAAGTAATTCAAATGAAAACTTTGACAATTCTGGTTATGATAGTTAGGTAATTTTGTAACAGCTTTTAATAACAACTTACTGAGAATACAATCAGGTTTACATGTAGCCAATTACTGTTCCAATACTATTAACAAATAAAATCGATTTTCTTATGTAATTACCACCTTAAACACTGGATAAAGGAAAGAAGTAAAGAAGGCTAAAAGAACATGGCTAAAATAACATGATGATATAGAGGGTCTAGACAGGAAGGAAGAATACAACATTCTGTATAGGGAGGTGAAAAGCAATGCATGCTGGGGCATCATTACAGAAGGGAGTCAACCAAAAGGTCAGAAAATGTTGATGAATTTTGTTAGTCTCTTAATTTTTAGGATATTTTATTATTTTCAGCTGTGTACACTAATATGCGGTTAGTAACTCCTTTTCTAAATATAGAAAGAGTTTTTTTACATTGCATTTGTGTATCTATTTGAAATATGAAACATGGGAAAATTAATTCAGTCAATAATATTTTCTAAACAATGTTTCAATATCATGTATTTTTATTGTGTTTTTACAGTTTACTTTAATGGGATTGATTTCAGGACATTATTACATGTTTTTCAACCACTTTAAAAATAGTAATGTTGACTAGTCTTAACTTGTTTTTTTGTATGAAGCCAACTTGATCAGACCCCCTCCTCCACCACACCGAATTCTAGATACACCACTGAACGCATGGGGTACATGAAAAGGTAAATGTATAATAAGAGAAACTGAAAAATAATGGCAAAAGGATATTTATTTATATATACAATATGAAATGAACAAAAAAATGGTTTACAGGAAACCAAAATCATGAGAATTAATATTTGTAACAATGAGAACATGGCAGTCATGGCAAAGGAGGGGAGGGGACAAAATACATGTTGTTAGTAGAAACTCGCAACTTTAGTTTTACTTGTTACAAATGGATTAAACAATACATTACATAATGTTTATAATATATATATTGGTTTACAAAGGTGTTTTGTAATTCTTTTATATGAAACTCTTGTCTGACATTTTGTCATGTAAGTGGTGTTCAGCTAACTAACATAACAGTTTGCCGCACGCTGTTTCATGTCAACTGTACCTATGAAAGTGAACACATATGCGATCTAGCGGATGATTTGGGTACTACAAGGCCTGACATAATTTCAAACAGCTCCAAGGACGTCCTTTTACATCATGTGGTATCATGCAAAACACATTGAAACTTCAGGATGTCAATTGACGTCCATCGGCATTCTCAGAAGTTTTCAAAGTACATCAATTGACATCCATTGCCATCAAAGTGTTAACAGAATCCATGGATATTTACGAACAAGATGAGCCTATTTACAGTAGTATGGATCTGGAAATGAGTAAGCACTATTTTTGTGTGAAGTGTTCAGCAGATGAATGTGAAGCAATGTGGAGTAGGGGGAATGGAGAGAGAAGGATAAAACTGTCCTCCTTCTAATTTTTCTCCCTCAGTTGCGATAACGTGTGAGTAGATATTCCAGCTGGAGTAAAAATTTAATTGGAATATTTATTTCTTCAGCCGCTTCTCTACTCATAAATTGTAAAACAATTACTTCCCGTGTTTGACTATGAATAATTTTCCTGTCTTTGCTAGTTGAAGGAAAAGTATCCATTTTAACAAATCTTGTTACTGGATGATAACACAAATAATTACAATAATGTGTAATTACAGAATAAAAACTATCAATGGAAATTAACTAAAAAATTAAGTAACTAATAAAAACGAATTACTGTAAAACAACGATACAAATAATAAAACATTGAGATACTAATAACAAATGCAAGACTGAGATAGTATCCACACATTAAAATGTTTAATACTGCCATTATTTTGTAAACAGTGACTTAGCGTGTTATGTCTGTTGCAAAGTTTCTCCAAAGTCAAACCTAGACATCAACAATCATTGTATATTTTGGATGTAACTTTGTGTACATGTTATAACTCACAAAAAAAACATAGTAATATATGATCACATTGCTCTGGCATCTTAATTTGTTTGAATAAGTAACATCAATAACAGCCTCACATGTGAAATGATTCTCTCTGTGTGTGTGTGTGTGTGTGTGTGTGTGTGTGTGTGTGTGTGTGTGTGTGTGTGTGTGTGTGTGTGTGTGTGTGTGTGTGTGTGTGTGTGTGTGTATGTGTGTGTGTGTGTGTGTGTGTGTGTGTGTGTGTGTGTGTGTGTGTGTGTGTGTGTGTGTGTGTGTGTGTGTGTGTGTGTGTGTGTGTGTGTGTGTGTGTGTGTGTGTTTAAAGCAGATGTAAACTATCCATAAAGAACAGAGAGGCAATATTAATCCAACAATTAGAAAGTAATATAGAGCACATTTATGTAGGTCTACATGCAGTTACAATTATTTAGGTCAATTCTTCACCCTACTAATCTTTCCATCACTGTTATCACCGTTAGCCTACTATCACTATCACTCAAATCATCTTCACTGCTGCTATCCCATCTTATATTAATTTCTAAATGATCTGTTACAGTATCATTATTTGGTCTGATCTCATGTAGTCATTTTCAATTTTCATGATGTCGCATCTTGATCTCCAGTCTGCGGAAGAAATACAATAAAATTCCTTTTTAGCTAAGTTTATGACACTGTATACAGAAAAATGCACGTTTTTTTTCTTTTAACACTCCTTCATGGTTGCCCAAATCAGTTCCATAGGATTAAGATCCAGCTGATTGGGTGGAAGTTGTAAAACTTAATGTCCATGGATTACCAAAGTAGCAGCTATTTTAAAAGTTTTGTATATTGGTTTATTTTGTTTAATTAGTGCATAGAGCTCAGGTTTTAACATATATGGACCACAAGGAATGTCATGGTTCTGTAACCAGTAAATCATGTCTGCCTTTTTTGTTAATGATGTTAGAGGTGGATTTATTTGTATACGTATTATGATAAGGGGCCATTGTCTATTACTATTACGCTATTCTTATTCAAATGAAATGAAACCAAATGCTCCACTTTTGATGAATACTCATGTATTCACCGACTCGGAGAAAACTAAGCTATTATTCTCTGTTGACGCATGCGCATTACATAACCTGCATCTTTAACACGAAACGGTTGATTCATGTCTACTGAATCTTACTGTACTTGTGCAGTTAGTACTTCGTGCCCAACCACTGATATCAGTATCACTTTTTATCGATATCAATATGTTTGATGTTGTTATCAAAATAAGGAAAACAGGCAGGGTGTTCAGTAGATGCGATGGTATAAACTAAAATAAAATAAACAATTTAGACCATGAAACAAGTACATCCAATAGCAATTAGATTAGATAAAATGTATTGTATTATTTAATGTTTTTAAGCAAAAGGTTATGAAAGTGATTTCAGTTCAATTCGTCTGAACCTATGTGTCAAAATCCTGAGCCTATTGTACAAGATGTAGGCTGTGTTGGCATAGGTCAGTGGGCTTAGGTAAGTAGGTATTGGTTTTATTTGTTTATTATTTTTCTTGAGGTGGAAGGTTTTCAACTAAAGCAAAACCACCTTTCCAATTGTTTAAAACCTTATTCTTGAATATTTAAAATGGATTGCTCCCATTTGTCCAAATTCAGTGCATGTAATATATGAAAGATAGGAGAGCAATGGGAAACGATAATATACCAATAGAGTTACTGAAAGCATTAGAAGGAGAAGGAAGGAAAATGTTTACTGAACTTTGTAATGAAATATATAAAAATGGTAAATGGCTAAAGGATTTTTGAGAAATAATTATGATACCAATTGGAAAGAAGAAAAACACTAAAAAGTGTGAAGAACACAGGACCTTAAGTTTAATTTCCCATGCAGCTAAGGTACTACTAAGGACACTAAAGAGAAGATTATATACAAAAATGAATGAAATTGTTGGACAAGAACAGTTTGGATTCAGACGAGGAGTTGGGACAAGAGACGCAATAGGATTGTTAAGGATAATATGTGAAAGACATATAGAAAAAAGTAGGAAAGTATATGGAATATTTATAGATCTGGAAAAGGCATTTGACTGAGTTAAATGCAATAAACTAATGGAAATACTTAAAAGACATGGAGTGAACTGGAGAGAAAGAAGACTTATTAAAGATTTATATCTAAATCAAACAGTAACAGTAATGTTTAAAAGGAATAATTCCAAATATTTAGAGTGCGCGGTCAATCTCCGTATGATGTACATCGTTAAAAGTTCGTGCTCGCTTTTAGACATTTACGTATTTATATTGTTTTAAATTATTTATTTCATGTTGAATTTTAATATTTTAATTAATTGACAAATGTATCAACTTAAATGATACACGATTATTTTAAGTTCTGATGATGGGACAAGTGTCCCGAAACATGTCAACTTTGTGAAGACATTGTTTCTGGAAGTCGCAGACGGTAAGTTGCAATATATTTGATTGAGTAAAAGTAAGGATAAAGGAAGAATTAACAGAAGATATAGAAATAGGGAGAGGAGTATGACAGGGATGCTGCCTGCCACCAGCCTTGTTTAACATGTACATAGAGGACATTATAACCGAATGCTTTAAAGGAACGAGAGGAGTTTGCTTAGGAGGAAGTAGGATTGAATGTATAAGATTTGCTGATGATATGGTAATATTAGGTGAAAGTGAGGAAGATGTATGTACGATGCTAGACTATGACTTAAGCAGTACGGAATGAGGATTAATGAGAAAAAGACAAAATATATGGTAGTTGGTGGAAAAGGGGAAAGAATAAATATTAGAATGAATAACGAACAAATAGAACAAGTAAACAGTTTCAAATACTTGGGAAGTATGGTTACAGATGACAGAAGAAGCACGAAAGAAATAAAAACTAGGATTGCAATAGCAAATGAAGCATTCAATAAAAAGAAAAATTTGTTAAACGGGCCATTAAACAAAGAATTAAGGAAAAGGTTAGCAAAGTGTTATATATGGAGTGTGGCATTGTATGGAGGGGAGACGTGGACTTTAAGGAAGGAAGATGAAAAAAAGGATTAAAGCTTTTGAAATGTGGATGTGGAGAAGAATGGAAGGAGTTAAATGGGAAGACAGAGTGCGGAATGAGGAAGTATTAAGAAGAGTGGGAGAGAAAAGAGAAATATTAAAAACAATAAGGAAAAGAAAGAAGAACTGGATAGGACACTGTTTAAGAAGAAATTCTATTATAAAAGACAGTCTAGAAGGCATGGTTAGCGGAAAAAGAAAAAGAGGAAGAAGGAGACGACAGTTGATGGACAACATCAAGGTAGAAAACTACATTACCACGAAAAGGCTGGCAGAAGACAGAGAACAGTGGAGGAGTTCATAAAGAAAACCTGCTATACAGCAGATGAACCGATGATGATGATGAATATATGGTAACGTCTGCTGGTGTTTTTTATGTGTGGAGGTTCTGTATATCGACTGGTTGTGGTTTTATTTATTACTTTTATGAGTGGCAGTGTTTTAATACACCAAAAACAAACTTTCCTACCCTTTTAGAAATTAGTCTGGCAAATCATCATCTAGATGGAATGTACCAGTTGTTAAGGGGGGGGGGGATAATACACAAGTACAAAAAATTAAAGTTTAATTTAAATTTATCATGTTTCTAGTAAAAATTTATACCAGAATTAAAATTTATTTAGAATATTTTAACAAAACTATTGTTGGAACCACAGACCAGACCCTAACCAATGAAAAGATTAGTCAATAATGTGGGGTGTCAAGCTCACATCACTGTCATTAAAGTGTTTGCATTGATTTCAGTAATAAGTAACAGACTATACAGTGGCCACACTTTTTCCTGTGGCTCTTGATTTGAGTTCAGAATTTTGTTTGTAATAACTACAGAAAAGGACTTTCTCACTAAATGTGACTATTCTGTTGAAGTTAAGAAAATTCTCTTTTATATCATCTATAATATTATTTACATCAAAATAGGGTTTGGCAAATACACGTATAGGCCTACCTGTATATTAGACTTCAACTTGTCTGCAAGAGCTTAGTTAATTTTATCAATTACTTGACAATCCTGGTCAGTCTGCAACCGTCTATAACACATAATAGTAGATTAAACATGATTTTTTTGTTAATTATTATTTTGTAAAGTTAGTTTTATGAATATTCAAATACAGATTTAAGAAAATCACACAGACATAGATTTGGAAGACAAGTAAGTAACTGTAATTAGTCTACCTGAAAGGGAAGAAAAATAAAAACTTAAGTCGTTTGATTTCCTTGTGGTCATTACTGACCTGTATATTATTAGTCTACTTCTATCACTTGTTTCTACAGGAATGGATCTGTCTTGACAACTGAACAAGGAAGTGTATGCGCTTTAAAATGTAATGGAAATATGGCAAGACATAAGCAGACACCCTGAGTTGTAGAAAATTCTTTGATACAGTTTAACAAATATCTGATTATATTGGATAAACCCAATCATGAAAAAAGGAACAAAAATATAATTGGGACAAAGAAGATGAAGAACAGCTTTAAAGAGTTTGCTTCCTATTAATATTAAAACCAACCAATATCCAAGAGAATTACAAGTCTTAAATAAAAGATCACAGTAGAGGTGATAGATGTTTATGAATCACAAGTGTGGAATGTACATAAAAGAAATAGGGAAAGGTTAAGTTCAGTTAAAATTGGGTGCTGGAGGAGAAGTTGTAACTCAACAAGTGGCTAGTCATGGTTAGAAATGATGAAATAAGAAGGTGAACTGGAATGGATATAAATATTACAGGATACAGTCGAAGTAAAGAAATAAAATTTTATTGCCACCTACATAAAGTGCCTGAAATGAGAAGTTCTAAGCAACTGTTGAATAAACACAACAACAAGAAGTAATGGTAGACCATAAATTTCCTGGATCAATGGTATATAAACTGTTATGAACAGCAGGGGCCTTCAAATCACAGGCTGTGAAGAGAGAACATGTTGGCGGATATTGAGATGTGGCAGACACTGAAGCCTGTATCACACTATGCTACTTAACTAGTCGCTACTAAATACCTGCTAGTGCATTTTATGAGTATTTCTATGTCACAATGTTTTTAGGTAGCCGCCATTTAGTGGTGGTTAGTACAGCAAAGTATATAGTTGTGTAGATTGGTTTGATGTTAAAAAGTATTGTGCAGAACGTCATCTGTGAGCGTGTGACATGAGGTTTTGAGACACCTTTTGCTAATTTGTGTTAGAGCTTTGTATGGAGCTGCTGTGTAACATCAGGAACAAAAAAAAAATGCATGTGGGTTCGGAAATTGATATGTAGAATGGATAAACTGGGAACTTCAACAACACTAATCAGAGAGCTGGCAATTGAGGACCCCCAATTGTACCACGATACATCATGCGGTTAGCCTTACCAAAGTTTCAGGAGTTGCTAGATTTAGTGTCACCAAACTAAATTGGTTTGTATATGTCTTCTGTTGTGACACTCTGCTTTCAGAATGTATAATTTTATTCAGTTCATTATGATAAGCACCAAGGAGTGTTTTAATTTTGTTGTTTAAAGCATCTCCCTTTGCTGGTATTCAGGGAAGTTCCAGCTCATATAGCAACCAAGTGAAAGCAGTTTTATCGCGTCATGTTTCAAATACTCTATGGATGTAATGTCCCATAGATAATCATATTTTCTATATATGTTAAGGAATGTAATTATTTCATCACCGACCATTTTAATGAATCACTCATTGTACACATAGAAATAGAACACTCAAAAGGCACATTACGACAACAAAACCAAAACAAATGCAGAGACAAACACGTGGTGACAATGGAGACACTACTTCACTGCTACTGCACTGTCACACTGGGCGACTGGGGCGCTACTTGGTAGTGGCTAGTGAGTCATATGACCTCAGGGTCTGCTAATGGCTACTTAGTAGCGCCTTAAGTTGAACACATCCAACTTCTCTAGCTACGGTACTTCACCTGGGAGTGCTAGTAGCTACTTCTATGTCACACTAGGCTGCTTAGTAGCCGCTACACGAGTAGTGGCTAATGAAGTAGCATAGTGTGACATAGGCTTGACAGATATAAAATAAACTACACATACTTGTTTTTATAAACCATCCAGTTGAAAAGGTCATTTAATGGTACAAGAGAGGTTAAAATTTGATTTGGAACATAAATCAGTAATGATACTCATTTATAAAAAGCTGAGTGCTAAAAATAACAGAAATTATACGGAGGGAGTTTGACTATCATGGTAAGAATTGCCAATTCATATGTTTTACATATTATGCTAAGCTAATACTTTAACAGTAGTCTGGAGTAAATATATTTGAAATTAATGGTAGGAAATATGCAAGATGAGAGTAGAAAAAAAAAAACATTTTTCTCAAGTTGAATCTTAAATTATGATCGATTTCCCATTTAAAAAAATAATTGATAGTAGTGATTCAGGAGTTGTATGTACTGTGTGCAGCTCCAGGTTTAGTATTGCATTTGGCGCCCAGCAGTATATGGAAGATTTGGACACTCAAAAACGTTTGTCAACCATACAGAGTGCAAATACAAGTTAAACTGTAGACTCTTTTAAATATAAAGTGGCAAAGACTGATGTCCTTGTTATTGC
Organism: Magicicada septendecula; assembly: GCA_034769895.1. NCBI lineage: Eukaryota > Metazoa > Arthropoda > Insecta > Hemiptera > Cicadidae > Magicicada > Magicicada septendecula. The sequence continues at coordinate 475,458,413 of CM068373.1, forward strand.
AAAAAAATAAACCACATTTTCATAGCACAATGTAAGTCATGAGCAGAATTTCAGATCTATTGGCTGTCAGTGTAAGCTTATCACCAAGTTGTATGACCAAAGTATAGCAGTCCTAGGACTATCTCTGAGGCCAGAGCAGTTAATGTCCTTGCTTCTAATTGTTTGATGATGTCAGATCTGAACTCGACAAAGCCAATTTTGAAACTTTACAATAGATTTGTTTAACAGTAAGTAGGTCAAGTTGGTGCCAGTTATGTGTAGAATTTTCAATATGACATAAGGTATTAAGGTCAGGATTATAGAGGTTGACAATGTCAGTACAGAAACTGCAAAAATGTTGTCATTATAAGTTAAAATGTTAAAGAACTATGGTTTAGAACATAAATTAATTTGTTTCTGTTCGGACAACCACAAATGCAAATTTTAGAGGCGAACAAAAAAAAAATGTTCACAAAAGAGTTTAAAAGAAGTTCGGTAAGAGAATATTAGGCATAGGATGTGCACCATATACGGAACTTCAAAAAAAAAGACTAATTTCATTTTCTGCCTTCCAGGTACAGTGGAACTCCCGCTGGTCCGAACTAATTGGGACCAAGTCCTGTTCGGATTGGCGTAAATTCAGATTAACCGGGTTATAGGTTATACAGTACTGTATATTATAAATATAAATTTTATAACGTATATAAACAGTACCACATTCATGCCTACAATCAAAGTACTATACTACTTTTTGATCTTGCAATCTCTCTTTTATACTATAAAAATACAGTGAATACCAGTTAAATATTGCATTGGATACTGTTAATTCTGATACAATACGTGACTCGCTTCAATGAACGACGCTGAACAATTATTGAAAATTATAGTCAATTATTGAAAAAAATTTAAGTCACCTATGAAGGTATGTATCAACTAAATAACCATTTTCATTTCGTTGATAAAAGTATTTATGTTTACCACTAAACGTACTAGCTTCAGTTTTTAACGTTATAACAATGAGAATGTAGATAAAGAAAATGATTATGATATTGATTATAATTATAATAATTGGAAGCTTGTTTCAAATATATTATACTACATAGAAATGTTTATATATGCACTCATGCGCGCACGTGTGTGCACGTACGCGCACCCACCCACGCGGGCATATTATATATATATATAAAATTTGTGATGTTTTCAATTTGTTTCTTCTGCAAGTAGTATAATTTCGTATATTCTTTTTAACACCTGACGCACGTTTCACTGAAAAATATCATCAGAGGTTTCTAAGTAAATTAATAACAATCGAAATAATTCTATTAACATAAAATTAACGAATAATAAAAAATTATATATATATATATATATATATATATATATATATAATATCGCCTCCTTTCCGACTTAATTTTACATCTTGTGCCATTTTGTCAATGTTATATGTGGACAGACTTGCTTACTTTTCTATTAAATGTAGAAATAGATTTTACCATTATTTTTTGCCGCAAACCATTTAATCTTGTTGTTTAATCCTTTTTCTATATGAATAGCTCATTACAATTATTGTTAATATTTCGTGTAAACAGCAGAGAGATGCTAAGTAGGACATTGTCTCAGGTAAGATTGCATGGTAAATCAAGACTCGCGCGTATTTCTTCCACCAGTCGACGTCAGAGCGAAACAACCAATGGGAGCGTAATTGGCCGGAGTGGCCTACCTTATTATTCTAGTTACATTGAGCATAGTTTGTATTTACATATTCATCAATTAATTATTATTGTTACCGTGCTTTCGAAAAGTTTATTACCTGCAGCGGTGTATTGAATAGTTTATGTTAGTGAAACTAAATTATAGCAGCCGTAGTATACTTACGAAAGACTAAGGTAATTTACTTATTTAAAGACATTTGGACGTTAGGTTAAGGTGGAAACATAGCGAGTAGAAGAGAGAAGAGTCTTCTATTCGCTATGGTGGAAGATACGATAATAGTCATTGATGGGTATGATCAATTTGGATGTGGTTCTTCGTTGTGTGTTGACTTTTTTCACAAGCTAGAAGAATATTACTCGATTGTACGTTAAAATACCTTCCGTTACAGTAAAAAGTTACCAAGGTTTCCTGTTTACTTTTTATTTCTGTTTTAATGTCTGAGTTAATAATTCCAACTTTCACATCAGCATATATAAATGTAAGATTTTTTTCAGGCCTGGATATGCTGTAAACACAACACAATGTCTAGACTAAGCTTTGAGGTTGGTAGCTCTAAAGGTACCACTAATTTAATGTATGTGGATTTAACCAGTATAAGAGTGCGTTATAAATGTACTGAAAGTAATAGGATAGTCAAATATTGTTATACAACGTACAGGACAAGTTCAAGACTAAATGTAACATTATTATAGCTTGCATAACCCACACCTGGGCAAACATAACCTCACCTTGCCTGCATAACTTGACTACTACCATAAGGTGACTAATAACTATAAATATGAAATAATGAAACATACAGATATTCAACAGAATACGGAAAATTGCTGTTAGTGGCATTTATGGAAAGTATCAGTAGATGAATATATTTTTAGCCATGTGAATATAAGTAAATATGTGATGATTTCTCAAAACTATGCTTTTGTGATAATGTTTTCCCAACGATTCAATGCAGATTAAAAAATGAATTGTAGTAACTCAGGTTAACGACAATTTGAAGTGACAAATGAATTTATTACAGTTCTTACAAATGAAAACAAGAAAATTATGATGCTCACTATATTATTATTGAAACGATTTATTATATAATTTGTATTGAACTGAACTAAAGCAAATAAAACTTTTTGTAGACTTCCAAAACAAAATAAAACTTTCAGATTCTGAACACTTTTTGTTTAAGACATTATTGTCAGTATATGTTTTATGTATGTAATAAGTACCCATTTTTACTTAAGTCAATGTGTTTAATGTAAAGGGAGTGCAGTTCAGCTTGAACAGTAACAGTAACGGAGCCATGTTATGTTGTGCATGAAATAGCTTTGTGGCGGAAGCGGCATAAAGTAGTTTTATAGTTTCTTGTAAGAAATTTATTTTCAAAATGGATTGATATAATATTTCTGGTTTGGTCAGAACTGTATTGTGTTAATCCAACATTAGATATTATTAAAATACACAAAGTAAACAAAATCTATTACATAAATGTGCATGTTAACCAACTACTGAATATTATTATTTGGCCATGCACAGCCATTTATTATAATCAAACAGTTTAACATAAACAGAATATGATCAGAATGATCACAGTTGCACACCACTATGTAAAAATTATCCCAATTAGCGCTTTCAAGCTTCACAGCCCATCGTCAGATTGGAATAGACACAAAATAAGTGGAAACAACCCCTTCACCCCTCTCCCCCACCATGCTCACACACAACAAGCTATAATAAGAATGACCCTTCCCCACCCCCTAAACCCTGTCACACCATCTGTAGAGTTACATATTTTTTCTAGCAAATTCCTTGTGTTTCAGTGTTGTGTGTGTGTGTGTGTATGTGCATCCTTTTAAACTACCCACTTCCTCTCCACACACATGGGTCAGTCAACACCCTTATTTTAAAACATCCAAATAGTACTATGCAAAATAATTCTTAATATTATCTATCTGTCCTCTATCATTTACTTCTTAATCATGTTATAAAATATTTCTTCATTATCAAATTTAATTTTAATATTAATTAAATTGTCTAACCCTTTTTCTCTCTCTTTCAATATTTCTAACTCCTCTCTAAGCTTCCTTTCAACTGTGTTATTCACTACTTTTACAATTTCGTATTCTTCCAAAGGATTAACAAACTTATGGTTGTCTTCTATGAAATGTCTTGCATATAACGAATTGGTTGTTCTATTACCTTCTCCACGTTTGTGGTCAGACAACCTGCATACGAATTTCCGTCCTGTCTCTCCTAGGTACACCTTGTTGCAGTCTTTACATTTTAATTTATAAATTCCGCTTTTCTGTAATACTGGAATTTTTTCTATATTCTTATTCCTTATCTTATCAAATACCGTTTCACATTTTTTAATAGCTATATCTACTCCATATTTATTAAAACATTTTATAATTTTTCTAGTATGTGAACCTATGTATGTCAATGACCCTGCATAATTCTTTTGTTCTGGTTCTATTTTATCTTTTTGTATGTTAACCCTTTTCATAACTTTATCCACTATGTTGGTGTTATAATTATTATTCCTTACAATTCCCTTTATCGTTCTTAACTCCCTATCTTTTGACTCGGTCTCTTTTAAACACTTCTGAGCTCTGTAACAAAATGAATTGATTGCCGCCATTTTATATCTATATGGGTGGTAAGACTCTCTTGGTATAATTATATCAGAATACGACTCTTTCCTAAATATCCCAAACTGTAGTTTCTCATTATCTTTAATTTCTATGTTTAAATCTAAGTAATTTATTTTCTTACCTCCTATCTCTTCTTTAAATTGTAAGTTTTTATCCTTACTATTTACCTCATTTATAAACTCATGCACTTCTTCTATGCTTCCTTCCCAAATTACTAATACATCATCAACGTATCTAGACCATAATTTTATATTGTTTTTATACTTAGTGGAAGTTATTAATTGCTTTTCAAAATCATTCATGTATATTTCAGCAAGAATAGGGGATAATGAAGACCCCATAGGTAAACCTTTTTTCTGTATATAAAACTTATTAAACCTAAAATAGTTCTGATTTACACATTCTTTAATTACTTTCATCAACTGCTTTTTATACCTGTATTCTCCCATATTATTATCGTTTATTAACTTAATAACTTTATTTACTGTGATATTGGTAAACATGTCCTTAACATCCAGTGATATCAATTTTGTATTTACATTAATCCTAATATTTTCTAATTTTTCTATCAATTTTACATTATTCTCTATGTTGTATTTTGTCCCAAATTCATATTTCTCTTTCAGTACTCTGCTAACTTCCTTTGATAATTTATAAATAGGTGCATTAATAAAAGAAACAATCGGTCTAATTGGTTTTCCTTCTTTATGTATCTTAACCTGACTTTTAAAAGTTGGTGCTGTTGGATTACTTTCCAATAAATACTTTTTCTTATTTTCTTCTATAAATGTTATCTGTTTCATCATTTGTTTTATCCTTGACTGGTACTTACTTGTATAATCATACTTTATTTCCTCGTATGGTCCTTCCCTTATAAATTCTTCCGTTTTCTTTATGTATTCGTCCTTTCTCAGTAGTACCATTGTATTTCCTTTGTCCGCCTTCGTTACTATAATATCATTCTTCTTTATTTTATTCTTTAGTTTAGTTACAGTTGATTTGATTTGTTATATGCAAGACATTTCATAGAAGACAACCATAAGTTTGTTAATCCTTTGGAAGAATACGAAATTGTAAAAGTAGTGAATAACACAGTTGAAAGGAAGCTTAGAGAGGAGTTAGAAATATTGAAAGAGAGAGAAAAAGGGTTAGACAATTTAATTAATATTAAAATTAAATTTGATAATGAAGAAATATTTTATAACATGATTAAGAAGTAAATGATAGAGGACAGATAGATAATATTAAGAATTATTTTGCATAGTACTATTTGGATGTTTTAAAATAAGGGTGTTGACTGACCCATGTGTGTGGAGAGGAAGTGGGTAGTTTAAAAGGATGCACATACACACACACACACACAACACTGAAACACAAGGAATTTGCTAGAAAAAATATGTAACTCTACAGATGGTGTGACAGGGTTTAGGGGGTGGGGAAGGGTCATTCATATTATAGCTTGTTGTGTGTGAGCATGGTGGGGGAGAGGGGTGAAGGGGTTGTTTCCACTTATTTTGTGTCTATTCCAATCTGACGATGGGCTGTGAAGCTTGAAAGCGCTAATTGGGATAATTTTTACATAGTGGTGTGCAACTGTGATCATTCTGATTGTGATTTCAACCACTAACACAAATTTCTTCATTAAACATAATATGATTGCAAGGTGGATATCCCTATTGTCACTATGTTAAATTCTGATAATTGAGATGCATTTTTCAAAGAAATAACAAAATATAAAATATAATTTTGTTTTTAATCCTACAATATCTTTCATATAACATCAGTATTGACACTTGGGAATGCACAAGAAATTCAGATTTGGTGCTCTTTCACTTTGCCATTCATAGCTGATGTTAAGATGTCCTTCCCATACCAACAAATAAATGTTGCCAATTCTTATCAGCTTACACAAATGTCTCTTTTCAGTGTTATAACACGTCATGTTTTGGATCTGTTAGCTGTTTTTGTATGTGGTTTGTTTTAGTAATGTGTTATTAGGCTGTCAGAAATTATATCAGTGACATGAATATCATTAATGTTACCCTTCATGTTACTGGAAAACTCTTCAAAGTGGTTTCAGCGGATCATGAATTCAATCAGTCCCAAGTTCTCCTTTTTATATGCAGTTTACAAACTATAAAATATTGTTCCATTGTCCAGTATGGTATTTCAAGTCATTAAAAATTATAATTTCTACACGATTTCTAATATTATTTGTCAAAGATTTTCTGTTTAAGACCAGATTAAATTTACTGCACCCTGAAAGCTATAAATAAGATGATTCGCGTCTTCAGACTAGATAAAGCAGAACAAATATTTGAATTCTTTAAATCTGTCAAACGCTTCAAACTTCGTTGTAAACAACAGTTTGTTAGTAGTATTGCAGTGTATTCCCACAGCTGTCAATTTGGAAGTTATGTGAAACAGAGTATACTATATAACTTCTGCAAACATTTTGACTCTGAGGTTTCATAAAAATTTTAGCATTCAATTGATAAGCAATTGAATTGCTCCGCCCAACAACGTTGCAAGTGCCAAAAATACAATTTTTCAAAAAATGGTAAAAACTGTTTTTCATGTGTTGTATATATCTTTTGGCTAGTATTTTAGCCGTAATGTATTGTAACAATTTCGAAAAGAGTATTTTACAGTCCCACACGATTGTTGTTCACTTATTTTAAGAAATATATAAAAACCTAACCTCCTTATAGAGCAACAACGTTGTAAGCTGTACGGTACAAACCAAGGAGCGTATACAATCAAAAGTTTTATTTAACAAGAGTGTATTTTTGGTAACCGACTGTAGCTCCGTGTAAGGCACAGCATAGTATGGGAATGCAGACTATCTCAGCAAGGGTGCGGACGAGCGCACGGCTCGGCCAACGGTCACACGATATAAAGCACGTACATACATTCCAGCGCCGAACCTGTGATGGGAACAAAGTAATACAGAATACGTTGACGGCGACGCGTAACACGTGGGCGGTTAGGCAACTAACAAACGCACACAGTCAGTCGTCGCAGAGCAGTTCAGTTCGCCACAACTACTAAAACAGTACAGCCATAAATGTAACGCAGCCTCGGAATTTCGGTAGACCGACGTGAATCGAGTAGCCAAGGTCTACCGAAATACATAAAAGTGAAGGAGAAGAACAGAAGGAAGAAATAGTGTCAGTGGAATTTAAATAATATGTAAATGTGAAGCATTAGAACAGTGTCAGTGAAAGCTAGAGTGAAAGTGAACTGAAAGGCAGCGGAAACATTTTGGATAGCGTGGACAGTTAAGTACCGTGAATATATATATTGGCCAAAAGGGGGTGTATTTAAATTAAAGAGCTCGTTAATTAAATGGGGAATTATCAGAAATCAATGTAAATCGAATGAGAGTGTGTGTTATAAAGGGTACTGGTTCATATAGAAAGATTTAGTAGTAGTCAATAAAAAGTTATTGGAATAGAATTATTAAAAAATACAATACGGAAAAATAATTAATGTTATAATAAATAAAGTTTGTTTTCAATATAACCATGTGTTAGTTGTAGTTATTTCGCAATGAACCATTTCCTATTCTGTACTGAAAAATACAGCTAACGTTTCTGGGAATCTTCTGAATTGGGGGGAAGTCAGATGCAAAATTATCCCGTTTTAATTGAGGTAGAGTATAAAGGTTTCCATATCTGTCCTGCAAAGATATTGGTGGCGACTCTGAACTTCTGATTGGAATTTATAAAAAGGTAAGTCAGCGAGAAAAGTTCGCAGGTAAGGTTCTGGCAGTTTTTATTTTATTTATTTATTTCTAATTAGTTTGTTTCGTAACAATTGGCGATTCGCTGCCAGGATCCTGGTATAACTTTATATGAGGTAGACCTATTTTAAGCACAGAAAATAGGATTTGGGTAACAGCGTAAGTTATGAAATTATCGTATATTTACGTTGAATAAGGTTATGTTTTGGTAGCTTTGGTGGGTTTACCTTTACTTTTTGATAACGATTGTGTTAAGGATAATAGTGGGTTTTTTATGTATAATCGTTTTGTTTATAATGTAAATAAATATAAATAAATTTTGTTTTAACATGGCCGAGGCACAAGTTAACGATATTGGTTTCGCGTGGGATGAATGGGAAGGCGAATTCAGAGGGATTGTGGATAGAATGACGGACGATGAGTGGGGTAAGTTAGACGATAATTTGACACGGATGGAAGAACAAGAAGAGGGAATATTCGCTGAAATTAAAAAGCATAGTGGTGATACTATTATTGGTAGTGAGATGACAAATAATAAAGGTAAAATAGTTGAAGTGGTAGGAGTAGAGAATAAGACAATGAATAGGCCTAATGACAGTGTAGTGGTGGTAGAAAAAGAGTATACATTAAATGACATACTTAACTATTTTAATAAACGGTTTGACGAAAGTGACAAAAAGTGGGATAAATGGTTGCGGAAACGAGAGACGGATAAATTAAAAGAGAATACAGAAGTCGAATTAAAACAGGTAAGTGGTAATAATGTTGTTAATAATAATGGGGAGATAATTAATAACAAGGTAAGTAATAATGATAATTCTGATAATGAGTCAACGAGTAGTAGCAAAATAAAGAATGATAACAGTGATATAGTTAAAAACGTGGTGTTAGAGAGTTAGGTCATGAGCATAGAAGGTGTTGATGAAATAGTGAGAGAGTGTGATGAAAGGTTAGGGGGGCAAAGGGCAGATTTTCCCCAAGTATATAGTGAAACAGGGGTTTCACCATGGTGTTATGAGGGCAAGGCTTCCTCCGGTAGTTGTGTGGAAGACGAGGTGTCTTCAAATAGTCCCTTAAGTTTTTGGAAGTGCCAAGAAGTATAATAAGTTTGGTGTGCCCTTTGCGTGGTATGAAATAGGTCAGTGGGGTTGTGACAGGTGTTATGATGATGAGATGTATTTTGAGGGAGAGAGAATAATAGAGATGTTTACGTTAAGTAGAAGCTATAAGGAGTTAAAAGAGAAGTTAAAATTTGAAAAAATAGATGACATGAAAGACTTACCTTGTTGTGAAGATAGTGCAGAAATAAATGATGATAACGTTGATAATTATATGGGAAGCTTACCTGTGCATAGACGTGGAGTATTAGTAGTAAATGATTTTGAAATTGAGAGGTTAAAGTACTTGAGGGTGATAGATAATAATACAGACGGTGACAAGACCAAAACTAATGATGTAGACAGGTTATATGATTTAATAATAATGCAGGATAGTCCAGTAGGTTATTATGTGGGTTTTGCGGAACAAGTTGAAATATTAAAGAATTATATCTATAAACTTTTATATATACAATATGAACTTACTTTCTTTATCACTTTCCCATACGTTTCGAGGTGATGTTCCTCTTCCTCAGTGGGAGTAAATACACTGGAATAATTGTATTTACTTCCACTGAGGAAGAGGAACAACACCTCGAAACGTATGGGAAATTGATAAAGAAAGTAAGTTCATATTGTGCAAGTTTATATATATATAAATATATATATATATAATTTCAATCCTTTTCTGCTACAGTCCGTTTCTTGATGTATATAATACTATAATACTTATAACTATTTTACCTCAAGATGTATTTTTTCCTTTAGGGACATGTTTCGGGATTCGGGAGATCCTGTTCTCCCATCTTCAGCCTTCGCCATCTTGCTTCTGTGGCAAGATGGCGAAGGCTGAAGATGGGAGAACAGGATCTCCCGAATCCCGAAACATGTCCCTAAAGGAAAAAATACATCTTGAGGTAAAATAGTTATAAGTATTATAGTATATATATATAATATATTTATAAAGTGAACGAAGAGGATGAATCAACAAGATAATTATTAAAGAATTATTATATAAATAATAATGAAATGAGTGTGAGTAAAGACGATAATTGTTATATAAAAATAAGACTATTGTATGATGATGGGGGTTAAACAAACAAAGTGAATGGACATTTTAAATATTTTAGTTTATGGTGATGACCTAGCTAGATTATGAAATGAGGTGCAGTAAACAAGAAAAATAATGACGAAGAAATTGTAAATAAATTTATAGTGAAATTAATTGTGTCTATATTGTAAAATGTATTTTATGTAAACAATGCGTGTAGGTAGTAGAAATTGATTTAATAATAATAATATTTTAGTAGACTGAATAAATAATGAGAGTTGGAAATAAATGAATTGTAATTGTTTTGGAGTAAGGTAATTAAATAATTTGTGTTTTAAATAAGTGATTGAATTAAAATAAATTGTAAATGAATTAATTGATTAATTTAAAATGTTGTATAAAGAGATTTTGATGATGAATTTAAATTATATTTATGAGATTTGAACTTGATAATAAATAGTAAATGAAGAAATGTAAAATGTGTTTAGTTGTGGAGTCATATGATTGTTAAAAATGTTTCAGACGATACATGGAGTTATGTACGTGATATTTGTTGTAATGAGTGTTTATAATTTGGAATTAATGACAGTAATCATGTGTTTATTAGATGGAGTGATGTAATGTAAGTATGAATTTTATAGTGCAATTGAAATAAAGTAAAATGTTTAATGTTTGAATAATAAATTTTAAATGAGTTTAAAAGGTTTTAAATAAGATGATTAAATTAATTGGAGGTAGTTATGAATTTTCTAGTGTAATTTTCAATGGGTAACTTAATGTGAAATGTTGTAAAAGATAGAGTTTGGGTGATAATAATTATTTAAATAAGGCATTTGAGTCAGTCAAGTTAATTTTAAATGGGTATTAGACGAAATAAGATTTTTGGAATATAAGTAATACAGAAGCGGGTCAGTAGTAGGGACACAGTGGTGAGAGTGATTATATGTAGAGTAATGAGAGTGATGTAATTGGAGAATAAATAATGGTGGTGAAATTTTGTAAAGGGGGTGGTGTGATAAGGAGTCCTCAATGCAAGGCATTGTGGCGGGAGGTGAATAGTTTTAAATGGGGTTTGGCAGAGTTACCTGGGAAAGGGCCAGGAACTAATAAGGGAATGAGTATAAGGGGGGGAACACACATCCTGGGTACAAAGAGGGTAGCAGGTATTTTGTTATAAGAGTAGAATGATGCGAGGTGAGTTAGCGTATTAATTTAATGGAAGTAAATTTTATTGAGAGATTGGTGTCACCGTATGTAAATCTGTTAGTGGTTGTTAGAAGGAAGAAGGGGGTAAGGATATATTCGAATACCCATTCAATAAATCAAATTGTTATGAATAACTGAGAATCACCCAAACGAATTGATGATAATGAAATAATTGATGATGTAGGAATAAATGAAATGTGAGATAAAATGAATGCTGATAATAAATTTGAAATTTTTTGGGAATCTAATTGTAGTAAATGATAAATAATTAAAAGTTGATACACAAAGAGTTAATAGAAAGTTCAAGTTGTAATTTTTATAATTTTATATGCAAATTTAAAGGTCAATTGTTTATATGAATGCAATGATGTTAATGGTCAATTTGAGTGTCAATTATATTGTATATTATTATGTATTATGTTAGTGTGTAGGAATCTTAAACATGAATTATATGTTGTTTTTTAAAAGTGATTCCCCATTTTTGGGCGGTCACGGCCTCACCGAACCCTGACCGTTGAATTGGCTCAGCTTTGACAGCTATGGTCGGGGCTCATTGCGTCACGTTCTGCCTTAACTGGCCATAGCTGTTATCGTTGTAAGAGGAGAATTTAGAAATTAATGGGGCGGGGTAAATCAGGGGAATCACCAGAACTATGGAACAGCGGCTATCCATCGAATGGGATGGTAGACTGTTTAAGGGCATATACCTAAGTTTAGTAGGATTACTGGTATCCTCAGACATCAGTAAGACCGAATGTTTTGTAAGGCCGAAGCAAGAACGGGGTAGGCAGTGTCTACCCCCTAAAAAAAACTTCCGTTCTTGTGGAGGCAACTGGGCGCTACAGTCCAGGGGGAGCCATAGTGTGTGTGGAAGGGTGCTGGCCACGTTACAGGCCAGGTCGTTAATGTAGTATTTTGCAAATAATGTTGCAAACGTTGAATTTTGATAATGAATTTAGATTTTTTTTGAAGTTTGAATGGAATAACCAATGGTAGATGATAAAAAATATTGAACGTAAATGCAGAGATGACATGATGATATAACAATTGGAAGATGTAAATTGAAAATTGGAATTAAAAGTTGTGTAATGTTGGTAATGTCATGCAAATTGAGATGTTTATATTAGATTGAATCGTGTTTACCATATATGTGAAACTTTAAATGTTTAACTGAATATAAGTATATGTAGTGTATATTGTAAATAGAATACATTGAGATACAACCAGTACTTTGCTAAAAGGCGAACCAGTACGACTAAGGGGAAACGAGTCAGTTAAGGATGTGGTATGTTGAAAAGCCAGTAATTGATATTTTTTTATTGAATGTTACAAAGTTTGTGATACTGCGGCGGGTGCCTGTCTGATTTTACGGTGTTGGGATCTCGAACAGAGAAGTCCAGTAGAGTCATGCAGGTGGAGCTGCAGTCACCAGACTAGGGGGGTAAGTTACCCATGATTGTCATAAGAATTAAAGGGGGGTTGTTAGCGCCATATCCTTGCTGGTCCTCTTAGGTTTTTTCCTTTTAGGCAATGAGAATTTTTCTGTTTCGACAGAAAACCTCTCATTGGGGGGGGGGGCATTGTAACGGTACAAACCAAGGAGCGTATACAATCAAAAGTTTTATTTAACAAGAGTGTATTTTTGGTAACCGACTGTAGCTCCGTGTAAGGCACAGCATAGTACGGGAATGCAGACTATCAGCAAGGGTGCAGACGAGCGCACGGCTCGGCCAACGGTCACACGATATAAAGCACGTACATATATTCCAGCGCCGAACCTGTGATGGGAACAAAGTATTACAGAATACGTTGACGGCGACGCGTAACACGGGGGCGGTTAGGCAACTAACAAACACACAGTCAGTCATCGCAGAGCAGTTCAGTTCGCCACAACTACTAAAACAGTACAGCCGTAAATGTAACGCAGCCTCGGAATTTCGGTAGACTGACGTGAATCGAGTATCCAAGGTCTACCAAAATATATAAAAGTGACGGAGAAGAACAGAAGGAAGAAATAGTGTCAGTGGAATTTAAATAATATGTAAATGTGAAGCATTATAACAGTGTCAGTGAAAGCTAGAGTGAAAGTCAACTGAAAGGCGGCGGAAACATTTTGGATAGCGTGGACAGTTAAGTACCGTGAATATATATATTGGCCAAAAGGGGGGATATTTAAATTAAAGAGCTCGTTAACTAAATGGGGAATTATCAGAAATCAATGTAAATCAAACGAGAGTGTGTGTTATAAAAGGTACTGGTTCATATAGAAAGATTTAGTAGTAGTCAGTAAAAAGTTATTGGAATAGAATTATTAAAAAATACAAATATAAGGAAAAATATTTAATGTTATAATAAATAAGGTTTGTTTTCAATATAACTATGTGTTAGTGTTAGTTATTTCGCCATGAACCATTTCCTATTCTGTGCTGAAAAGTTCGTCTAACGTGTCCAGGAATCTTCTGAATTGGGGGGAAGTCAGATTGCAAAATTATCCCGTTTTAATTAAGGTAGAGTATAAAGGTTTCCATATCTGTCCTGCAAAGATATTGGTGGCGACTCTGAACTTCTGATTGGAATTTATAAAAAGGTAAGTCAGCGAGAAAAGTTCGCAGGTAAGGTTCTGGCAGTTTTTATTTTATTTATTTATTTCTAATTAGTTTGTTTCTTAACAAAGCGCCTGTCGGTTACAACGTTGTTGCACATCGTACCTATTGATTATATTATTTGAAACTATTGATAAAATTAATACAATTTTCTGAAGTACATATTTCTTTAATGAAACTTACACACACATACACACACACACACACACACACACACTGTCAACTTAACAGAATAATTTTTTGAGAAAATGAATATAAACATATTAACCTGGTCATTACAAATAAAAACTTTCAAGATAGCTATTAAGACATTAAAGTATGTAAATAAGTATGTCCAAAACAATGTTTATTCACCTCGAAGGTTATTATAAAATTCAACAAATTCCTCAGGAATATATCGGCACATATCTTCCAAGTCAGTTTTCTTGGCCTGTTTAATTGGAATGCGCTTGCCATACAAGTTGCAAAATCGTGCTACTTCAACTGGTGGAAGGTTTCTCTCGCCCCTTCCCTGAGCTTTCTTAGCAATGCTATGTGTTTTCCACAGCTGGAGCACATTGTGTGAAGTTCTGCCGCGTAATGTTGTAGGGTCATCAGAAGCTATTTGATACCAGACCTGTTCAGTAATCTTATAGCTTCCTTTACGCAGAGAATTTTCAACAACACTCAAATCCTTGAAGTCGTCTGTTCCCATAACACACACTTCAAACCTGCTGGGACTGGCGTTGGCAATTACCTCTACCCAGTGCATAGGGATGTACACTTTGGCCCCCTTTTTTTGCTGTCTCGATGACAGCAAAATCGCGGTCACATGGGAGGAAGCAATGACCAGTAGTCATAAACTTTTGTTCTACTGACGAAAAGTACTTTCCCACCACTAGATGCTGCATTAGGGCAATCATCCGCCAGTTATTATTCTGACCAATACATCGATCAGACCAGAAAATCAAAACATGTGCCTTACCTGGCTTCAGTGGTGTGAAGTGTATTTCTACGTACTTGAGAATGCACGATGACACCTCTGCTGCTCCTCGTTTACCTACAGTTTCGTCCCAGAAGAACATCATAGATTTGTTGTTAGCTTGATTGCTTATTGCAAGATTGTAGCAAGACAGCTGGCGTTGATAAAACACATTGTTATGTGTTAGATTGGGACAAAACAAAACTTGCTGTTGGTCAGCACATACTACAACAGTATTTCGATTTTCTTTAGAGATTGAGGCGTCCCGTGCAAGTGACTTATAAGCTAGGTCTGCTCTCATATGGTGGATTTTACTTTCAGTTTCGACTGCTTTTAGCTCATTTTCACTCTTAGCCGACAACATCTGCACATACAATCTGTCACAGTACGCACACGTATCTGATCTTGGGACCCCGAATCTAAGATAGACATTCTTTGTTAAAAACATCTCTGTACAAATGCAGGGAGCAAACTACTCCAGGGGTTTTGGCCAAAAACAGTTTCCACATTTTTTTCTTACTCAAATCTGGATTGAGGCATTTCTTGTTACTAGTGTTTCTGGAATAATGATTTTCTGTTGAGCAAAAGATGATATATGACTTTTTACTAGCTATCTAGTTTCATGAGAAACTTTGTTTTTTCTGTTATCATGTATTCCACGCTCGTCTTTTAAAGGCTTCTTAAATTTAATTTTTTGTTGGAGAATCTGAAGGCGGCGAGGAGTGATTTGAAATATATTACATAAAGTTTTTTGGCAAATCCTAACATTGGATTCTGTCCGTGGAATGTAATACTCAACAGTGCAATGGTGGGTAGAAAGCTCCTCATTTACCCTTCTGCGGTTTATGTCGACCACCTTCATGCTAGTTTCTGCCAAAAATCTTGTTTGGTTATTATAGGTCAGATTGTGAAAATCCTGGAAGAGCTTTAGTTTTTCTTCATGAAGGATGTCCCCGCAATCAAAACTGCACCGACACACTCTACCCTGAAATGAACAAAATTATGTCGAAAGTTGTTTCTTTAAGGGGATTCTCTAGTGAAAAATTTCCAACAATTTTAAAATTTGAGACTTTTTTTGGCATAACTATCTTCCTATGATTTATAGATCCTTTTATATAATCTTAACAAAAAATAAAAATTCAAAAAAATATTCGAATTTTTATGTCAATATTTTAAAAATTAAATTTTTTAAAATATCGATACCCATAAAAACTTGTTGCTAATGGATACATGGATGGATGGTTATGCCCTAATTTTAACTACTTTATATTAGCTTCAAAATAAAATATGATTAACTTCATTTTATATTCATACATAAACAGGTAGTATTCAAATCCCTAAAGAAACATGGGTATTCTACACGGAACAAAGTTTTGTCAGCTAAAATCAGTTCCTTAAGAAATGAATAAAGCGGTGGAACGGAAATCTGTTTTAGCGACTGTGGAAAGCGTTTACGCATTCGTAAATATCGCAAGCCGCAAGTACGAGAGCTAGTACACACCATCCTACACACGCAAACTCGCTTCTCAGAATAGGCGATCGAAAATATGAGTGCGGAGCAACCGCAAGCTGACAAAACTTTTTCCATGTATCAGTTAGTGCAGTGGTTCCCAAACTTTTCAGTCCGCGGACCGCCTCTAAAAAATTAAAAATTTCATGGACCCTGTCTGTTATAAAACAAAACAAACCGTAAATATGATACAAACTCTTATATTTTAATTAAAATGTATTAAAATCAAAATTCTTTTAACTTGCAAAATTATAATATTAATGATATCAAACATAGTTTAATGTGAAGAATGAATCTGTTTTGAACGTAGCTTTGCAATATTAGGTTTAATGTCTAATAATTTCAATATGAAGTTACTCTCGACATCAAGTTTATTTCTTCACTTTGCAACCTTGGCTCTATCTTTCCAGCCACACGTGTAGAAATCCAGCTACTTAGGTGTAAAACCAGATACATGGAAAAATGTTATGGTTAGATACAGTGCTTATATGCGAGATACAGTGCTTATACGTGGACTAAAACAGCACGATCAGTTCTACGTTGATGCGGCGCTCTAGTCAGTTCGGCTGGCAAACAGATCTGCTACGCGACACGATTTATAAAATCATGTTGGGAAGGCAGCTAAAGGATTATCTAACTCCCCTCACACAACACAAACACACACAATTCGTTCAAGCAGAGGCGACTCTTCCCTTAAACCAGGCTAACAGTGCTGCCTGTGTGACTCAGTTTCTGTATGCGTGTGCGCGCGCGCTCGTTCGCGATAGGCCTGTTAATCTTCTAGCCGCCTTTCCTGCCTGGACAGACTGTAAGCTGGAAACACATTGCTATCATGTCACGTGAGCTCATGTGAATAATAGTTGCAAACTTAAATTTTATAAATTTACGTTTAAAATAAAGCAAACTGTAGCCTTCTAAGTCATCTGTTCCAAAAATATTCAAATATTTGTGGCAAAGGGACATAATATTTTAAACAACAAAAATCTTCAAAAAGTAAAAAAAAGTACATAGGATAAAAATTTGTCAATAAAATTTGCATAGAAATATTCAAGAAGCATCAGCATAGCATACGTATCTTCAAGCTCCCCTTAAGTACTCCAAATCTTTTGCTAAACACAAGAACTTTAAGTAGCTGTAATCAAGTAGTGTTACTTTTTTCTCTTTGCAGCTGAAACGGTGAAAGAAACGTGGGATAAACTGAGAAGATGTTTCTTAAATGCACTGAAAAGGCGTCGTCAGAAGAAAAGTGGCCAAGCTTGTAATAAAATTACAACATGGAAATACAAAAATCAAATGGCATTCCTTTTGCCATTCATAGACACAAGAAAAATAATAGGGAATGTACAAGAGGTTACCGAGGACAGTTCTACATAGGGATCAGAAACTGAAATACATGAAGCTGAGTATAATCAAACAGCCCAATGAAAGTGTGTTAGAAAAAACTAGTGTAGGCAGAAATGAAGACGTTTCTGATCATTTGGAAGTAATAAAAAAAGAAAAGAAAAAGAGATGGGCGAGACACGGATGTAAGTGAAATGTTAAACTTATTAAGAGGCAATGCAAATTTAAGAAAAGCTTGGCATGAAAAAAAATGTCAACAAATGGACGAAACAGACGTGTTCTTTCTACGCATGGCAAAGATGACCAAAACTTTACCACCACTGGAACAAGCTAAAATTAAATTACAGCTGAGCAACTCAGTACTGCAAGCCCAGATCGACATGAATCAGCGTTTATCAAAACAAGAACGGCCTCCTACTTATTCAGCATCAGAATCGGCATCAACTAGCTGTTATTCAACGTACTCACCTCAAATGACCAACACAGTCGAATCACAGACTATAGTTACAGAAGAAAACAATCGTCGAATGTTAATGAACTTAGGTGGTTTTCAAATTATTAATGATATGTAAATGACAGTATGTTTCCTTTTTTAATTTAAAAAAATGTGTTTTTTTATAACCACCAATCAGTAATTTCATGTGAAAGACGTTAAACAAATTTTATGCTTTTAAAAATGCTAAATTTTTACAAGATGTGAAGTCTTTTTTTGTTTATATCATGCTTACCTTAAACATATGGCTAATCTCTCTTGCGAGCTTATAGCGTTTCGGAGATGGGTGTTCTTTTTTTGTATATCATTTTTAATAAGATCATGTAAATAATCAAATTCTTCGTTATTCAATACATTTGAAACTTAGCTGGATCTTCTTGTATTTTCTGTACTAGATTCTGAAAGTCACCTTTTTCTTGTCTTTCTAAGTTTATATTGTGTATCCAGCTCCTTCTTTTTGTTAACTGATTTTTTGATTAAAGAATAGCACATTCATTTTCCAAGTCTTCTTCAAAATCTGATGAACTGCAGCACTCCATGTTTCACAACTAAGTAGAATTTATTTGCCTTCACGACTGTTCACACGACTTCACGTGTGTTCACATGAGTTCACGCGTGTTCTCATGAGTTCACGTGAAATGATGTAACATGAAGTGACGTGACGTAGGCCTAAGTGTGTCTCTGCACTGCGATTTCATGGGTTAAGGCAAGTTCTGAGCTCACGTGACGTGATAGCAATGTGTTTCCAGCTTTAAAGACATTATTAAAGCCATTAGTTCAAGTTGGTTTTACAATTACAATTAATTTGCACAAAAAAAATACTGGAATTTTCTAGTAATTGTTTTAAGCTTCGTATTGTTTAAATTAGCAGCCATCCTTACTTTTCTTTTATAAAATTGCTAAACTGCTATAATTGTTATTATTTAGACAGAAAAAAGCGGCGTATACAAATTAAAATGTGGGGAATGTAATAAGATATATCTGGGCGAAACTGGAAGAAAATTTAAAATTCGAATGAATGAACATGCAAAAGGAGAAGGCGTTAGAACAGCGAACTCACTATATGCAAGACATTTCAATGAATCAGGCCATAAATTTATAAATCCAAATGAAAATATGGAAATAATCAAAATAGAAAACAATCCGCAAAAAAGAAAACTAATAGAAGAACTAGAAATACTAAAAGTTAAAAAAGAAGATAAGAATAAATTAATGAATATAAAAGTGGATTTTACTTATAAAAGAAATATTTTATTATATATTAAACAATAAACAAAAATAAATTAAAATAATAAGAATAACACACTGAAAATGACGAAATGTAAAAGATTATAAGTCAGAAAGTAAAATATTGCATGAAGAAATTAACGGGAGATTCGTAAAACAATTTTACGGACGTTAGTAAAATGCCTAACGGAAAAATGTAGACAAAGTTCCCGTGAAGAGCGGTAGCAGCTAGAACCAATAGGAGGGGCGATGACATAAGGGGAGGGGCCTAAAGTATAAAAGCTTACAACGTACAGTAGACAGACGTTGTTTAAGACCTGAAGATGTCAGTGATGACGAAAAGCTTTGTCTAAATAATAACAATTATAGCAGTTTAGCAATTTTATAAAAGAAAAATTGTTTTAAGATTCTAAAATTAGATGTTAAACTACAAAAAATCGTAGGAAATTACGGTATATTCTATTTTTCCTAAAAAGCGTCTGCGGACCCCCTGAAACGTTGTTGCGGACCCCAGGATCCACGGACCCCACTTTGGGAACCACTGAGCTAGTGCATTGCAACAGGTGGCGGTTACAACGTTGTTGAGCTTACCTCAGTTGGGGGCAGTTTTCCTGGTACTGGCTTCTTCCGTGATGATACGTACGGATTTCCCGAGTCCCTCGAAACTTTTCTTATCTTATTCTTCCACGAAGACGCACAAATCTTCCTTTTTCTTCCACTGTTTAAACGTTTTTCATCACCAGGTGACAGCATGACGCCTGACTGGGTAGGCACGTTAGGCGCTTACAACGTTGTTGCTATCGCGGAACTAAACACGCAGGAGGTTGTAGGCTTATTTCAGAGCAGCCAACCTAAACTTTCAAACTAAAAATACCCCACTCTATTCAGAATGTCGTTTGCAACGTTGTTTCAACAAAACCTGCGTTTTGGAAATGTTGGCATTTGAAACATTGTTGGGCGGAGCAATTCAATTGTTGTTTCCTTTTCAAAATAATTCTAAAATTATGTCAAAAGTCTTATAATTTCTGGTAAATAGGAATTTAAAAACAAAATCTGTATAAAAATTAGTAACATGGTATGACGAACTGATAAAAATAATTGAGGACACATGTTTGTATGGCTTCAAAGAAAAGTGTACCTTTATGGGGAAAACATTTTCCAGGAATCATCAGTATAGTTAGCACTAGGTTGAATGCTCTTCTGTACGTTAGCTCATTCCAATTACATGTGCAGAAGTAATGTGACTTTTCCTCTACATAAGTGGTCTCGGTATCTCCTTTCAGCCAAGAACACTTTATTGTATTAAATGAAGTACCTTGTCCACACTAAGATAAGGCATCCTCATTGGTTAAACTAAGGTCTGACAATGGGAAAACATTATTTATTAATAAAGACATGCATTTAATCTAAAAGTGTCCTTAATCAGATGTAATTCTTGTGCTAACTTGTGGGTGATGTAGATTTAGTCTTCATTGACTGCCAACTTGTTTTCATTTGTTTCAGGTGTTAACAAAATAAATTTATCCATCATCTGAGAAATGGAAGAGATCAAATTTGAGGACAAGGTATAAAGTTTAAAAATAAAAATATATTTTTTGCTGTTTAATGTATGTATTAAATTGATACACATGTTATATACACATATCATATACACACATTCATTTCTTATATTAATAATAGTTTATGTGTCATCATATTGATTTGTAATTAATTGCTGTACAGGATATGATTTATACATGTATTCTTTTGTATAGGGTTCGCATTGACAATATGCATTTTCCTTAAACTCCTAACTTTCAAGCAATTCTCTTCCTCCCTCATCCAATTTAGACTTGTAGTCTGTTTGTTAGTTGCAAAGTGGCTTTAAAACTTTTTTTTTGATCTGCCAGTCCTCTGTGTTTGTGTTGACCAATTATGTCAACATACTCATACTATTCTATCATCACTCATTCTCTTGTGTTGTCCACTCTGGTAGTCCTGTCCTCTGCAAGTCTTCCTGGTATTCTCCTGAACTCCGTACTTGTGACATCTCATTTCGCTGTTTTGACTTGCATTGACTCACTCCCAGTTTCTGCAGAATACATCAGTATTAGATGTATTATATGTCTTATGTTATACCTTGTATGTATTATTAGTATTATATGTCTAAAAGTCAATATTCGACATGTAATTGATGTACATATTCAAACCTTTGTGTTTTGTCTCAAATGTTTGTTAGCCAGATATTAAGAGTCAGGCACACAACTGACTATTCTATGAGTGATCGTGACTTGCATTTGAATTTTTTATCTGACCACCCGCTCCTGTGCCAAGTGGGGGGAGTCCAAAATTCACCATTTATTGCCCACTAATAATGTTGTAACCGTTAGCTATACAATTGCTTCCTTCAGATTTTATGTACACGACCTACCCGTTCGTGGGGAGTGAAGTTAACCCTTCTTACTAAGCCACTGCTCTCAAGATTAGTTATAAACAAGTCAGTCAAGGACACGGTAGGCATACTGGTTTTAACTGTATAATTAACAAACTATTAATGTAGAAAGTGTGTTAATAAGTTTACACTACAGTAGACAGTAGATAATTAATTACATTTGACTTAATTAAATTATTATCTTACTTTAACATCATTAAAATTCATATCACCTCATCATAACTAATAATCTTTAATGCAACAATATATGATGGAAATCCAGTTGAAACATGGCTTTTTGTACATAAGATCATTTATCCTTTCATATACTCATATACCTTACAGGTATATACTAGGGCAATTTGAAAAGTTCATGGCCTAATAATAAAAGACTTACCAGTATCTTTTCATTTTGGAATCATTTTTCATAGTTAAGCATGGGCTCCATGTAGTTGAACACATTTGGTTTAAAGCAGAATTATCACTGTTGCACATTTGGTTTAGTGATGCTCCAGTGCTTTTATCCCATTCAGAAGTTTGATTGTTCTAGGTCCTCTGATAACCGTTTACTGCCACTTTCAGTCATCTCCAGAAAAATCCCACCCTCCCCAGGGAATTTCTGAGTTTTGGGAATAATTAAAATTAAATAGAGCTAACTCAGGCGAGTGAGTGTGATGTTGCAACAGATTGTATTTCAGATCAGCGATTTGTTGCCTTAAAAACAATGCTTGTCTGAGGTCTTCCATTATCCTACTACAAAATTATCTGTTTATATACTAAACCTGGCACTTTTTTACAAGTATTTTTATTTATTTGGTCTAAAAGGTAGAATATCACTCATTATTTTTTGACATATCCATGATAATCTCTTAACAACATTCTTTTAGCCACTCAGAAAATCAAGTCATACCTTTCCAACAGACACAATTGACTTTCCTTTTTTTTTTGTACATGACAGTAATTAACAATACTACAGACCAACATGTTGCTTTACAGCTGTTCAAGAGGCAAATGTGGTGTCACCTGATGTGTCTGACATGTTTCTCAGACTCTTCGTATCTTCTTCTTCTTCTTTGACTTTTCCTGAACCACCTTCTTTATCTGTGAAAGCTTACAGCGTCCCACAACCGAACAGTCAATCTGGGTTCTCTAGTCTCTGCCTTCCTCTGCAGTACAGCCCACTCACTGGGCGCCCATCAGCAAACTCATTACTGGATCTCAACCAATAGTGACCCACCACACTGTCTCATCTTCACAAACCTCTCCATTCACCAATGGTTTCCAGAACCTGTTCATTTTTGTTTTCTAATTACTTTGTCCATCCAGTATATTTTTAATATTCTCCTACAGCAGCAGTTTTCAAATGCTGTGGTTGTGTCTTTCACTTTTCCCTATTGTCTAGGTTTCACATGCAGCTTCTATAATAGCATGCTGCAAACATATAATTTGAGGTATTTCTTCCTAATTTAGAATCCAGTATTTGACAGAAGCAAATTTGTTTCTCCATTTGGCCTGTGCTCTGATACTGATTCCTCTCAGTTGTCTTTACCAGTTTCAATATTTACCTATTTTTGTTCCTGATTCTCCTCTTCCCCCTAATAATTTTTTATAATATTCAATACTGTTCTCAATTTACCTTGTTTTCTGTGAGTAGAAACCATACCATCAGTAACTCTTAACATCAGTAACTCTTAACTCTTATACTGTCCATTAAATGTTATTACGGTCTTGAACATCTTTATGGTTTCCTTTACAGCCTCTTATAAAGCATTCTCGTATAATGGTAATGAATTTGTATAAAAGTAAATTTTAATGCATTGTTATTTGTAGGGTGTTTTAACGGTCAGTGTAAAGAAAGAAGCAGATCCAGAAGAGGCTGACACTGAACAAGTAATGTGCATAACCATTATTTAGCCCATAGCTAATGTTTTAGGTTGTTCTGTGTCATGTACCACTAGAGATTTGGATCTCATTCATTTGTAGATATGTAATTAAAAATCAACAGAATACACAAACTGTATCATAATGTTGTATACATATAAGCTGCATGAGATTAAGTGAGTAAAACCGCACACTCGTGCGAGCGCGTCCACGCACACACACCATGTAGGTACAGAGTATGTATATTTATTGCAAAAATTGATAGGTGATTCTATATATTTCATATTTAGTATTGATCACCTCTTTATATAGTACTCTATAAATCACTGAGAAGACAAAGTAAATTTTATAATTGTTCAATTTGCAGGATGTATTCCCAGTTATAAATTCTGTCCTAAAAGGAGAACTGCATGTAAAAGAAGAAATCATCAAAGAAGATAATTTACAGTTTGTTGATCAGGTATTATACGTAGTTATAAATTTGTTTATAGTAACAAGCATTTATTGTTATAATGAACAGCGTTGTTGTATCATGGTATATCCGTGATAATCTCTTAACAACATTCTCTTAGCCACTCAGAAAATCAAGTCATACCTTTCCAACAGACAAAATTGACTTTCCTTTTTTTTTGTTTACATGACAGTAATTAACAATACTGCAGACCAACATTGCTTTACAGCTGTTCATGAGGCAAAAGTGGTGTCACCTGATGTGTCTGACATGTTTCTCAGACTCTTCGTATCTTCTTCTTCTTTGACTCTTCCTGAACCACCTTCTTTATCTGTGAAAGCTTACAGCGTCCCACAACCGAACAGTCAATCTGGGTTCTCTAGTCTCTGCCTTCCTCTGCAGTACATCCCACTCACTGGGCGCCCATCAGCAAACTCATTACTGGATCTCAACCAATAGTGACCCACCACACTGTCTCATCTTCACAAACCTCTCCATTCACCAATTGTTTCCAGAACCTGTTCATTTTTGTTTTCTAATTACTTTGTCCATCCAGTATATTTTTAATATTCTGCTACAGCAGCAGTTTTCAAATGCTGTGGTTGTGTCTTTCACTTTTCCCTATTGTCTAGGTTTCACATGCAGCTTCTATAATAGCATGCTGCAAACATATAATTTGAGGAATTTCTTCCTAATTTAGAATCCAGTATTTGACAGAAGCAAATTTGTTTCTCCATTTGGCCTGTGCTCTGATACTGATTCCTCTCAGTTGTCTTTACCAGTTTCAATATTTACCTATTTTTGTTCCTGATTCTCCTCTTCCCCGTAATAATTTTTTATAATATTCAATATACTGTTCTCAATTTACCTTGTTTTCTGTGAGTGGAAACCATACCATCAGTAACTCTTAACATCAGTAACTCTTAACTCTTATACTGTCCATTAAATGTTATTACGGTCTTGAACATCTTTATGGTTTCCTTTACAGCCTCTTATAAAGCATTCTCGTATAATGGTAATGAATTTGTATAAAAGTAAATTTTAATGCATTGTTATTTGTAGGGTGTTTTAACGGTCAGTGTAAAGAAAGAAGCAGATCCAGAAGAGGCTGACACTGAACAGGTAATGTGCATAACCATTATTTAGCCCATAGCTAATGTGTTAGGTTGTTCTGTGTCATGTACCACTAGAGATTTGGATCTCATTCATTTGTAGATATGTAATTAAAAATCAACAGAATACACAAACTGTATCATAATGTTGTATACATATAAGCTACATGAGATTAAGTAAGTAAAACCGCACACTCGTGCGAGCGCGTCCACGCACACACACCATGTAGGTACAGAGTATGTATATTTATTGCAAAAATTGATAGATGATTCTATATATTTCATATTTAGTATTGATCACCTCTTTATATAGTACTCTATAAATCACTGAGAAGACAAAGTAAATTTTATAATTGTTCAATTTGCAGGATGTATTCCCAGTTATAAATTCTGTCCTAAAAGGAGAACTGCATGTAAAAGAAGAAATCATCAAAGAAGAGAATTTACAGTTTGTTGATCAGGTATTATACATAGTTATAAATTTGTTTATAGTAACAAGCATTTATTGTTATAATGAACAGCATTGTTGTATCATGGTATATCCATGATAATCTCTTAACAACATTCTCTTAGCCACTCAGAAAATCAAGTCATACCTTTCCAACAGACAAAATTGACTTTCCTTTTTTTTTGTTTACATGACAGTAATTAACAATACTGCAGACCAACATTGCTTTACAGCTGTTCATGAGGCAAATGTGGTGTCACCTGATGTGTCTGACATGTTTCTCATACTCTTCGTATCTTCTTCTTCTTTGACTCTTCCTGAACCACCTTCTTTATCTGTGAAAGCTTACAGCGTCCCACAACCGAACAGTCAATCTGGGTTCTCTAGTCTCTGCCTTCCTCTGCAGTACATCCCACTCACTGGGCGCCCATCAGCAAACTCATTACTGGATCTCAACCAATAGTGACCCACCACACTGTCTCATCTTCACAAACCCTCTCCATTCACCAATTGTTTCCAGAACCTGTTCATTTTTGTTTTCTAATTACTTTGTCCATCCAGTATATTTTTAATATTCTCCTACAGCAGCAGTTTTCAAATGCTGTGGTTGTGTCTTTCACTTTTCCCTATTGTCTAGGTTTCACATGCAGCTTCTATAATAGCATGCTGCAAACATATAATTTGAGG
Organism: Magicicada septendecula; assembly: GCA_034769895.1. Taxonomy (NCBI): domain Eukaryota; kingdom Metazoa; phylum Arthropoda; class Insecta; order Hemiptera; family Cicadidae; genus Magicicada; species Magicicada septendecula. The sequence continues at coordinate 475,484,970 of CM068373.1, forward strand.
AATTTCTTCCTAATTTAGAATCCAGTATTTGACAGAAGCAAATTTGTTTCTCCATTTGGCCTGTGCTCGGATACTGATTCCTCTCAGTTGTCTTTACCAGTTTCAATATTTACCTATTTTTGCTCCTGATTCTCCTCTTCCCCCTAATAATTTTTTATAATATTCAATATACTGTTCTCAATTTACCTTGTTTTCTGTGAGTAGAAACCATACCATCAGTAACTCTTAACATCAGTAACTCTTAACTCTTATACTGTCCATGAAATGTTATTACGGTCTTGAACATCTTTATGGTTTCCTTTACAGCCTCTTATAAAGCATTCTCGTATAATGGTAATGAATTTGTATAAAAGTAAATTTTAATTCGTTGTTTGTAGGGTGTTTTTTCGGTCAGTGTAAAGAAAGAAGCAGATCCAGAAGAGGCTGACACTGAACAGGTAATGTGCATAACCATTATTTAGCCCATAGCTAATGTGTTAGGTTGTTCTGTGTCATGTACCACTAGAGATTTGGATCTCATTCGTTTGTAGATATGTAATTAAAAATCAACAGAATACACAAACAGTATCATAATGTTGTATACATATAAGCTACATGAGATTACGTAAGTAAAACCGCACACTCGTGCGAGCACGTCCACGCACACACACCATGTAGGTACAGAGTATGTATATTTATTGCAAAAATTGATAGATGATTCTATATATTTCATATTTAGTATTGATCACCTCTTTATATAGTACTCTATAAATCACTGAGAAGACAAAGTAAATTTTATAATTGTTCAATTTGCAGGATGTATTCCCAGTTATAAATTCTGTCCTAAAAGGAGAACTGCATGTAAAAGAAGAGAATGAACAGTTTGTTGATCAGGTATTATACGTAGTTATAAATTTGTTTATAGTAACAAGCATTTATTGTTATAATGAACAGCATTGTTGTATCATGGTATATCCATGATAATCTCTTAACAACATTCTCTTAGCCACTCAGAAAATCAAGTCATACCTTTCCAACAGACAAAACTGACTTTCCTTTTTTTTTGTTTACATGACAGTAATTAACAATACTGCAGACCAACATGTTGCTTTACAGCCATTCATGAGGCAAATGTGGTGTCACCTGATGTGTCTGACATGTTTCTCAGACTCTTCGTATCTTCTTCTTCTTTGACTCTTCCTGAACCACTTTCTTTATCTGTGAAAGCTTACAGCATCCCACAACCGAACAGTCAACCTGGGTTCTCTAGTCTCTGCCTTCCTCTACAGTACTTTCTACTCACTGGGCGCCCATCAGCAAAGTCATTATTGAGTCTCAACCATAGTGACCCACCACACTGTCTCATCTTCACAAATCTCGCCATTCACCAATTGTTTCCAGAACCTGTTCATTTTTGTTTTCTAATTACTTTGTCCAGAAATTACTTTTTCCTATTTATTGCAAAAATTGATAGGTGATTCTATATATTTCATATTTAGTATTGATCACCTCTTTATATGGTACTATATAAATCACTGAGAAGACAAAGTAAATTTTATAATTGTTCAATTTGCAGGATGCGTTCCCAGTTATAAATTCAGTCCTAAAAGGAGAACTGCATGTAAAAGAAGAAGTCATCAAAGAAGAGAATGAACAGTTTGTTGATCAGGTATTATACATAGTTATAAATTTGTTTATAGTAACAAGTATTTATTGTTATAATTAACAGCATTGTTGTTATTTGTAAACTTATCAGGTAAAAACTGTTGGAGACCGTTTGGTGTCCCATGGAAGTCATTTTTATGTGCACTTTCAGTCCATACGATTTAGCCATAACATTACCAGTACCACGTGGCAGGAAATTTGAATTTTATGACGTCAGGGGTGTGAGTCGACGTGACCACAGTGGGGGTAGAATGTGACTGAAGTAGGGATATTACGTGGCCATGGTTTGAGTACCATGTGACAGGCACCATGTGGGGGTACCACAGCACTGGTGCGAAGTGTAGTGATTGGTCGGCCATGTTTAATATATGTCACGTCATCATATAGCAGAATCAGTTGTGATTGTGTAAAGTATCAAGCATTTTGTAAATATAATAACCAAAATATTACCTACCTTGCGATTATGCACTTACCTTAAATTCCAATAGAACATTACAGGGTCACCAACATGTTTTGAAGCTGTAATATATAAACTCTAACACTCTTTCCCTTAAATAAAAACCCTTGAATAATTTTGATAAACTACTTCCCTTAATTCAGAAGTTCGCAGATTCGTTTAGGCAAGTATTTTCAGCACAGAAAACTAGGATTTGGTAATGAGGCATAATGACTAAGCTAACACATGTTTATGCTACTAATCAATCTTATTTATTCTCATTTCAATGTTAATTTCTTTCTGTTTGTAACTCCAACAGTTCATCAAATTCTTTTCTTTATAGAACTCTCTTTTACATTATAAGTTAAACACTTAGTCAAACAAAAAATTTTGTTAACCAAATAAACGGTATACCTTTTCATTGACAAACCAGTACCTCATATGTACTCTCTCTCTCTCTCTCTCTCTCTCTCTCTCTCTCTCTCTCTCTCTCTCTCTCTCTCTCTCTCTCTCTCTCTCTCTCTAAACCCCGTTAATTTCGAGATCTCATATTTAATTATGTTTTAAAAATTACAAAAAAGGATTTAGTGACGTTAAATGTTGGCCAGTCTTTATCGTTACTTATCTTATAGTTGAAATCCAATAGGTTACGCCATTCTTCGTACTTCACTTTCTTCTTATTAAAGGCTCGAAAACTGTTCTACACCGTCTTCGTACTTCACTTTCTTCTTATTAAAGGCTCGAAAACTGTTCTACACCGTTAAGTAAAGTTTTAGATGCACTTTTCCGTTAAAAAGAGTTATTTATCACTGTTTTAAATTCATATTAGCAACTTTGGTAGATCTACACTTAATTTACCTGCGGGTTCAGTTCAACACAGCCGTACGGCTTTCTGATGTGAGACGACTGCGGCGAATCTGGGGCATGCAATCATATACTATACGGACTCATCATACATTGATCACATGGTCCCTCCGGAGCCCCACTTCATCTCTCGCCTACACACATGGAACACGGAACTGCGTTGTAATATTAAAAGCACGTGTTCTGCTCATGGTACCATCGTGACGTCAGACTCATTACGATCACATCTTACCTTATAAGGTTCGGTTTACTCGTCTTGATACAGCTATGCATACGTCATATCGCATACTTTTCCGGTGACTCAACAACGCTCCCAAGGCGCCTGTCACTAGCTGGTACCGAATATTACATAGGCTGGTTTATTATTTGGAATTATTGAAATTGATTAATACAAGAGGATTATACCCATTTTGTCCCGTTACAATAACCCCCCCCCCAATGAGAGGTTTTATGCCAAAGCATAAAAACTCTCATTTCTTAAACCTAAAAGGATCAGCTCGGATATGGCGTCACAACCCCCTTATTATCTTACTAAAATCATGGGTTACTCACACCCCTAATCCAGTGACCGTGGCCGCACCTGCATGACTTTACTGGACTTCCTGCTTGAGGATCCCAACACCATAAAGCCAGTCAGCCACTAGATGCCCCTGCCCTGACACGCTGGCCAGCACAAGGTCGCCACCACAGTATCACCAGACTTTGCAACAATCAATAAAAACATTACTACATGGACTTTCACAATTCCATATCCTGAACTGATGTGGTCTCCTCTTAGCTGTACTGGTTTGCCTTTTTCGAAGTACTGGTTTTTTATCTTAACTTTTAATACACATATAGTCTGATTGCTAACATGATACATGTTGTTTAAAATACGTGACATTAGTATACATTTAAACATTTTAATTCAAACTCCAAAAAAAAAAGATTCAATAATTCAATTGTGAATTCAATTTAACAAAAACCCCATCTTACTTTTCCATTTAAAGATTACATTTTCTATCTCAATTCCCTCATTACTACTGCTATCGTTATACAAAACAAAACATGATTAATACAAAACAGCAAATAATTCAATGCAACAGATACATAGATAATCAAAACAATCTACTCCAATACTTCATTATTATCAGTATCATAACGATAATTATCAACTTTCTCCTACTTCTTATTTATCTTAAAATTCCTCCCTCTACATCACTTTTTTTTATCCCCCCTTCTTAGTCCCTTTACTCCTGATACCCACGTTACACAAGTGTCATTGACCTCAAGGACAAGCCTAATCTTGGTATTACACAAACTCGCATAAATGAAGTTTCTCCCTCGTAGCCTGTAACGTGGCCACCACCCATCCACACGCTCTATTTCCCCCCAAGTTGGACTGTCATGCCCAGTTGCTTCCACAAGGACTGAAGTGGCTGGGGTAAACATTTTTTTCTTTTATTTTACCCAGTCCTTGCTTCGGCGTTACATTAAGTTCGGTATTGCTGGTATCCAGGATACCAGTAATCCTACTAAAATAATTATTTATAAACCCTTAAGACGGTCTACCACCTCATTCGGTGGATAGCCGCTGTTCCATAGTTTATGTTAATTCCCCTTGTTCCCTCTCAGTTAAGTTTCTAAGTACACCAATTTATAAAATAGCAAACTATGGTCAGGGTACAATAAGTCTGCCCATAGCTTGTTACAGATAAGCCAAATCCACGGTCAGGGTTCGGTGAAGCCGTGACCGCCCGAAAACGGAGAATCGCATTTATCATTACCGTATTTTCTCGCATAATTAACGCACTTTTTTGACGAAAAATACCGGCGAAAATTTCGGGTGCGTAAATTATTCGAGGATTTCAGATATACCCAAATTTTATTTGAAATTTATTGACATTTAAAAGATACATTAAATATACTGTACTGTATTATACACAAAATCAGTTCAACTCATTGAAGTTATCGTCATTTGGCATAAAATTACGGTTGAGTTTTCTTCTGAACAATCAAATAGAGTACATTAGGCAAGTTGGAGTTAATGATGTTAATAATAAGATAGAGCAAACTAATAAATAATCAATTTTTTTATACCGAGGAGGGGTATATATAACGATTCATAATATGTCGTCATATTTGAGCATTTTATGAAAGGGACAGGCTGTGTGCCGTAAGCAAGACAGAGAGCGTATAATATGCAACTATCTCACTCTAACTTTGTCACAGTGAAGCACGCGGTCGGATCAGACGTGATTTTACTCAATTCATTTTTGCAGTTCAACCTGCGATAACTTCAAAACCAATACATATACAGCAATTCTGAAAACTGCATTGTGTTCAGTAATAAAAGCTCTATAAGTAGCCAAAATCTCAATTAATATAATTAACAATTACAGAAGATACACAGAAGAACGTGTTTTTTTAGACATTTCTGTTGGTTTAGCATTTGTATTTGTACACTGTACTCTTTAAAAAGACACGCAAACACAGACTGCGGGTAGCAAGTGGCAGGCAGACGGCAACCGAGGTTGAGAATAAAGGAATGGGTTTCCGGGAAAGAGCCATTGACTGAGTCAAGGCCACAGCCCCGCTCGGAATAGACTAGGCGCGCAAACAACATTCCAGCTGCAACTTTCACTTTTCCATCCCTAACCATTTCGCTAACCAAAATTGAAAAATTACGTAGTTTGGAGATACGTCCGGATATCACAGGTCCGGATGTGACAGGTTGTACTGTATACCCAAATTTCATTTGAAATTTATTGACATTTAAAAGATACATTAAATATATTATACACAAAATCAGTTCAACTCATTGAAGTTAATCGTCATTTGGCATAAAATTACGGTTGAGTTTTCTTCTGAACAATCAAATAGAGTACATTAGGCAAGTTGGACATGTGAGAGATATTATTTAATATTGGAATTATATTGCCAAATACAGTTAGACAACACGTTGATTAGAAAAGACTTTATTCACTAGAACTAACCTTCATAGAATACATACATCCGTTATAACAATAATAATACACGCATGCGTATTGTACATACATTGTTTAACCATATTTAAATTGTACATATGATATATTTGACAGGACACACAGTTTCAAGTACGGACACCGGAAAATATTCTTCCCGTCACGAGCTGATAGTACGACCTGAAGCAAAGTAAATATGAATTAACGAAAGTACTAACGACGTAAGTAATAATGACATACCTGCTAAAAAGGAAGAAAAATAATCTTACCTTTTATAGGCTACCGAGTTGGTCGTCGCCACTGGAACTGCAGGAAGAATTGGTGCTGCTATCACTGCTCACATCTCTCCATAAGAAGTCATCTTCAGTCCCGTCTAACGCATTCGAGATTCCCGTCTTTTTGAAGCTCTTTTCAATCACCTTCGAAGAAATCATGTCCCAAGCGCGCAATATCCACTCACAAAGGAGTTCCACAGATGGTTTCCGAATTTTGCCTGTTGGAGTAAGTTCGTGCACATTTTCTGCCATCCAGCACTGATAGAGTTTTCGCACATTGTCCTTGAATGGTTTATTTATTGAAACGTCCAAGGGTTGAAGTACTGATGTCAGTCCACCAGGAATCACAGCCAAATCGGTTTTCATGGTTTCCAATAATTTTTTAGTGTTTTCCGTCAGATGGCCACGAAAACTGTCCAACACGAGAAGAGCCGGGCACCGAAGGAGACCCCGCTCTATTTCCCCAAACCGTTCGTATCCAGTCTTCTACGAGTGACGTGTCCATCCACCCTTTTTCTTGGACACGAACGTGGATCCCACGTGGAAATTTTACTTTCGGCATTGTTTTTCGCTTCAGGACAACGTACGGTGCAAGCTTTCTGCCATCAGCTGTTACAGCAAGCATTACTGTACACCGTTGTTTTTCACTTCCAGTAGTGCGCACAATAACACTCGATGTTCCTTTCATATCGATTGTTCGACTTTGTGGCATATCGAAACTGATGGGCGTCTGATCTGCGTTTCCTATCTGGGAAAGCAAATATTTCTTCGCTTTCCGTTTCCTAATCATGAAGCGATGAAAATCAATGACTTTTTGGTCGAAATCATTCGGCATTCTTTGACATAAGGATGTTCTTCTTCGAAGAGAGAGTCCATTTCTCTTCATAAATTTAATCACCCAGCCTCGGCTAACCTTAAAATTTGAGAGACTGATCCCATGTGCTGCAGCTATTTTTTGTCCTTTAAAATACAGCATTTCGTAAGAAACGGCATATCCATCATTGCGTAACGAAATCACATATTTCAGAAGATGCTCCTCTACTTGCGGAAACTTGCCACTTTTTGGACCGCGAAATGCTTTACGAGACTTGTTGGTCTCTTGAAGGGCAATTTTCTGTTTTCGCCAGTACCGCACGTTACACTCGGACACAGAATATTTGCGGCCTGCTGCCCTATTCCCGTGTGTTTCGGCGTAAGCGATCACCGCAAGTTTATATGACGCAGTATTACTCGAATACTTGCTCATTGTGGATTAATGAACGACTTTGAGATCACAAAACATCCGTGTACCCGAAACACTCGTAAAATGAGTTTCTACCAGACTGGAATAAATCGTCACTAATCACGTCTTCGCTGATTCACTCACCGGACTGAAGACCGCAGTGAGTAATAACAGGAAGTTGCACGAGGGTTTGAAATGCTAGGTTGCGCAATAGGAAAGCTACTACTTGACATCTTTATTTCGAAACGCATCCGGAACTGCGTGATGAAATCATCGAGAAAGTGGGTGCGTCAAATACGCGAATATTTCTTTTTTCCCACTTTGAACCCCCCAGAAGTGGGATGCATAAATTATGCGGGGGCGTTAATTATGTGAGAAAATACGGTAATATGTTTACATATAAAACCAAAAAAACTTATCACACTAGTTACATCTATATTACAACACATGGAATGTGTTATCTAACACCATTTAGTTTCTTTTGTCATATTATCTTCACTACCTCTTTACCAAACATCACAAGTAGCGGGTACAAAATAATAATTTATTTGATTCACAATGACTTTACTCTATTTAAAATTTATACAAGACACTTGTCTGTTATCTGTCATATGTTAATAATTATTATTCCAAAATATGTATTAATTTATACATACATCTATATATCTATTGCGACATTACAAGCATATGCTGTAATGTGCATGTATTAAATAAAATAAATATTTAGATTAATTTTAGTAATATGTAATAGAGAAGCAGGTGTGAAGTTGAAAGCTGAGTTAGACGCAGGAATGAACATGCATGATCACGCGATTATTGCTGAGAGAGTGTACAGTAGTAAATAGTGTGTGTGCATGGACCCTGTTCAAGCCTGAATGTCTGCAATCTCACCCCAAATAGATACTAAATTAGAGTTTTATTTAATTATAAGTAAACCGTAAATGTTAGAACCCATGTGCAGTGCGAAAATGGTGTGATTATGATGTTCAGTGCAAATTCTATGCAGTTTTAAGAGCATAGTAATTACACTAATTATGCGATCATTATGATAATTACGTATAATATGTGTAATTAAATCAAACAATGTTAGATCATTTTGAAATCCGCATTAGACATTGCAATTGGCAAAAATGTGCGAATATGTGAAATTGGACGATAGTGGGGGAACTGACGCCACGGACAGTTTCTGACATGCAGAATCCTGAGCGACAGGTGTGGTTTTTTTGGTGAATATAAATACGGGCCCAGGAGAGCCAAATTTACTCTTCAATCAGTTTTCAGTTGCGGCGGTAAGCTCTGTCCGTCAGCGACGTGAATTTTAATTACTTTCAATCAGTCTTCAGACATAGCGGGACGCTATGTCTAATATCGACGAGATCTTTTGTTTATAAACTGTAAAGTCTAATGGACAATACGTTAATTCAAGTAATCAAAAACAGTAACTATTAGTTTGGTTGTTTTTAACTACAATTATCGGACGTCTACAACCAGTCTACAACCACAAACGTCAACACTCTAGACAAATGGTGAGAGCACATCAAGCAGAAGAATGATTTGCAGAGCAGTAGAGACGGTTACTAGAACAACAGCAGCTGATACAGAGCAACATATCATTCCACTCTACAGCCAGCAGATGGGACCATCAAGGACGAATGACTGGAGGACAACAAGTGGAACCAGAAAACGCAAGAGGAAATCCAGTAGGAGAGGACCGACAGATCGCCGGAGGACATGGGTACAATCTGCAGAACTGAGGTGACCAATGACAAATTTATAATTATGAAAAAATAAAGACATTGAAAAGACATTTTTCAAATTTAAAAAGTAAAGAAAATTTATGTCATATGTAGATAGAGATAAAAGAATGTAATTTAACTTTAGTAAGAATTTTCTTTAATGATGACCAATTAATTTAAAGTTAATTTAAATCAGGGCTTGGATGACTAACAATTGATTTAATAATTTTAAATTTTCATTTAAAGTGTATAAAGTAAAGTAGTTGGAAATATAGAAGACTAACGATTCGATTAGTCCATTAAAAATTTTATAAAGCATTAAGATGTATGCCAAGCATAGAGTAATAATGTAAATAAGAACAAACTCATAAAACACACAGTCAGACTGAGCAGTCGAGAATTTATAGTGTAACAAAGAAATGTTTAACATAGATTTTTGCTAATGTAAGATATAAGACTTTTTTTATGATGAATGTACTGCAACAAAGAAACGTTGAAACAATTAATAATGAATATTTTATGGCGAAGTAAATGCTATTATTTTTTTTTAAACACTTATAATTTCGTTTGAATAAATTAATGAAAACATGTTACAATTTATAAAAGGATTACTCTTATTATGATTACAACCCAAACTCCAATTATAAATACACGTTAGTAATGTTATATAAATTGTATGTACACACAAATTAAATTTGCAACTCAAATTAAGCAATTTGTGTGTCACATATTGGCGCTCCAAAGTGTGGGGCTATACAAATTAAATTAATTTAAATTTGTACACAAAATTTGTTGTGTTACATCTTGGTGTCCCAAGAACGTGGGGCCACATAAATTACATTATTTCAAATTTATGTTAATTTGTTGTGTTACACTATACTATTAAAATTTCTAAGATGGCACCTACGTAGGGGATAACTTTAATTGAACTGTTGTCAATTGCCAAAAAGGTGGGGATACAAATCAATTGCAAAATTGGGGGCTCCCCATGGAGCGTACAAGTGCCGTTGAAAAAAACTAAATCTGGGATATGTTTGTATGTAAATAAAATCTCTTTTGTAAATAAATTCTCTTTTATATATATATTTTTTGAATAAAATTTATCGGAAAATCATAGCCCTCAAGCTATAACATTTTTACTTAATACTGTTAACATAATACAAATTTATTTTAAATCTTGAGCGGTGCAACCCAATACACCTATGACATTATCGTCCACTCAAGATTATTAGGGCTCCCCCTCCCCGTTCTTCAAAATCAATAATTTCTACTTACACCAATTTTGTAGAGGAGGACCATCGTTGTCACACCCCATGTCTGAGGTTTGCTCCAACCATGGTCCTCCCCTAAAAAGCCAAAATCCATGATCAGGGCTAGTGAGGCCGTGAGCTCCCGAAAATGTGGGAGAGTCCCTTCTGAAAACATTTAAATATACCAATACATTTGTTATACATCTATTTTGTACAGTAAATTTTTAAATTTGTAGCATTGTGCGTACCCACTATTTCCCTTGTTAGCTAATTCTGCAACATGTATGCATTGTCCATCTTGACCTCTATTATTTCATACGGGCCTTCATATAATAAAAAGAATTTTTTAATCTCTCTCTTGTGCGTTCGACGGCATGTCTTACCAATGTAATGAGTCTAAATTTACATAAATATTATTTTCAAATTTTATAAAGTCTGAACATGTGAGGCCCCTTAAAGTGAGGCGATTGCCAGTGAGAGTTTCATGACCATATATGGTTATGAAGCATAATGAAAATCTATTTATAGCCAGTGATTAACTCCGCTAGTATGCTGTTGACGAAAGTCAGTTCGTTGCAAGTTAAAAAGGTGATACTAAACTCAGCGGAACGTTTCAATACCAAGGGCGAGGAGTTACCAGTTTAAAGACAAAACAAATGGAAACTTTTAACACTGAAAGTCAGTCGACGATCAATCGCGGGCACCCGCATAAACCGCAAATCATAAAATCTGAAAGTGTAACTAATATTGGAACGCAAATATAAATCAAGTAAACAATCAGTGATCAGTAAAAAGATTAGGAATAAATTGACAGTTCGGCCGTAAGATGTAAAAAGTGAAAACAACGTGTGATAATATATTCACATACAAATACAAATAAATAAAATTATTGTTATTCCACTTACCTTAAAAAATCTTCTCTCAGCCCAGGGTTACGTCACACGAACGTTGGAATGCAAGAGTGATTTAAGGTTGTTTCAATAACTGACGCAACTCGCATTTTGTGAAGAGATTAAAAAATCTTTTAATATATAATTATTTCATTTTTGTATTGTTCTCTAATCATGACATATTATTTCCCAAAAATTAAGACAAATTAAAAGTTCTTTAAATGTTAGTGAAACCTCTTATACGAGGTGCTATCAGAAAGTTCCCGGACTGTACTTGGCACGGCTGTTGGACGTGACTGTACAACCTGGCGTCCCAGTGTACGATTCCGTAATACGTAATGAGTCAGTCTGCCGAGTTTCGTTGCATTGTGAGGTTGTGTTCGGTCTACGCGTTGCGTTTTGTAATCGTGTGTTAACGTTCATTTGCTAATTTTACGATGGCTGATAAATTCGAGCAACGCGCGTGCATTAAGTTTTGTTTTAAACTTGGTAAATCGCCTACTGAAACTTTTGCAATGCTTCGAGAAGAACATTCCCTACACAGAACACAGGTTTTTGAGTGGTACGCTCATTTCAAGGCCGGCAGAATGTCACTTGAAGATGATCACCGTTCAGGACGACCTTCCACGAGCAAAACGGATGAAAATGTTGAAAAAATTCGACAACTCATTCGCGAAGACCGTCGTCAAACAATCCGTGCGTTGTGTACAAGTGCCGGAATAAGCTATGGAAGCTGTCAAGAAATTCTAACTGAAAATTTAGGCATGCGTCGTGTTGCTGCGAAATTCGTCCCTCGGCTTTTGTCTGTGGATCAGAAACAGCGCCGTGTTGATGTGTGCAGTGAACTCAGAGAAATGTCTGAAAGTGACCCTACCTTCATCTCCAGGGTCATAACCGGTGATGAAAGCTGGTTTTATGGTTATGATCCAGAAACAAAACAGCAGTCGTCACAGTGGAAAAGTCCACAATCACCGAGACCAAAAAAAGCACAGCAGGTCAGAAGTCCAACAAAAATCATGCTCATTGTGTTTTTCGACATCAAAGGCATTGTCCATCGCGAGTTCGTGCCAGCTGGTGTTGTTACAGTGAACTCAGATTTTTATTATGACGTTTTGAGGTGGCTGAGACAAAATGTGCGACGAAAAAGGCCCAAATTGTGGGAAGACCAAAACTGGCTGTTGCATCACGACAATGCACCTGCTCACGCTTCACTGAAAACAACAGAGTTTTTGACCAAAAACAATATGGCCACCGTCCCACACCCTCCATATTCACCAGATTTACCCCTCTGTGATTTTTCTCTGTTCCCGAAAATAAAAATTCACATGAAAGGTCACCGTTTTGACACTGTAGAAGACATTAAGACAAAAACGCAGGAGGTGCTTGACAACCTTCAGCAAAAGAATTTTTTTGACACTTTCCAGGCATGGAAACAACGCTGGATTCGTTGTATCAATTCGCAGGGAGACTACTTTGAAGGAGATGGGAGCCATTAATGGCCTAGGTAAGCAAAAAGAATTTATTAGATCTAGTCCGGGAACTTTCTGATAGCTGTGGTATTAACAGAGCTAAATATACCTCTTATATTTACAGAAAACCGCCCAGCCTGCTCGCGCACACATTCATTTCATTAAAAAACCCCTTTTATTTATATATATACCCCATTTTATTCAAAATAATCAAGTATTCGGTGTCATACTGTTACGCAAGGTACCTGCGGGTCACATGGCGTCTCCTCGAGCTAGCGACGTATCACTCACTCAGTTCTCTTTTGAAGTGTCCGAAAAGTTTACGTTGTTAAATTTTGTTAGATACTGCACTCACTTGCACATTTGTTTTAAATCCTGCCCTCACTTTCGATTGATATTGAAATGTTATTGTTGAGCCCTGTTTGACCGGCTGCCTGCGCAGGCTAGAGTTGGTGAGGAACTGCGGGAGCGTCTCTAAGTCCCCTCTCCTAGATTTCGGTCCGACAAGGCGGAAAGCAATGCCTTGTACTTTGTAGTCATAGTTACTGTTCAGCCAACACATGGGTTTTTCGTGTTTTAGACGTTGACGATATTTAGTGTTCACTGGTCGACGTCACAAAATAGGCGGGACTTCGTCAAGACTTCCGCCATCACAAACGCACATGTTATAAAGAATTCACCATCAGGCCATGTTGGTTTTGTGCTTCTTGGCGTCATCTGCGCACATGCTGGTGCTAGCGCGTGTTGCTCAACTCGACAATTCTGGGAATTTTAATGCGCGGTTGCACCTTCACACATTCCATCACCCAGCTACAGTGTACCGTTTCTTTGTTTGAACAAAACTTCTACTCAAACACGTGTCTGGCCACACAGATGAAAATGAATTTTAAAATATTCTAATAAAATACAAACCCAATTTAATAAAATAAAAAGCCCCCCTTTTGCCCCGTTACAATACCCCCCCCAATGAGAGATCTTCTGTCGAAACAGAAGAAATCTCATTGCTAAACCCCTAAGAGGATCGGTGAGGATATGGTGCCAACAAACCCCCATTAGCTCTTATACATCATGGGTAAACTACCCCCCTGGCTCGGCGACCATGGCCGCACCTGAACGAGATTACTGGACTTCTCTGTACGAGATCCCAACACCATAAAATCGAACAGACACGCACCACAGCGCACCTAACCTTCTCGCATGCCACCCCAAAATCCAAACCCCTGGCCTTATACCATGCCAGATCCTCAACCGATATGTTCCCCCTTATCATGCACACTGGGCTGCCTCTAGCAGTTACTGGGCTCGTACACACACCTATAATTACTACGTCTTAGCAACAATTTTATTCTTACATTCAAAAAATTTATTTAAGTTGAAATCAAACTGCTCTATCTCCATTACTTTCTTCAGAATCAAAAAAAAATAAAATCTTTTATCTGAATTGACTAATTCTCTTCACTACTATTCATAATCACAAAAACAAATAAATTGAACATCTAACTACACATGAACTCATTTATCCTAACATTTGATTATACATACATACTAAACAATATAATTCAATAAAACCCTAGTGATACACATAAACGATAATACAATCAAAATTCAAAACATCAAGTAGATGGCAGGCACAGAAAATCAAATTTTTTTTTTTCCAAAAAAATTTTAATTTATTAAAATATACTTTTCTCAATATTAAGAAAATTTAAAATTATTTGAATCAATCAAACAACAAAATTCACATTACTTCATTGCCAAAACTGGTCTGGTTTATAACATCATCCATCAGCTGATCAAACTGGGTCAAGTCCACAACCTTGACCTACACAGGTTATACATAGGCTACATCATAAAATACATTAATCATCTTTAAAATTTTTTACCTTCAAACCTAATAAAACATAATAAAATAAGACATTTAAAATTACCATAGTATTATTACAATTAACAATAAAATTGACATTTAAATTACTTAAAATTACACATTTTACAACTTTACTTTATTCTCAAATTCTATTAAAATTGTCACTTGTTTCAATTAAAATTCTATATTTTTACTATGACTCTCTTTCTTTAATATTCTCAATCTCCATTAGCTTGGGTGATTCAATTACTCATAATAACTTGATTTACCACTTGGCATGTATACATTTATAATCTTCTCCTTCTGACTTTAATACCACTAACAGCTTTAACTAATACGACACCCATCTCTATCAAATACATCTATCAAACAATCTCTAAACCCAACTTACTACTCAACTCATTTCGCATCATTCTGCTCTTATATAAAAAAAAAAATACTCTCTAACCCTTTGTACTCAGGATGTGTGTTTCCCTCCCAAAGCTCATGCCCTTATCTGGTCCCTGGATTCTACCTAAGGCAACCCTTTCCGGCGCTAAACGGTCCCTTCCCGTCCCAACCCTTTTGTTACGGACTCCTACCACACCACCCCCTCTTACAAAATTTCCATCAACTAATTACCATTCTCATTACATCACTTCAACTAAAACAAAATATCTCCATTTACTTATTACATCAATATATCAATCATTACTCTACATATATTCCCCATAGCTACTGTGTCACCATTACATCTCAAATTCTACATTACATTAATTCACAACAATACTTATTCTCTCTATTACCCCTTTAAACTCAACTTGGACTGATTTAAATGTCCTAACAAAATATTAATCACCCAAAATCTACCTTTTTTATTTTTTACACATTTAAAATTCTTAACTATATCAAATTATTTTCATCATTCAAAATAAAATCTTTAACACATTAGAATCACTATTCAAACATTAATTACATTCCATCTTCCCCATATTCAAATATTTAACTAACTTGAAAATTTGCAAATCGTTTATAAGTGACATTGCACAGCTGATCAAACTGATTTTCTTAGCAAGGTGAATGACCTTGTTATAACCACATTTCAAAATTATATCAATTACTCATTTCATCAATCCTTATCTCTAACACGATAAAATAATACATTTATAAGACAGAATAAACACAGTATAATAAACATACGAACACCTATTTATCAAATCATAATACAATTATTTAATTAGTGCAGGAGCGAGTTATCATCTTTAAGTTACAAATTTTAATTCGTTGCTCACCTGAGCAACCACCCAGCCACACACACTATTATTTCTTTCTGTTGGACTGTTGCGCCCATGTGCTTCCACAAGGACGGCATAGGTGGAGGAATTTTACATCTCCGTGTCCTTGCTTCAGCATTACATTGGAAACTATTTGATATCATTATATCTTTGTTACAAATTTATACGCCCTTAAAACGGGTCTACCACCTGGCCTTGCTGTTCCTACTCGAACAGAGTGGCAGCCGCTGTTCCATAGTTCCGGGATTTCCCCTAATTTCACCCCCATCAATTTCAAAAATAAACCAATTTCAAGCCAGCTATGGTCAAGGTTCTTAATTTATGGCCATAGCTGACTGCTAGCCAAAACCACGATTAGTGCTGGTAAGGCAGTAATCGCCCGAAAAGTCGGGGAAATCAACTCTAATTTCAAGCATGTTCTAATCGTCATTAATATGCACGACACGGCAATCTATCAGGATACAATATAAAATTGTATAAAAAGGTGTGCCGTGCATTTAACGCCATTTTGGCCTCCGATGGAGGTAACACTCTCTGTTACCCCCAACCCTTTCCGCTATCTACTGTGGCACATGCCACCACAGCGATAGCACACTAATAACTAAACTAAATCTTTCTACAATAGCAGTCCCTACATTCCATTATTATATCACTTCTATAAACACCACTCTACCCCCCAAAATTATCCACACATCTTGTATGACAACAAGATCTAATTTATTTTACACACTTCAACACGTTCCAACTCTCACTGATACTATGAACTTTACCATTATTTGGTCACTTATTTACTAAAATTGACGTAAATTTAAAATTATAAACATTCCAAATTATATTTTGGTATCTATTTACACTGGAGGCTGACTTTATCCTTAACACTATCTGGGTTGGTAAGGCCGAGACCGCCTGAAAAGTCGGGTTTTTGCTGCAAAGAGAATTGGGACGAGGTAAACCTACTTCGTGAATTCACGTCCTCTTACTAACACAAAACCCATTACTTACATTCTCCCATTTATTCTCACCTGCCGTCTACCTCACCCCCACCCCCTTGCAACAAAATTCAATCTTTTCAGATCACACTGAAACTATTGTCAATGGCTACATTTATCTTCGCCATTAACACTAAAATTTTAATTTGGATGCACTGCCTTTATTATATGTGCAGCCTCCATTATTTACAAACACTCTAAGGCAGTACAGGTACGTGACAGGTACACCTGGCCGCTGCACCTTGAGTGTATTTAAAAAATAATTTATGCCACGTACCTTTAGGGGTCCCCCTCCCCGTTCAAAATGTGGTGTAAATTTCAAATTTTGGTGGAGTCGGACCATCGTTGTTTCACCACCCAAAGGAAGATCTGCCAACCATGGACCGCCTCCAAGTTCCGAAAACCATGGCCAAGAGTGGTAAGGTCGTGACCACCCGAAAATGGGGGAGAGTCCCTTCTGAAAACATAAAACAACATTTTAATACTTTCTATAAAATTCAAGCATTTAAAGTGACCTATATAACTTCAAGTTCGTCGCATTTTGTGTACCCACTATTTCCTGCGTTGCTGGATTCCGTAACACATACGCATTTTGCATCTTTATTTCCACAATTTCATATGGCCCTTCATATAACAGGAAAAACTTCTTTATTTCTTTATCTTGTGCACTTGACAAATCATGCCTCTTTACCAACACTAATTGACCTACCTCATATTTGGTCCATTTACCTTTCGCATCATGTCTCTGCTTCCTCCGTTCTCCTTTTGTAAGTAGATTTTCATTTGCTAATCTGATCTTCATGTTTACGTCTATAATTTGATTTTCTGGTGGGTATTCAAACAGTTGTTCCAATATTCTGGGTGGCCTTGTTCCTCTGATCAATTCATGCGGCGTAAATCCGGTGGATTCATGGGTGGTACAATTCGGCCACTCCTCTACTCTCTTAACGTAGGATGGCCATTCTGTGTGCTTGGCGTGACAATACGCCCGAAATATCCTACCAATCTCTCTCATCACCCGTTCTGCCTGGTTCGACTGTGGATGGTAAACTGCCGTATGCTTGGGTATGATGCCTTCCCATCCAAGCGTCTGTCGCCACTTGCCGCTTATAAATTGTGGTCCATGGTCAGATAAAATTATTTTTGATTTCTGACACAAATCACAAACTCTTAACACTCTTCTAACTCTCTTCTCCATATTCTTAAATATACATGATTCCTTTAAGACGTTAGCACACTTTCTTGCCCCAAAATGCCCATACCTTATATGGCAATCCCAAATAATTTTATCTACCAACCCTTCTGGTATAACTAGCCTCCAATCACGCTCCCCCCTGTGTTAACTCAGATTAGTAAGAGACTTATACCATTTAAATATTGGCTTACCCAGGATAACTCACCTTCCAATCCAAAGTCCATCGCACGAACGGCGTAATACAAGCAGGGTTCAAGGTTAACTCAGTAACATACTCAACTTGCATTATGTAAAACAACTCAAATTTTATTAGACCATTATATTTTACAACGTGACAAATTGCATAAAATAATAGAATTTAAATTTGTGGAGCCCCACGATCTTGGAGCACCAAATTTATGCAACGTTACATATACATAAAATAGGCATGAATGATCTCACGTTCAAGATTGACAAATTCTTTAAACAATATAACATTTAAATTGGGTGTCAGGTGTATCTGCAATAAGAACTCTATGTAACTTGAAACGGTAATTAAAATTTATTTGATACTAAGAAAAAATATGTGCACATGGCACTGACTTCGATTTTAAAACATTAGTTATTATTTGTTATTATGCCGTAAGGTTTAAGATATATACATCCTTACTGACTAAATATTCTATGCTACTAATTATTATATAAAAGAAAAATCTCATTTTCAGACTACTCAGTCTATTAATATGTTTCAAAAAATCAATATTTAAATCTTTTTTTCTATATTGTAACGTACTCAAAATATTAATAGTTCTTGTTTCGCAGTACTGTTTTCTCAAATACTAATTGTTTTTATTTAAATGCTTTGTAATTATTTTATATCTTATTAATTTGAGCTCTTGTTACGTTAATCGTATTTCTTAAACATCTATGATTTTAACTCTACTATACAAGAAACATTGCTCTTATTTTTAAAATAAAATATTAATGTCTTTAACTGTCTTTGAATTCTTTGTATGATTAAGATATGAATAAGTTGTCTATCACCTTATTGTCGTCAATCATACTCGATCATTTTTGTTCCATCGGTATTCGTCCTCGTCTCGCCTCCAGCGTCGGCTGTCTCTCTTCTCCTCTTGTCCAGCGTCGGCTGTCTCTCTCTGGAACTCTCCTCTTGTCCAGCGTCGTATCTCTCTCTGGAACTCTCCTCTTGTCCAGCGTCGTATCTCTCTCTGGAACTCTCCTCTTGTCCAGCGTCGTATCTCTTTCTGGAACTCTCCTCTTGTCCAGCGTCGTATCTCTCTCTGGAACTCTCCTCTTGTCCAGCGTCGTATCTCTGGAACTCTCCTCTTGTCTAGTGTCGAATCATTAATGGATCTTCTTAAGTAGTGCTGTTATTAATTAAAATGATTGTCTTTACAGCTTAGTTACGTATTTGTACGTAACTGGCAAATTTAAACTGTTTATGAAAAAAAATAAATATGCCGTGCTGACGGGCATAAGCTCCCGCTGCACCGTGGATGATTCAAGAAAGAGAACCACTGTAGCTTGCGTGTCCTATTTATACCCATGTCCTGGTCGACACCCTGCAGTGGTACGAATTCGACATGTTAGAAACTGTCTCTGGCTTCAGTTCCCCCACTCTTTGTCAAATTCGCTATTTTTTATATTTCTGCGAATTGCAGAGTCCTGTAAGTATACTCTTATACTTATCTTATAACTAATTTTACAACACATGTTCACTGTAATTTTGGACATTGCAACTTAACCCTTTTGATTTGTACACAGTTATTTCACTATTGCACTTGTACGGTGTGTCACTTTCGCGTGGTTTTCGTACACAGTATTTAGTAAATTTTATTACATTTTATGGTGCTTTTGGATTTTAATTCTTAATTCTAGTTTATGAATAATTACGGAAAAACAGTAATTGTGCAATTATTCATCTTGGGGTGGCAAACTCGCCTGCAGAGACCTGCGTTCACACACACTAGCAAAATACTGGTGTACACACTTTCAGTTACATTTGTGTGTGTGTGCACGTTGATTCAGGTCGAAACACCTGTTCATATTTTTGTCTGAGTCAAACTTGCAACCCCTGACATGCTTATTTCTAATATATTATTAATTATTTACAGTTTATTAAGTAAATTTAAATTTTTATATTCCATGCTCAGTACATCACTTATTTGTACTGTCGCATTATTCCTCTGCTTGGTAACAAAAAAAATTTAATAAATTTATTTATTACAATTTTATTTATTTATTTATTTATTATTATTATTTGCAAAAAATGTAACAAATAAAGAATAGTATTCGTCATTTCACCCTTAATTGGAGTGTAAACAAATGTCTTACCTCCCCTCTTCGTACGCTCACTGCTCGCGACCTTGTAGTAGGGTGGCTTTACAAACAGCTGATTTGACTCGTTACATTGACCTCTGTTTTCATGTGTAGAACTTCCTAAATGACGTTGCGTGGAATTTACCAATTTCTTTCTTCTGTATCTCATCATATACGATGAAAGTGTTCTGTCCTACTCGCTGTCTTAATGTATACGGTCCATTATAAAGTCTGAAGAATTTCTTCGCCGTATTATCACTCCGTTTTCCCACTGGATTTGCTTTGAGTAGTATACTTTCTCCCACGTTGAATTGTTGTAGCTTGTGAGTTAGATTAAATCTCTCTACTCTCTTGTCACCCCTTTCTGTTATCCGTTGCCTTGCGTATCCAATTTTCACACTTATTGGTACAGGTACATTTTGGTTATTAGGTTTGTTTATATATTTAGTCCAAAATCTGGTTGGCTTCTTATCTTCTTCTAATTCCATTGGAGTGTATCCTGTTGCTTCACTATAATTTTCGTTAATGGCTTTTTCAAGAAATGGTAAATATTCTGCCCATTTATTGTGTTGATTATAGCAGTATATTCGTAAATATTTACCTAATTCTTTGTTAACTCTCTCAGCAAGGTTTCCTTGAGGATGTCTTATGGATGTGAGTACTGGTTGTATTCCATTTTCCCTTAACGTCCTCTCCCATTTTTCACTTTGGAATTGTACACCTTGATCACTGAGTACCTTCTGCATTTTTCCATATAACGGAATATATTTCTGCAGTAGTGTCTTTAGAACAACTTTGGTTGTGGGTCGATAATTGGGTACAGTCGGACTGCCTTGGAAAACACATCGATACATACCAATATGTGCTTCACACCTCGACTTGATCGTGGTAATGGTCCCAGAAAATCCACTGCAATTAACTCTCCCTCTGTATGCTCTGCATTCCTACATATGTGTGTAAATTCGGTCCTTAATTTTACATTATCTTACTCATACATTCTTACCTTCGCTTCTAATCTTCCTTAGCTCTTTTCTTAACATGACATTACTTTATCTAATACATTACTTATCAATACATTAACATTCATTACCTTTTATTACATTTCTTTAACATTACCTTTCTGATCGCTACTACTTTCTTGAAATACACTTCCGTAACAGAATACTCTTTTAGCTTGTAGTGTGTCGCATGATCGGTTACAGAGGAACTGTCTTGGAAAACAACGATATTTTTCTCGAAGTCCTTAATCCTAAGTAGTCTCTGCCCTTATGACTTTTCACTCTCGCTTTCTGCTGTGTCCTTGTATCTTCAATAAGTGTTCGCTTGATCAGTCGTTGTAACAATTATGGCAATTATTGCTCATCTTAATCATTTCTTCATATTTATAACATATCAATAATAACATTCCTTACCCTTTCTTCATATTAATAACAACAATAACATCTTTTACCATTACTTTCTTAAATATTTCTCTACAATAGCATTCCTTACCATCACTAATACATTTCTTAATTAACCCTTTCAAATAATATTCCTTATAACATTTCTTAATTATACTCTCTTATATTATTATTAATAACTAATAGTAATTATTTTTCTCATTTAAAAACAATTATTTAAGTTGTAACTTTTACTTTTCGGTATATTATTTATTCAAACTAAGTTAACACTTCCACTTACCTTACGACTTTGATCTGGCCGGATCTCGTAGTGTAGGCAAACCCATTTCGTTCGACGAACTCTGACGATACATATAACGAAATAAGGCATTGAAAGAATTTAACTCTCAATTGTATGGAAGAGAAATCAGATTTTTTTTTTTATTACTCAGAAATGTTGAAATGTTAAATCTTCTTGTTACATGTTGTGCAACTCTTGCACCTTACTGACTATGGCTTACCTTATCATGGACAATTATATAACTTCATTCACACACATATACACTTACTTCAGCCCAGCATTGCACACTCATCACTCACATTCCGTTCTAAAACCCCAATTACCCGGTTACATACATGATTTTTATATCACTACCGACAACGCGTTCTTCGGTGACCTCGTGGCCAGCCCGCGGTAGCTCGAAAATGTCTCGGAAAAAGACGAAACTGAAATCCAAATTTAACGGTTAGTGTTCTACCACTCTACTCCCATCCTGTCACTGTTTTTGAAAAGAATTACTTTACTTTGATTATTGAAAACTAATGAAATTATACGAGCATATTTAGCTTGCGTGTCGGCGCCGACACCGTCAGAGGCGAACTGGCATGGGCTTTTCCTGATAGGGCGGAACAGCGTATGCACGGCCACCTGCTTTACTTCGTCGTTCAAGCTCAGTTGCTGAGGCATATTCTGTTTATACATGGAATATGGAAGTTATATTCCGGGTACCAGAGCACGATATTGGCTTCTGCTCTGCTGATGTCACCAACAGTAGGCGGGGCGTTAGCAGTGTTTCCGGGACGTCTTGGAGAAGATGGCGAGTATTTTTATGCTCTGGCCATCTTGAGTTTTTAGTCAAGAGCGTCCTTTTGAGCGCGTGCGGGTGTAGTTGCGCTTGAGCGTTGACACACATGTACAGAGTTCTGCGAATTTTGAAGGGGGCAAATTCTTC
The DNA here is from genome assembly GCA_034769895.1 of Magicicada septendecula. Taxonomy (NCBI): domain Eukaryota; kingdom Metazoa; phylum Arthropoda; class Insecta; order Hemiptera; family Cicadidae; genus Magicicada; species Magicicada septendecula. The sequence goes on from CM068373.1 coordinate 475,507,971, forward strand.
GCTCGTCGCTCTACACAATAACAACTGTGTCTCACTGCTTTGTTTCAGGCTGTTTCTCAACACCGTTCTGTTACACTGGAATGAATTTGGTTGCACAATAATTTTCACAATATTTTATACAAGCCCGCCCGAAAACGAAATAAATAAAAAATATAATTATCCCATACTGTGGAAAATAAAAACACCCAAAAATGACCCGCTACAATACCCCCTCGATGAGAATTCTGCTGTTCACAACAGAAGAAATCTCATCGATAACCCCGAAGAGGACCAGTGAGGAACTGGTGCCAACAACCCCCTGGTTCTTAATCTCATGGGTACACGACCCCCCTGGCTCAGCGACTATGGACTCATCTGAACGAGATCACTGGACTTCTCCGTAAGAGATCCCAACACCGAGAAATCGAACAGACTCGCACCACAGAGCACCTAACCTTCTAACATGCTACCCCCCAAAATCCTCAATCCCTGGCTCAGAGTATGCCAGATCCTCCACCGATATGTTTCCCCTTTTATGAAAGCTGGGCTGCCTTTAGCAAATACTGGGCTCACACACACTAACATTACATGTTGCCATAACACACTAAAAATAAAAATTTCTTTTAAAATTTATTAAAAATTTAAAAAATTCAAAATAATATTTTATCTAAAAAATTCTCTTCATTTTTTTTTTCTTTTAAAATGACTTAAATTAAGCGTTTCTTCTACTTGAACAAATCCTTAGTCTAACATGTCTTAGTCGAACGATACAGTGCAGTACAGAAAATCAGTAAACTAAACATGGTAAATACACACATAATAAAACAATCACTACCTAAAATATGCATTCGCTGGCAGGCGAAACATCATTTTTTTTTTCTTCAAAAAAATTTAAAATTCCCAAATATTTTAAAATCAAAAAAAATTTAAATTTATTTTTATTACCAGGTTTCTTTTATATGTGAAATTATTTAAAATTTGGTTCAAATTAATTAAACAAACAGATAAATTTGCCTTTCTACTATACAGGCTTAGTAGGTGTATGAATTCATCAGCTGATCGAAACTAGGTCAAGTCCAAAACCCTTGACCTACATATGTTATGTATGCTTTCTGAAAATACACTGAACATCTGTAATATTCTACCTTGAAATACAAAACATGACAAAACAAAATATTTAAAACAAACAAAATATTAATATAATAATCAAGTTGACATTTAAATTATTTACAATAAACAATTCTTGACTTTACATTATTTGCAAATCTATTAAAATTCTGTCATTGGTTTCGAAAAAATAAAAATTTTATATTCTTTATCATAACTCTCTCTCTTTATTCAACAATCTTACGTTAATCTACTGTGGGTGATGTAAATTATTTATTCTCATTTACTGTATTACTAGATCTGTATACATATATAACCTTTCTCCCCCTGTGGCTCTAATATTAATCACTTCAACTCCCATGACACCCATCTCTATCAAAATATCTATCCCAAAAACACACTAAACCCAACTTATCATTAAACACAAAATCGTCACCTTCTCCCATATATAAAAAAAAAATACTCTCTAACCCTTTGTACACAGGATACGTGTTTCCATCCCCAAAGCTCAATTCCCTTATTTGGCGGCCTGGATTCTACCTAAGGCAGCCCCTCCTCACTAAAATCTATTCTAATCCCGTCCCAACCCTTGTTGCGGACTCCTACATGACACTACCCCCTAATACAAAATTGCCATCCCCAAAAAATCTCAATCTCATTACCTTACTACAAATACAACGAAATAACCTCATTAATTATAGACAACAATATATCACTCAAAATCTACATAAAGTCTCCATTACTACTGTGTCGACATCAATATTTCACAAAATTCTATAACATACCTTACTTCAAACAACCTTACATCATATTCATCTCTACTATTTCAAATTCAACTTTGAATTCAATTGGGACAGATCTATATGCCCCACAAAATATTTATCACCCAAAAAAAAACTATCGCTTATTATCTTTCACAAATTGTTACTTTATTTCTCATTGTAGCAAATTATTTTTATCATTACTTCAAAACATCTGTAATACATCACACATTACATTGAACATCAATTACTTAACACATTTATAACTAATATACCAGTGACATATTATTGCTGATCAGCTGATATCCTGACACAATTAAAACACATCTCAAATTGAACAAATTACATGGAATACATTATCAACACTTACTTCTATTATGTGGATTGCCTGCCAGGCGTCTAATTATTGGCTTAATTTGAAGCATACACATATCATGAAAACACATATTCTTATCAGTGCCTATACCTAACATACAACAATAAAATGATACCTTTAAAATTATAATATGAACACCTTATATTAAGAGTCTGAGCATATAATTATGTGAACAGAGCACAAGCATTTTTGATTGGATTCTTGTATACATTATCATATAATATTTGCATCAATAATCATCTAACCCGATTCACAACTGTTTACCATTTGACTTTCTTAAAATTTTCAAAATTTATTATTAATAATTATTATCTATCATTGTTCATTTATTATTAAAATTTTTTCTTTTAATTATCATATTTATTAAACACAATGATTGCATTAAACTCCCTATTGCATTAACACCTCAATCACACCTGTAAACATTTTACCTTATACATGATTATAAAATTTTCATACTTACACTCCATTTAACATGACATACACCCAAAACTTAATCACCATCATCTCTGAAACATTTTACACAAAATTAGTTTAAATTAAATAATTTATCATTCATTGCCAAATTTCCATCTCGTAAAATGAATTAAATTCATAAAAAATTACTTAATTAACATTTAAATAAGCAATCAAAATATTTAAGCATATCAAATTGGTTTAATTTAATTAATGGCTGACAATATAAATTATATAGTTATCGAAACAATCACCATTAGTCAATTACTGTTTTCCCAATTAATTCTGATATTTATTTAACTTGCAAAATATTGGTATTATTATTATTATCGCAACATTTTCTAATACATATACACATTATTTACCTAACGTTTCATAATACACACAAATGAATTCACTATATTATTTACAAACTCTTGCTATTAATTGTTCAGTTTTTTCCGCACTTCATTTGTCCAGATTTGCCATGTCAGAACCATTAAAACAAAATATTTATACTGTCTTTTATTGTTTTAATAGTTTATCCTCCATCGTTCCAAATTAACCTTGGTTCTACATAACATCGTTCAATCTTATCAGCACACAAATGACTGTTTTGTGTGTTGTAACCATACAAACTAACTTCAGTCAACTTATTCAAATACTCGTTAAAACAGTCTACGTTAGGTATTTTTGTTAAGTCTCCATCATTAAATTCATTAACTATTGGGTTAATTATTTTTATTAAATCATTGTAATCATTATCATTCACATATACTTCTAAACTTTCCTTCCATTCATCATACTTTCTACTTAAATTATATAATTCTGTCTCCTTACTAACATACAATTCTCTGTTTACATCTCTCTCTTCATAACCCCAAATTACACTCTCAAAAGTATTACAGACAGAGGGTATAAATTCAATTAAATCTTTCCTGACTTCTCCAGGAAAAACAAAAAACTTCAAAAAACAATTATTTGTAGCACACTTGTCTACACAATATATACGTGAAGGTCTTCCTTCACCCCCCATTCTACCTCGTAAACAATTTACCCCCTGTTTCATACCTGTAATATAGCTCTCTTTCCACTCTCTCTCCAACTCATTAACACACATTAACATCTCATAATCACATTCTACAACTTCATTAGTACTCTCAGATACCAACTTTTCGACTACATTATTATTCTCATTATTATCAACATCATTATTATTTATTAATTCATTACCTAATACCACATTGTCATTACAACTTTCGTTTGTATTACTCGTACTTGATTCTACTTTATTCAGACTATTTCTTGTCATTTCATCGGCATATTCAAGACATACATTCTTGTCTTGTATATTATTTATCAACTCATCAAATTTTACATTTATATTCTGCTGTAACTGCATATTCTGGTCTTTAATTGCTTTAAAATTAATCTCGTTTTGAATATTTTGCTGTTCGCGTTTTATTTTCTGTTCATTAAAATCATTAGTTAATTGATCTAATTTACAGTCCATCTTTTCAAATTTACAGTCAATCTTTCGTAAGAAACTCATTATATCTAGTTCCTCTGATTGTTTACTTTTATGGGTTGAAACGGGGGTCAACTGAATCCCAGAGTCAACATCTGTTTCGTTTACTTGTGGTTGAGACGCAGTCTCGGGGTTGAATGGGCGATTACATTACTGCCGCCAGCTGTTTCTGTAACAGCACCCGGCTCCCCCCTCAACATACCACTTTCCTCCAGCGATTGCGACTCAAGGCCACTTTCACTCATAATTGAATTTATTATACTACTTTTTTCTGTATTCTCGGACATTTTTACTTAATCTATTTTTTCTTATGTAACAACTGTCATTTAGTGATTTTATTTCAAAACTGATATTTTACAAAATCAATTTGCTTTCGCAACCCTGCTTCGCTATGCATCGTCAGATGTAGGCCGGCGCTAAGATAACCCCTCTTCAGTTATATTACATCCTGGTCACGCTGCACCAATTGTAACTTTTCTCCCTTCGGTATTTTATTTATTCAAACTAAGTTAACACTTCCACTTACCTTACGACTTTGATCTGGCCGGATCTCGTAGTGTAGGCAAACCCATTTCGTTCGACGAACTCTGACGATACATATAACGAAATAAGGCATTGAAAGAATTTAACTCTCAATTGTATGGAAGAGAAATCAGATTTTTTTTTTATTACTCAGAAATGTTGAAATGTTAAATCTTCTTGTTACATGTTGTGCAACTCTTGCACCTTACTGACTATGGCTTACCTTATCATGGACAATTATATAACTTCATTCACACACATATACACTTACTTCAGCCCAGCATTGCACACTCATCACTCACATTCCGTTCTAAAACCCCAATTACCCGGTTACATACATGATTTTTATATCACTACCGACAACGCGTTCTTCGGTGACCTCGTGGCCAGCCCGCGGTAGCTCGAAAATGTCTCGGAAAAAGACGAAACTGAAATCCAAATTTAACGGTTAGTGTTCTACCACTCTACTCCCATCCTGTCACTGTTTTTGAAAAGAATTACTTTACTTTGATTATTGAAAACTAATGAAATTATACGAGCATATTTAGCTCGCGTGTCGGCGCCGACACCGTCAGAGGCGAACTGGCATGGGCTTTTCCTGATAGGGCGGAACAGCGTATGCATGGCCACCTGCTTTGCTTCGTTGTTCAAGCTCAGTTGCTGAGGCATATTCCGTTTATACATGGAATATGGAAGTTATATTCCGGGTACCAGAGCACGATATTGGCTTCTGCTCTGCTGATGTCACCAACAGTAGGCGGGGCGTTAGCAGTGTTTCCGGGACGTCTTGGAGAAGACGGCGAGTATTTTTACGCTCTGGCCATCTTGAGATTTTATAGTCAAGAGCGTCCTTTTGAGCGCGTGCGGGTGTAGTTGCGCTTGAGCGTTGACACACATGTACAGAGTTCTGCGAATTTTGAAGGGGGCAAATTCTTCGCTCGTCGCTCTACACAATAACAACTGCGTCTCACTGCTTTGTTTCAGGCTGTTTCTCAACACCGTTCTGTTACACTGGAATGAATTTGGTTGCACAATAATTTTCACAATATTTTATACAAGCCCGCCCGAAAACGAAATAAATAAAAAATATAATTATCCCATACTGTGGAAAATAAAAACACCCAAAAATGACCCGCTACAAAGTTCGGTTCGGTGTGTCGTTTGAACTGACACCCCTCATTATAACAATAGGTTGTTGTACACAGGAAATTCATTGTGTTCACCCTCGTATAAACAACGTCCGCGTTCCATTGTATTATCACCTCGTTACCTTTCTGTTGCATAGCTGCGACGTTTGTGTTTATCGTAGAAGTCACCTGTTCTTAGTGCAACGTTTTCATCTTGCCTGTCGGCCACACAAAATCTACCCTCTTTCTCTCGTTACAAATGTTTCGCTCTTTCTCCATTCTCTCGTCCCTAGTTTGGTTGAGTGAACTGACGTGAACAGCTGTCGACGGTTTTTTCATTCGTCGTTTATGATAACCTCTGTAGTTTTCATAATTACAGTTATAATTATCGTTATTATAATTATCGTGCGTATATCTAACATCATACTTACCACAATTTTGCGTGGTGTTTCGTTTAGATAACTTACTACGTTTCTTGTTATACCTACAGTGATATTTATCTCCGTAAGTGTAGTGCCTTAAGTGTTTCACCTTATGTGACTTACTAGTGTGTGTGTGACTCACAATTTGAATATCGCTATTAATAAGGTATGTTTTATTAACCTTTATTTGCTTCTCCTCCTTAATGTTAATTACTTTTTTATAATTATCATTAGTAATTACACACGTATTTTTAACTACTATGGTTTGTTCACCTTCTACTGACGCTATGTGCGTATTTGTGTCTCTAATTTTCTCTTTTGCTATCCTTTCTTCTCTTAATTCTTCAGTCAGTTTTGTAAAAAATTCTGTTAACTCTTCTATTTGGGTTCTAATATTATTTTCTTTTACTTTTTCTGTTTGTTTGTTCTCTACTTCACCAAATACGGCTTGCATCATGGCTTCAAGTGCTTCTCCCATCCTCAAACTTCCCGATATTGCCATGGTGAATTATTATTAAAATATTTATTTAATAGTAATTCTTTAAAAATTATTATTGATAACCGTTCCCTACTTATTTATTTATTTCTGTATTTTTATTAATAGTTATTATTAATACTCATTACAGTTACACCTGTTACATAGACAACAATATTATTTGTGGGCGCCAGCTGTGTGATTACACAACAATTTAACATTACATTCAGTTACTGTTTAATATAAATAATAATTACATATTATACATTTTTCATTTAACACACTCTTTATATTTTAGAGCAACCATTTAGCTACATAAAAAAAATTTTAATAGTTAAATGATGGGGATCGGGTCATACATTCATGAGCTACAATTTATGTCACAAATTTTTGTACATAAATTTAGGCATGTCGTGCCCCACGTCCAGGGCGACAATCTATACAACATTTTTTATTTTGTTAAAATTACTTTCAAATACAGATACACTCCTATTTGTTTTTGAATAGCCCCACGTTCTTTGGGAGCCAAACTATGTAACGTCACAATTTGCAAATTTATTATAATTTAAATTTGTGGAGCCCCACGATCTTGGAGCACCAAATTTATGCAACGTTACATATACATAAAATAGGCGTGAACGATCTCACGTTCAAGATTGACAAATTCTTTAAACAATATAACATTTAAATTGGGTGTCAGGTGTATCTGCAATAAGAACTCTATGTAACTTGAAACAGTAATTAAAATTTATTTGATACTAAGAAAAAATATGTGCACATGGCACTGACTTCGATTTTAAAACATTAGTTATTATTTGTTATTATGCTGTAAGGCTTAAGATATATACATCCTTACTGACTAAATATTCTATGCTACTAATTATTATATAAAAGAAAAATCTTATTTTCAGACTACTCAGTCTATTAATATGTTTCAAAAAATCAATATTTAAATCTTTTTTTCTATATTGTAACGTACTCAAAATATTAATAGTTCTTGTTTCGCAGTACTGTTTTCTCAAATACTAATTGTTTTTATTTAAATGCTTTGTAATCATTTTATATCCTATTAATTTGAGCTCTTGTTACGTTAATCGTATTTCTTAAACATCTATGATTTTAACTCTACTATACAAGAAACATTGCTCTTATTTTTAAAATAAAATATTAATGTCTTTAACTGTATTTGAATTCTTTGTATGATTAAGATATGAATAAGTTGTCTATCACCTTATTTTCGTCAATCATACTCGATCATTTTTGTTCCATCGGTATTCATCCTCGTCTCGCCTCCAGCGTCGGCTGTCTTTCTTCTCCTCTTGTCCAGCGTTGGCTGTCTCTCTCTGGAACTCTCCTCTTGTCCAGCGTCGTATCTCTCTCTGGAACTCTCCTCTTGTCCAGCGTCGTATCTTGTAATCAATTACATTTATTGTTTTATTACTTATGGTGAAAATGTAAATTTTGTCTATACGTAAATAATTTTCAGGCGCCATGTTTGTTATAAAGCAACATGATCGAAATTTACTGTTAGGGCCAGAATTCGTGTTAATACGTACCAGTTTAGTGGAACCAATTACCTGAAATAACAATACATCAAATAACATATAAAAGTATTTATTAATATTAAATATTAATAAGCATTACATATTGCGCCATGGGCGTTGTCCACATGGAATTACATTACACAAAGAATATATGCTGCATTAATACATGTTATAGGAGAAGACATACATATTTATTAATTCAAAGTAACTTTCATATTAATTCAACAAAGATATATAGTTATATGTGTTGCTCAACCCAGCACTTAGAAATAATTACGCACGCACACAACCACTCACCCTTTCATTCTCATGGTACAACTTTATGCATAGTGGAGCTCCTTTTAAATAATGAAAAATTTAAATGATTTTTTAAATAATTGATTTAAAATTTGGTATTTGGAAATAATTAAAGGATTGAAAATGTAAAAGGAACGTTCTCACCAATTTCGTGTCGGTGTTGTAGTTCTTTGCGGTAAAACTTCGCGTACGTTACCGCGAGTTTTACGTATATACGTTACGGTCACATTTTGGTAGTTGACGCACTTATACTGTTTATTAACCACCTACCGTGGTCTAAAAGGTTAAAATTCACCCGGGAGTGAATTGGTTTTGCCGGCCGGCACTGATCAGTCGCTGCAGCTAAATGACGACAATTCCTAGTTGAATTCTGCGGAAGTGGGGTGTACTGACGTCACATTTTCTTTGTCTAACTTGTTGACATCGCCGTTTTGTTGTTGTCAACACATTCTCCGCCTCTGACGTAATTAAGGCTTGGCTTGCTTATCGCAATAACTGCACACTGTTTTTGTGATGTGACACCGTTTTTTGTCATGAATTAGTTCAAATCCTGGCAAATATTGTAATATAGTCCACTCACTGTAAATTCGATATCCGGTGTTTGAGGTCGGGTTGGGTATGTCAAAAAATAGAAAAATACAATATTTATGATCTCGTTACCATATTTTAGGTAATTATAAAATGTACCATGATTGTACCATCACAATCTCTCTCTGAAACTCTCCTCTTGTCCAGCGTTGTATCTCTTTCTGGAACTCTCCTCTTGTCCAGCGTCGTATCTCTCTCTGGAACTCACCTCTTGCCCAGCGTCGTATCTCTGGAACTCTCCTCTTGTCTAGTGTCGAATCATTAATAGATCTTCTTAAGTAGTGCTGTTATTAATTAAAATAATTGTCTTTACAGCTTAGTTACATATTTGTACGTAACTGGCAAATTTAAACTGTTTATGAAAAAAAATAAATACGCCGTGCTGACGGGGATAAGCTCCCGCTGCACCGTGGATGATTCAAGAAAGAGAACCACTGTAGCTTGCGTGTCCTATTTATACCCATGTCCTGGTCGACACCCTGCAGTGGTACGAATTCGACATGTTAGAAACTGTCTCTGGCTTCAGTTCCCCCACTCTTTGTCAAATTCGCTATTTTTTATATTTCTGCGAATTGCAGAGTCCTGTAAGTATACTCTTATACTTATCTTATAACTAATTTTACAACACATGTTCACTGTAATTTTGGACATTGCAACTTAACCCTTTTGATTTGTACACAGTTATTTCACTATTGCACTTGTACGGTGTGTCACTTTCGCGTGGTTTTCGTACACAGTATTTAGTAAATTTTATTACATTTTATGGTGCTTTTGGATTTTAATTCTTAATTCTAGTTTATGAATAATTACGGAAAAACAGTAATTGTGCAATTATTCATCTTGGGGTGGCAAACTCGCCTGCAGAGACCTGCGTTCACACACACTAGCAAAATACTGGTGTACACACTTTCAGTTACATTTGTGTGTGTGTGCACGTTGATTCAGGTCGAAACACCTGTTCATATTTTTGTCTGAGTCAAACTTGCAATCCCTAACATGCTTATTTCTAATATATTATTAATTATTTACAGTTTATTAAGTAAATTTAAATTTTTATATTCCATGCTCAGTACATCACTTATTTGTACTGTCGCAATTTATTATTTCCTTTTACTACTTCTGACTTTACTTGTTTCACAAATTTTTCTATTCAAACTTCTACTGTCATTTTATTAATTTTCTTTTCAAATCTACACCACAACAAAAGATTTACTCAGACATTATTACTTATGTTAATTCTTAATTTAAAGAATGCTACCCAGTTTGCTCACACGCACATACATACAAATTACCCCCTTTTTATTTAAAATAATAATATATTTGAATGGATACAGTTACGTGTGCAGCTTCGTTTCTACCGACCGCATGGCGCGTCACCCAGAGTTCCCTAATTCGATGTTCAAAACATTGTGGTTTCACTGGTATTAAACTTCTCACTGATTTTACTGTATATATTATTAATTTATACTGCTTTACACATCTCTGGTACACTTGTTTGGTCGGCTGACCTTAATATGCTCGAGTTAAGATTTTTTATGACCACGCGGTCTGAAGGTGTTATTCGACTGGGGAGAGAACTTTATTTTACGATGTGACATCCGGGCGGGCATCACTGCCTTGCCGGTGAACAAATTTCATCGCCGCACACAGCCTTAGTTGTCCAAGTTTTTTAGTGGCTGTACACCTGGCACACAGGATTTACGTGTGCTGTATGTCGACGATATTTCACTGCCTTTACTTTCGTTTATGTACAGTTAGGCGCTCCCCAGATGCAGGTGCTTGTGCATTTGTGAGTGGACGTCACACAACCACAAAGTTCTCGGAAGTGTGCTACAGTTGACAATGCATTCTTTCCACATATTTCAACACAGTTACAGCGTACCTTTGCATTGTTTAGACTGCGAGTTAAATTCAACCAAGGACTGGACACATATATGAAATGAATTTAAAGTATTTTAAAAGATGAAAACCAAAATTAATGAAGTAAAAAAACCCTTCTAATTCGCCCCATTACAATACCCCCCCCCAATGAGAGAGCTTCTGTCGAAACAGAAGAAATCTCATTGCTAAAACCCCTAAGAGGACCGGTGAGGAACTGGTGCCAACAACCCCCTTTTGCTCTTACACTTCATGGGTAAACGGCCCCCCTGGCTCGGCGACTATGGACGCATCTGAACGAGATCACTGGACTTCTCTGTAGGAGATCCCAACACCAAAAAATCGAACAGATACGCACCACAGTGCACCTCACCTTCTAACATGTTTCCCCAAAAAATCCAACTCCCTGGCTCAGATCATGCCAGATCCTCAACCGATATGTTCCCCCTTTTATGCAAACTGGGTCGCCTTTGGCAAATACTGGGCGCATACATACACCTATAATATTTTCTAAACAAACTCATCATTTAAAATCACAAAATATTCACTATTCTTTTAAGTTCAAAATCAGATTGTATCAAAAAAAAAAAACAAAAATCTCTTATCCGAATGGATTGATTCTCTTGGTTATTATTACTAATTAGAAAAACAAATAAATTGAATATTGAATTAAAACATGAACTGCCTTATCCTGACATTTGATTATACATATATCCTAAACAATATAATTCAATAACACTATTACTACGCATAACAATAATACAATCGGAATTTAAAACATCAATTTGATGCAGGCACCAAAAATATATATATATTTTTTTTCTACTACCCCCTTTTAATCCCTTAACCCCTGATACCCGTTACACATTAATGTGTTCTGCGCTAGGCTTCTTGGCCTTTTACAGCCTCATCCTAGCCGTAAACCACATCTCCCTCGTGACCTGTAACTGGGTCACCGCCCATCCACACTCACTATTACCCCCCTGGACTGTAGCGTCCAGTTGCTTTCACAAGGACTGATGCGGAAGGGGTGGACATTTTTTCTTTTATTCCACCCCCATCCTTGCTTCGGCGTTACAATAAAATTCAGTATTACACCTACTGTTCTTGATTTATACACCCCTAATGGACTACCACCCCTATCTGGGTGAAAATAGACCTGTTCCAAAATTTGGTAGATTCCCCAAAAAATAGCCCCCCTACTAAATCTAACAAACCACCGGGTTGACAAAATAAAACAAACCACAAGCCGGTTATATCAGGTAAAATTTATGATTTGCCACAATTAACTACTTTCACGGTCATGATCCGGTGAGGTCATGGCCGCACTTAGGTGGGGAATCTACAGTTAAAACATAAAACGTAGATTGACATTAATAAAAATTATATGAACAGTAACATACACATCTTAGGTTCCTCAAACATTTTTGATAGCATTCACGCAAAATTTCCTTCAGGTTCCAATTTAAGTAAAGTACATATTCCATTTGTTTAACAATTATATTTGAAATTTGAATCAGAATATATATGAATATGTTATTAAAATCATCTTTCCAACTAATTTCATTATCAAAATAATTGAATTATATTTAATTTCTCAAACTCTAAATTGCAATAATTACCTCATTATTATTTTGTCTGTAAAAAATTAACTTCAATTCTTTTATGTCACAATAAGATTTTGCTGCTGGCAATGATTCAGCAGACTACAACATTTTTGTTATTGTCAATTTAGCATGACTATAGACATTAGTCACAACATACAACACACCTGTTTACATTAACAGTAGTCTGCCAGACTGGTGTTATAAACACTGTTATGAACACTCACATAGTCTAAACATTCTGGTTACCTCACCCCTCATACCTGTACTTTTAATTTTCAATTTTTATAAATCTTTTAATGTTAACATATTTATCAGCTGGTACCAATTCAGATCAGACTTAATTTTGCTTCATTAATAAAATTGGCCCTTTTAAATTATTTGTTTACCTTGAAAATTCTTTAATAATCTCCACTCAAAACAGTTTAACTTTAATTATAGCTATATGAAGTTAATGTATAAAATATATAAAATTACAGTTCAATTTGAATAAAAATGAAGTTGCACATCACTAACCTTCATATTATTAAGTTACTCCAATGAAAACTCCAATTTAATTTAGTCTCTTCATACATTCCAAACAATTTCAATTACTTTAATTACGTTTATCAAAATGATTCTACGTGGTTTAATGTTTAATTTTTCTTAGTATTTCAATAAATTTTACAAACATTACATCATTAGTATCAAGTCTCTCTTTAAATTCCTCCACAATCACATTCTATATACCATTTATCTCTACTCCTAACCTAACATAGCAGGTACCACAAAATAATAATTAAACCTTTTGGTTACATAGCTTTTACTTTAAAAACATTTTCAAAAATTATTTTTTCTTTCATTACCTGTAAATAGGTTATATGTTACATATACAGAATTATGGTGTATCGAGATGCGATTGAAGATGAACAGAACCCCACTTCTATGACAGTGAACAACTACCCTTCTAACGGTACTGAATTCTATACCTGCCTCCTTTTTCCATAATAATAAACAAACCACAACCACTAATCTACGACCTCATCTCACTACACCATAATTCTATTGGATTATACAGAAAATTTTATTTCGTTTGTCTACTCAGCCACAAAACTTCTTCACTACCTACCTAATTAAGGGATGAGTTTACAATTCATAAATAACGCCAGTTCATTGAATTTTGAGGATTACCCTAATGTATTATTTAGAATTAAGGCAATCAAATGGTTCCAAAAAGTGTGCCAATGTATGTAACTATTGTTATGTTTTATCTAAGGGGATGGTTAAGGAGATCGGGAAGATAAAAAAGGTAAGGATTATTAAAAGGTCAAGAACTAGGACTAAAGGTAAGGACGAAGCTTCCTCCGAAAATAAGGGTAAATGGAGAAAACCAAGGCTCGCGTGGGCAGGGGCGCGCCCTGAAGTAGACGAACCCCACTGGGACAAGTGGGGAACATCTACCCGCTACCACTTACTGTTTTATATTAACTTCCTAATTTTACAGTTATTTATTTTATGTTCAATTACAAGATTCAATGTATTATTTTATTTTAACCAATACTTTTTTAAATTGGTGGCGTTATGGGTACCCACTATTTCCCCCATCATTTGGTTTCATAAAACGTAGGCATTATCCATTTTAATGTCAACAACTTCATACGGTCCTTCATACAACAAAAAGAATTTTTTGATCTCTATCTTGTGCACTTGATAAATCGTGTCTTCTCACTAATACTAACTGCCCTATCTCATATTTGACCCACTTACCTTTGCCATCATGCTTTTGCTTTTTCTTCTCTCCCTTAGTGAGCAGACTCTCGTTGGCAAGTCGTATTTTTACATCTTTGTCCAAAACTCTTTCTTCCGGTGGATATTCAAAAAGTTGTTCTAATATTCTGGGTGGACGGCTTCCCTTGATTTTTTCGTACGGTGTAAATCCTGTAGAATCGTGGGTTGTGCTGTTTAACCAATCCTCCACTTTCTTCACATACAAAGGCCACTCTGTGTGTTTGGAGTGGCAATACGCCCTTAATATTCTGCCGATTTCTCGCATCACCCGCTCTGCCTGGTTCGACTGTGGATGGTAAACTGCCGTATGTTTGGGTATGATGCCTTCCCAGCCAAGAGTCTGTCTCCACTTGCCGCTGATGAACTGCGGTCCATGATCTGATAAAATTACCTTCGGCTTCCCTACGTTGATCATGTAGTCCTTGGTGATCTTCTCGCTGAGTACTTTGCTAGTAGCTCTCTTTACACTGTATAACCTAACAAACTTGGTAAAAGTATCCAAAACAACAAAAATATATACCACTCCTCCTCTACCTTTAGGCAATGGCCCATACAAATCTACTGCAACTAAATCAAAAGGTCTTTCTACTTTAATATACTTCATTTCACCTTCAACCCTGTAATTTACTACTTTAGACTTTTGACACAGATCGCAAACTCTTAATACTCTTCTAACTCTCTTCTCCATATTTTTAAAAACTTAAGATTCTTTTAGTACAGTTGCACATTTTTTTGCCCCGAAATGACCATATCTTATGTGGCAATCCCAAATAATTCTATCTACTAATTCATTAGGTATCATTAACCTCCAATCCCGTTCACCCCCTTCTACTTTCTTAAACAGAATTCCCTTATGTATCTGGAAATGTGTATTATACTCTGAACCATTAACATCTGCTTCTAAACTATTTATTATCTTACCTAATTTATTTTCTGATCTTTGTCTATCTTTAATTTCCCTTAAATCCTCCCCAAAAATTCTATCTTCCCGAGTTAATCGAAAAATTTCTATTTCTTTCAGGTCTCTCCCTGTCTTATTATCGATAGTGTCTACTCTGGACAGAGTGTCCGGTACTTTATTATCTGACCCCTTAATATACTCCCAAGAAAAGTTGTACTCTTGTAAAGCTAATACCCACCTGGTTAATCTGCTATACTTCAGCTTACATGTATTTAGGAATGATAAGGCCTTATGATCGGTCCTGATGACGGTTTGGTTTCCTAGCAGGTAAGTGCGGAATTTCTTCACAGCGAAGACGATGCTCAGCAATTCCATTTCGGTAGTGGTGTAATTTTTTTCTGCTGCCAATAAGGTTCTGCTGGCGAAAGCGATGGTCCTGTGCTCCTGATCCTCACCCTCCTGGTAAAGCTCTGCGCCGAGGGCTATGTTGCTGGCATCCGTCTGTAAATAAAACTTTCTCTGAAAATCGGGGTGATTCATCATTATTGTGTCTATAAATTTCTCTTTGATTTCATTGAAAATAGTTCTCTCCTCCTCTCCCCATTTCCATTGTTTATTCTTTTGTAAAACAGCACTTAATTTAGAGGTAATATGTGCATAATTTCTCTGGAATTTTCTATAAAAGTTGCATAATCCTAGAAAGCTCTGGAACTGTTTAATATTCTTTGGTTCTGGAAAACGTATGATAGCTTCTACTTTGTCTGGGTTTGCTAAAATTCCTTCAGGAGTTATAGTGAAACCCAAAAAATGTATTTTGGTTTGTAAAAATTTCGACTTATCCCAATTAACTGTCAGACCCCCTTTTTGTAACTTGTCTAACACATACTCAATATGTTCTAAATGTTCCATGAAAGTTCTGGATGCTATTAGTATATCATCAACATATACAGTCAGAAAATCTAAGTCTTTTGGTTGTAATATCATGTCTAAACATTTAATAAAACCCGCTACACTAGTATTAAGCCCAAATGGCAGGCGTTTAAATTGATAGTTTTTTCCATTGAAAAGAAACGCAGTAAATTTATGGCTTTCTGGCGCTAATGGGACTTGCCAGTAGCCCGCCGTTAAATCTAAGGATGTCATATATCTGACTCCACTAAACTTTTGAAAAATTTCATTCATGGCTTCCGGTGATTCCCGGTCAGGTATTATAATCTGATTAATTTTTCTAGCGTCTAAGCACAATCTTACCTTTCCATCCTTTTTGATGACCACTACCAATGGATTCGAGTAAGGCGATATGGATCTTTCAATGATGTCCCCTTCCATCATGCGGTCCAACTCTTCTTGAACGGCTCTCCTCTTTGAAAATGGCACTGGATAACTTCTCTGCATGTAGGGTGAGTGCTCTCGAATCTTCAGCTCGCATACATAGTCCCTGGCTTTTCCAGGCAACTCAGCAAACACATCTCTAAAACGTTCAATAACTGCCCACAACTCCTGTCATTGGGGGCTCCCTATAACTCCACCCTCTTTAAAAAATGTCTCTGCCCTATTTTCCCATACTCTCTCATCATTCTCCATGCTCTCACTCTCTTGACACACATTCACTCTTGTTTCTATAATTCCCTCGCCTACTCGGTTTTGTATCATCTTTACACCCGTAACTCTAGCCTTACTTATTTTTTGCGTACCGTATCACTTATTATATGATATATAATTACCTTAATATCCACTTTAGTGATACACAGTTTCGTCACTGATGACGCGTTTCGGGACTAAGTCCCATCCTCAGATACATAATTAATAAACTAAAATATTAAAATCACGACCATGATACTGGTCAAGTCAAAAATAAATAAAATAAATTATAAATCGCATGTAATAAGTTTTGCTAACCACGGCTGGAGCTCCCGCATGCGTTCACCCGCAACCGCGATTGTCACGCGACTGGTCAAAGATTAAGACAAACTGATTGCAGTGTCGAACAGGTAATTTGACGCAAAATTTACCTGGTCATTTAATAAACTGTTTTTGGTGTTACTATCTTTTAAAGCTTTATAAATTTCAAATTTAATTGCTTAATATCATAGAGCAAATTAACAAATACGTTACAAATAAGATTAGACTTCACAAACATAAACAGGCAATTAAAATCAGCCAGTTAAGTAATAGTAAATATAAAGATAACATCGAACGCACGCACATTTTCTACCCTAGAGTAATAAATACAACTGACGTCACTTTAACTGACGCAGAGACAAAACTTATCAGCAAAGGTCTAAATTACAATTTTCCCCCCAACCTTAAAAATAAACATAACTTAATTAAAGAAATAATTGAAGCCGAGTCAGTGATAAAAAACATTCCTGACCCAGGTAAACAAAATGAAATAAGAGTATTAGTAAATAATAAGTTTAATAAAATCATTAAAAACAAGAATAATAAGCTTATACAAAATAAAGTTAATTACACTAAAGCACAACACGAACAACGCATAGCTATACAACTAAATAAAAAACTTTCTAATAATAATATTTACATAACCAAGGTAGATAAGGGAAATTCTATAGCCATGCTGAAACTTGACGAATACACACAAAAAGTACACAACTTTATAAATGACAACAATATTACTAAGTTGACATCCGACCCCACTAAGAAGTACACTTTAGAACTGAATAAAACAATAAATAAATGCACGCAACTATTTGATAAACGCACACAATCTTCACTAAAACCAATAAATGCTAGTGCGCCTTGTTTGAGGGGTCTTCCGAAAGTACATAAACAGAACACTCCAATTAGACCATTAGTTAATTTTACAACTGCCCCCGGTTATAAAATAGCTAAAACCTTAGTAAAAATCATCAGAGAGCACACCAACTTAGAAAATAATCGGAGTGTTAAAAGCTATAAGGATTTTATCAAAAATATAAACCACGTTACAATTCAACCAAACTACAAACTAGTATCATTCGACATAGTAGATTTATACACTAATGTGCCTATTGATGAAACTTTAATTTTACTCAGGCATAATTTAATGAATAAAGGTTCTTTAGAAATACAGAAAGTTAACCAACTGATGATGATACTAAAAACAATTCTTCATCAAAACTATTTTTCATTTGAAAATGCATATTATAAACAGAATGAAGGACTTGCCATGGGATCTCCACTTTCTGGCATCCTGGCGGACCTATATCTAAACCATTTAGAAAATACAAAAATTTTAAAAGATAATTATTTCGCCAGTAAAATCATCCATTACTCCAGATATGTAGATGATACCTTTATTATTTTTAACGGGAATGCCAGACAAATAGAATTATTTAAAAATTACCTAAACAAAATTCATAACAAATTAAAATTTACTATGGAGATCGAAAACAACAAAAGTATCAATTTTTTAGACCTCACTGTATTACACAACGGGAATAATTTAAAATACAAAATCTTTAGAAAACACACTAGTACTGACACAGTAATACACTATGATTCATATCATCCCATTACACAAAAAGTGGCAGTGTTTAACAGTCTTGTCAACAGACTTTTAAATGTTCCCCTCGAAAAGGAGGACTACTTAAATGAGGTTAGCACTATCAAACAAATAGCAATAAATAACGGGTATAAATCTACAATAGTTGACAAAATAATAAATAGGCATAGGAAACGTTTAGAAAATAAAAATTCAAACTCTATAAAAGCAAGTAACAAAAATTATAAATATCTTTCGGCTAATTTCACAGGTATTATGCCAAATATTTTAAGACCCGTTCTTAAAGATAATAACTATATTTTATCATTTAAAACAAATAATAATTTAGGAAGTTATTTCAAAAACAAAAACAAATTACCATTAAAAAAGCAATGTGGTGTATATAAAATAAAATGTGATGATTGTGATGCGTTCTATATCGGTCAATCTGGCAGATGTTTTTATAAAAGATTTTTAGAACATATTCCTAAGCCAAGTAATAATAAGTCCAACTTTGCACAACATTTAATATCAAGCGGACATAAATATACGAACTTCGAAGAAAATTTAACTGCGTTGCATATTTGTAAAAAGGGTAGACGGATGAATAGTCTGGAGGAATTTGAAATTTATAAAGCTTTAAAAGATAGTAACACCAAAAACAGTTTATTAAATGACCAGGTAAATTTTGCGTCAAATTACCTGTTCGACACTGCAATCAGTTTGTCTTAATCTTTGACCAGTCGCGTGACAATCGCGGTTGCGGGTGAACGCATGCGGGAGCTCCAGCCGTGGTTAGCAAAACTTATTACATGCGATTTATAATTTATTTTATTTATTTTTGACTTGACCAGTATCATGGTCGTGATTTTAATATTTTAGTTTATTAATTATGTATCTGAGGATGGGACTTAGTCCCGAAACGCGTCATCAGTGACGAAACTGTGTATCACTAAAGTGGATATTAAGGTAATTATATAACTCTAGCCTTATCTAACACCCTCTTAAAATCTACCCTGATTGGTTCATGCCCCTTATTAAATTCCACTATTCTCCGGTTAAAATCAATTGCTGCTTTATTTCTCTTCAAAAAATCATTTCCCAGAATTATGTCTAAATTCAAACCCTTAACTATTAGGAAAGTATTCTCAAATTCTATTCCATTAATATATATGTTTAATTGAACTTGTTTAGTGACTCGTTTACTTCATACTCCCGTCACCCCCACTACTGTTACTCCCACTACTGGTAATGATGGAATATTCTTATTTACCCTTTGTAATTCACCCAGTACATTCTCTGAAACTACTGATATCTCACTACCCATATCAATCAATGTTTTGTCATCCTTACCTTCTATGGTTATAAATACCTCCGTCAGTCCGGTTTTGGTTTCTGTCATTTGTGCAGCATCCTCCTCCAGTAACTCCTCTGCCATGTCTCTGATAATTATGTTGCTGCGATAGTTATGCTCCTCTTGGACCCCCAGGTTCTCCTCCGACAATGGATGGGCCCAGTTCTCCATTGTCTCCTCTAGTTTCCCGTGGATGGACCTACTACTGCCTGGCTGTATCCACCTCTGCCTCTATTTCCACTTCCGTTTCCCCTCAGTGCTCCTCTAGCGTTCTCGCCTCCTCTCTGCGGTTGACTTTGTGGCTGATATGTCCGCTCATTGCGTTGACATTCTCTTGGTTTGTGACATCTAAAACATGTGGTTCTTATTGAATAATTATTTACATTACAATCGACACACCTCCAACTCTCGCCTCGATTATCATTATTTCCCCCTCGCGCCCCTCGGTGAAAATTTGGTATTCCCCGGGATTGATTATGATTACCATTCATATGTGTTATTGGTGCGTTTATTCGCCTACTCATATCACGTTCCCGTATATTCTGAAAAATATCCAATATTTTCTCTAGTTCTGTAATCTCTAGAATCTCGCGGGTCATTAGCGTAATCTGTATTTCCCTGGGCAAATGCTTACTTATGTGACAGACGAATGACCGAAATGGTAATGGTGGCTCTAAATATTTGGCCTCATTGTATAATCGCATTACATACATAGTTACGGTGCCCCCTTGGGTCCCAAAATTACCTGGTCCCATAATTTTACTCCGCAATATTTCTTGTTCCTCCTCCGACCAATATTTCTCTCTAAAGGCCATCTCAAAACACTGATAATTTACCCAGTCTACTTTATGTACCTCCGCCCATACCGCGGAATTCCCTCTAAAACACTTCATTATTTTTAACAGTTGTACTTCCCAGCTACTTCTACAAAACTGATTAAATTCTTTGACTCTGTTTAAAAACTGCATAGGGTGTACCCCCCTATTTTCACAATTAAACAACTCCAAATCAATATCGCTATTCACATCTTTAGTAATGACTATTTGTTCAGTAACACTATTAAGTTTTTCGTTTATAGCTATATTCAATTCATCTTTAACATTAACTATGCTCTGCTCAATTGATGCAAATATATTGTTATTTAAACTCTCAATTTGTACATGACGCTTATCTATAGTATTCACTGTATTATGTATAGCTTGTATCTCTGTTTTGCAATTACTTTCTATTTCATTGATTTTGATATTAGTACTAATTTCATATGTTTCAATCTTTCAACTACACAATTCAACTTGTACTCACTACTAACATTACATTCATCTATTTTACGATCAAAATTTTCGGTTACCTTCTGTATTTGTTTATTGGTTTTTTCTACCACACTACTCTCAACTTCGTCAATTCTATTATTCATACTATTTAATGAGTGACTCAATTTCTCGTTTAATTCAAATTTCAACTCGTTAAAACTACTTTCGCATTTCATTTTTACCTCATCAATGTCAAATTTAAGTACATCAAATTTAGCGTCAAATTTATTCAATTTTATATCGTTATTGTCAAAACGATTATTTAATTCGTTAAATTTGTTATTCTGTACTTCTAATTTACAGTTAAAGTCACTTTTCATTTCATTCAATGTTATGTCGTTACTGTCAAAACGTTTACTTATAAGGTTAAATAAGTCACTCATGGACATCTCTTTTTCTTTTGTTTTAATTGTTACGGGAGTGGAAATCGCTCCCGGCGTACTAATTACAGATTCTTCTACATTCTGGTCCTCTATTGACAGTGACTCTGTTTGAATACCTGAGTCGGTATTTGTTTGACTTTCTGTCTGACTGTCAGAGAAGCTGACTTCATTATTGTCTGCCATTTTTATATTGTAAATTTACTACTTTTCTTAATTTACATATACTGCTCTTAGACTTATTTCTACAACATCTTATATTTACTCTAATCTTAACTCATTGTCTTGCGTACATTACGTAATTTTTTCCGTATCGTTATTTAACCTTCAACCATACTTGTATTCGCTTTTAGGTGCCGATTTATAATTATTTTACAAATCGAGTCTCTGCTCGCAGCGCCATCTGTGTTAACTCAGATTAATAAGAGACTTATACCATTTAAATATTGGCTTACCCAGGATAACTCACCTTCCAATCCAAAGTCCGTCGCACGAACGGCGTAATACAAGCAGGGTTCAAGGTTAACTCAGTAACATACTCAACTTGCATTTATGTAAAACAACTCAAATTTTATTAGACCATTATATTTATTATTTCCTTTTACTACTTCTGACTTTACTTGTTTCACAGATTTTTCTATTCAAACTTCTACTGTCATTTTATTAATTTTCTTTTCAAATCTACACCACAACAAAAGATTTACTCAGACATTATTACTTATGTTAATTCTTAATTTAAAGAATGCTACCCAGTTTGCTCACACGCACACACATACAAATTACCCCCTTTTTATTTAAAATAATATATTTGAATGGATACAGTTACGTGTGCAGCTTCGTTTCTACCGACCGCATGGCGCGTCACCCAGAGTTCCCTAATTCGATGTTCAAAACATTGTGGTTTCACTGGTATTAAACTTCTCACTGATTTTACTGTATATATTATTAATTTATACTGCTTTACACATCTCTGGTACACTTGTTTGGTCGGCCGACCTTAATATGCTCGAGCTAAGATTTTTTATGACCGCGCGGTCTGAAGGTGTTATTCGACTGGGGAGAGAACTTTATTTTACGATGTGACATCCGGGCGGGCATCACTGCCTTGCCGATGAACAAATTTCATCGCCGCACACAGCCTTAGTTGTCCAAGTTTTTTAGTGGCTGTACACCTGGCACACAGGATTTACGTGTGCTGTATGTCGACGATATTTCACTGCCTTTACTTTCGTTTATGTACAGTTAGGCGCTCCGCAGGTGCAGGTGCTTGTGCATTTGTGAGTGGACGTCACACAACCGCAAAGTTCTCGGAAGTGTGCTACAGTTGACAACGCATTCTTTCCACATATTTCAACACAGTTACAGCGTACCTTTGCATTGTTTAGACTGCGAGTTAAATTCAACCAAGGACTGGACACATATATGAAATGAATTTAAAGTATTTTAAAAGATGAAAACCAAAATTAATGAAGTAAAAAAACCCTTCTAATTCGCCCCATTACACCCCTTTCTACTTGTTTAAACAGAATCCCTTGATATACGTGAAAACGTGTACTATATTCAGCCCCATCTACCTCCGCTTCTAAAGTAACAATTATTTTACCCAATTTACTTTCAGATCTTTGCATATTCTTTATGTCCCTTAACTCCTCACCAAAAATTCTATCTTCTCTAGTTAATCTAAAAATTTCTATCTCTTTAAGGTCCCTACCTGTTTTATTTTCTATAATATCTACCCTGGAAAGTGTGTCTGGTACTTTATTATCTGACCCCTTTATGTATTCCCAGGAAAAGTTGTATTCTTGTAAAGCTAATACTCACCTGGTTAGACGACTGTGCGTTAATTTGCAAGAATTCAGAAATGACAGTGCCTTGTGGTCCGTTCGGATTACTGTTTTATTTCCCAGGATGTATGTCCGGAACTTCCCCACGGCGAACACAATACTCAAAAGTTCTTTCTCGGTGGTTGTATAATTTTTCTCTGCAGACAGAAGCGACCTACTGGCGAAGGCGATGGTAAGATGTCCCTTATCGCAGCCCTCCTGGTAGAGCTCCGCCCCTAAAGCTACATTGCTTGCATCTGTCTGTAAGTAAAAAGTTTTATTAAAATCAGGATGATTCATCATAATCATATGGCTAAATTTTCTCTTAATTTCGTTAAAGGCGTCGCGTTCCGTTTCTCCCCATTTCCACTGCTTGTTCTTCTGGAGTACTGCGCTTAGTTTCGATGTTGTGTGTGCGTAATGTTCTTGGAACTTTCTGTAGAAAGTGCATAAACCTAAAAAACTTTGCAATTGCTTAATGTTTTTTGGTTCTGGGAAGCGCATAATAGCTTCTACCTTGTCCGGGTTAGCTAATATTCCCTCTCGTGTAATTATAAAACCTAAGAAATGTATTTCCGTTTGTAAGAACTTAGATTTATCCCAATTAACTGTCAGACCCCCCTTCTGCAACTCGTCTAACACATATTCTATATGCTCTAAATGTTCAGTGAATGTTCTGGAGGCTATCAATATATCATCTACGTACACTGTTAAAAAATCTAAATCTTTAGGTTGTAATATCTTATCCAAACATTTAATAAAACTAGCAACACTGGTGTTTAACCCAAATGATAGACGTTTGAACTGATAATTCTTACCATTGAAAAGAAAAGCAGTATATTTCCGACTCTCTGCTGCTAACGGCACCTGCCAATATCCTGCTGTTAAGTCTAAATGATGTCATGTACTTAACGCCACTAAATTTCTGTAAATTTCATTAATTGGTTCTGGTGACTCCCGGTCAGGTATTATAATTTGATTTATCTTTCTAGCATCTAGGCATAGTCTTACCTTTCCATCCTTCTTAATCACTACGACTAATGGGTTTGAGTATGGTGATATCGATCGTTCAATGATGTCTCCCTTCATCATCCGGTCTAATTCCTCCTGCACGGCTCTTCTTTTTGAAAATGGTACTGGATAACTCCTCTGCATGTAGGGTGAGTGTTCACGAACCTTCAGCTCACATATATAGTCCTTCGCTCTCCCTGGTGATTCATCAAACACATCCCTGAAACGCTCCACAACTGTCCACAACTCCTCTCGCTGAGTATTTCCTATAACTACACCTTCATTAAAAAATCTGTTGGCTCTATTTAATCACACACTCTCATCACTCACATGCATCTCTCCCTCCTCGTTTTCTATACTCTCACTCTCTCGACACATATTTATTTTAGTTTCTATCTCTCCATCGCCTACCTGCTTGTGTATCATTTTTATTCCCGTAACTTTAGCTTCACCTACTACTTTCTTAAACTTTACCCCGACTGGTTTACTCCCATTTTTAAATTTTACTATTTGTTTACTAAAGTCTATTATTGCCCCATTTCTCTCCAAAAAATCATTTCCTAATATTACATCTAAACTCAATCCCTTAACCACTAGGAATGTGTTTTCAAATTCAATTTCGTTTATCGAGATATTTAATTGTTCTTGTCTAGTTATTCTTTTACTTCTTACCCCAGTTACACCCACTACTGTGACTCCCGCAACTGGCAACGATGGTATATTTTTATTTATTTCTTTGAATTCTCCCATTACATTCTCAGAAATTACAGAGTTCTCACTACCTGTATCAATCAATGTTTTACAACTCTTACCTTCTATGGTGACTATCACCTCCGTCAATCCGGTTTTGTGCTCCATCACTTTGGTGTCCTCTTCTTCCAATAGCTCCTTCGCCATGTCCACCTTGATTATATTACTCTGGTATTCGTCTGTCACTTGGACCCGGTTCTCCGTTGACAATGGTTGGGTCCAATTCTCCATTGTCCTCCCTAGTTTACCGTGGAGGGACCTGCTACGGCTTGGTTGTTTCCTCCTCTTCCTCGGTTGTAATTCCCACCTCCTCTCGGCGCTCCTCTACTGTATTCTGCTCCTCTCTGCTGCTGATTAGGCTGGTACGTCCACTCACTGCGTTGACATTCTCTCGGTTTGTGACATCTAAAACAAGTTGTTCTATTTAAATAGTTATCAACATTACAGTCGACGCATCTCTGACTCTCGCCTCGATTATCATTATTTCCCCCACGTGCCCCTCGGTGAAAGTTTGGTATCCCCCAGTGTTGATTATGATTACCATTCATATGTGTTACTGGTGTGTTTATTCGCCTACTCATATCACGTTCCCGTATATTCTGAAAAATATCCAATATTTTCTCTAGTTCTGTAATCTCTAGAATCTCGCGGGTCATCAGCGTAATCTATTTCTCTGGGCAAATGCTTACTTATGTGACGGACGAATGATCGAAACGGTAACGGTGGCTCTAAATATTTGGCCTCATTGTATATTCGCATTACATACATGGTTACGTTGCCCCCTTGGGTCCCAAACTTACCTGGTCCCATAATTTTACTCCGCAATATTTCTTGTTCGTCCTCCGACCAATATTTCTCTCTAAAGGCCGTCTCAAAACTCTGATAATTTACCCACTCTACTTTATGTACCTCCGCCCATACTGCGGAATTCTTTCTAAAACACTTCATTATTTTCAACAGTTGTACTTCCCAACTACTTCTACAAAACTGATTAAATTCTTTAACTCTATTTAAAAACTGCATAGGTGTAACAATAAAAAAAAATAGACGAAATATATTAAATACATAAAATACACTACCAGGACTTACCTGTACTCAGCCGCAACTACTTACCTATTTAAATTTCACCAGAAGACCAGGGTCGCCACGATTATTTTTTATAGGTAAAATATCGAAAACCTTTACACTCCACCTTAAATAAAAAGGACAATTTTGCAATCTGACCACACCCAATTAATAATTCAGAAAGATTCCGGAACGTTTAGACGAATTTTGCAACACAGAAATGAGAAAGTGGTAATGACGAAATAACTTAGTCTAACACATATTTCAAATTAAACCAACTGATTTTAATGAATGTTAAAAGACACTGAAAAAATAGGTTTTAAAATATACATTTATCCCTCAGATTTAACTAACATAAAATATCATTTAACCTATCAAGTATTCTAATAATTAAGGTAGCCCATTCTGCTCATCCACACTCACACTCGATTTAATGCTTTACCCCTTGATATTTCATATTTGATTCACGGTAATAGTATTTAATTCATGTTTTAATTCACTGTTCACTACCGACCGAACACGTGTTTCTGTTATCCGATTCCCATTATAAAGATTACGTATTTAATTAATCACTCCATGTCACTGCACCAACTGCCCGTCAATCACAGTAATATGGTTATTAATTTCTTGGGTCCCGGTCGGTTGTATTGAATTAATTACATTTTATAACACCACCGACCGGGCCCTAAACAAAACTGTAAGCGTCTGTATCTGGAGTCGGCTTCTAGTGGACTGCTTAGCGTCTCTGCCTAAGGTAGACTGTCTTTTGGGCGGTAGGAAGTTTGTAACCACTGTCCGTTTGATTTCGTCGTCGTTCAAGATGAATTGCTGTGGCTTATGAGCTCTATGCATGAAACATAGTAGTTATATCAGCCCAGTGTGTAGATGATATTTGGCGCTGCTAGACTGATGTCACTAGCAGTAGGCGGGGCTTAACTACATTTCCTGTAAGTCGGCCAAGGAGATGGTGAATAGATTTGTTCTCCCGGCATCTTGGTTTTTTGGGCGACGGCGCCATTCCGAGCGCGGACTTGTACTGCACGTGAGTGCGTGGTCACATTTATGCAAAGTTCTGAGAAATTTAGGGTGGTGCAAATTCCTTGCCTGGTTACACAACAGAAACTGCGTCTTGCTGCTTTGTTCTCAGCACTGTTCTACTTGCCACGTGGTCTGTTACAATGGAAATAACGTTTGCATAATATTTTTTACAAAGCCCCAAAAATGAAATAAATAAAATACAAATGCCCCATACCCGCAATAAATGAAATGACCCAATTTTGACACGTTACAATACCCCCCCAATGAGAATTCTGCTGTCCAAAACAGAAGAAATCTCATTGATAAACCCCTAAGAGGACCGGTGAGGAACTGGTGCCAACAACCCCCCTTTGTCCTTACTCTGCATGGGTAAACGACCCCCCTGGCTTGGCAACTATGGACGCATCTGAACGAGATCACTGGACTTCTCCGTAAGAGATCCCAACACCGAAAAATCGAACAGACAAGTACCACAGCACACCTCGCCGTCTAACATGCTACCCCCAAAATCCTCAATCCCTGGCTTAGATTATGCCAGATCCTCAACCGATATGTTTCCCCTTTTATGCAAGCTGGGCTGCCTTTAGCAGATACTGGGCTCACACACACTCACATTACATACTGACATTATATTTTATAAAATTGACAAAATTTTTCAAAAGTTATTTAGATTACAACCCATCGGTTGTTTTCAGGTAAAATCGATTCATAAATTTTGTATAAATTTTAAATTATTCTCTTCATTGGTTTCTATTTTTATTTAAAATAAGTTGATTTAAACATTTCTTATAATTAAGAACATCCTTAACCTAACCTGTGAATACTTAGAATCTAACAATACAAGTCGATACAATAAATCAATAAAATAAACATGGTTAGTACACAAACAATAAAATAATCAAAGCTTAAAAATATTCATTAGCTGGCAGGCGCAGAAATCAATTTTTTTTTCAAAAAAATTTTTTCCAAAAAAAATTTTAAAATTCAAAGAAAAATTTAAATTTATTAAAAAGGTTTCCTTTACATATAGAAATTATTTAAAATTTGTTTAAATTGATCACAAAACAAAAGTTGAATTGACTTCCTTATTATTAATTTATATGACCTTACCCTCAGCTGATCAAAACTAGGTCAAGTTCAAAAACCTTGACCCACATACGTTATGTACAGGTTCTATCTGAAAATACATTTAACCTCTGCAACAATCTAACTTGAAACACAAAACATAATAAAATAAAACATTTAAAATAACAAAATATTATTATAAATAATAATCAGATTGACCTTGAAACTATTCAAAATAAACAATTCTTAATTTTACATTATTTTCAAATTCTATCAAAATTTTGTCACTGGTTTCAATAAAAAATATTTTATTATTCTTGTTATAAATCTCTTTCTTCATTTAACAATCTCAATCTACTTTACTGTGGGTGATTGAATTACTCATCTCCATTTAATTTACTACTTGATCTGTATACATATATAATCTTTCTCCCTTTGACTGTACTACTAACAACTGCACCTCACATGACACCCATCTCTATCAAAATATCTATCAAAACACTCTCTAAACCTCAACTTATCATTAAACTCAATTCGCCACCTTCTCTCGATATATAAAAAAAATACTCTCTAACCCTTTGTATTTAGGATACGTGTTTCCCCCCCCAAAAGCTCATTTCCCATTATCTGGCCCCTGGATTCTACCTAAGGCGGCCCTGTCCCACTAAAATCGATCCCATCCTGTCCCAACTTACCATGATGTTGCGGACTCCTACATTACACTACCTCCTACTACAAAATTGCCATCCCCAAAATCTCAATCTCATTACCTTACTTCAACTACAACAAAATAACATCATTAATTATAAACACCAATATATCACTCAAAACTCTACATAAATTCTCTATTACTACTGTGTCAACATCAATACTTCTTAAAACTCTATAATATACATTACTTCAAAACAACATTACATTATATTCATCTCTACCATTTCAGCTCTAACTTTGACTTGGACTGATCTACTTGTCCCACAAAATATTCATCACCCCAAAACTATCCTTTATTAGCTTTCACAAATTATTACTTTATTTCTCATTACTTTAAATAGCATCTGTAATACATCGAAACATTACATTAAACATTAATTACTTGGAACATTTATAAACCAATATACCAGTGACATTTTATTGCTAATCAGCTGATCTCCTAACACAATGAAAACACATCTCAAAATTGAACAAATTACATGAAATATATAGGTTTATCAATACTCACTTCTGACCGCTTTGTTTCCCCTCTTTCTGACTCTGATACTTTGTGTTAACCGCCTGCCAGACGGTTTAATTATTTACTTGGTTGCAAATATACACACATAATGAAGACACATGTTGTTATCAATGCTTATATCTAACCTACGATAATAAAATAATACATTTAAAATTATAGCATGAACACCTTATATTGAATGTATGAGCATCTAATTACTTAAACAGAGCACAAGCATTTTTATTGGATCAAAATTTGAATTAGCAAAAATGTTTTATGTTGTAAAATTTAAATCCGTGACTCATTTGGGTCACCTCCCATCCACACACTAAATTTTCCAAATTTATTATTAATAATTATTATATATCATTTTCCAGTGATTATTAAATTTTTTAATTATCATTTTTATTGAACACAATTATTTCAAATAATCTCACTATTGAATTAAAATCTTAGTTACACCTGTAAACATTTTTATTATACATGATTCATACTGTAAAAGTTCTATACTTACATTCCATTTAACATGGTATACACATAACATCTACCCCCTACACCCCAATACTTTCACCTCACCTCTGAAACATTTAACACAAATATCAGTTTACATCAAACAATTTAGTCATCTATTACCAAATTCCAAATCTCGTAGAATAAATTGAATTCATTAGCATTTACAAAATATTTAAACATATCAAACTGGTTTGATTACATTAATTACTGAAAATACAAATTCCATTATTATTGTTTGCCATTATACAAATTAGCCCATTACTGTTTCCAAAATTAATATTATTATTATTATTATTATTGTTATCACTTACCTATTTACATACATTGCTTAGCTGATCTTCTACAATACACATAAATAAATGCACTACAATTATTTACAAACTTCAGTTATCAACTGTTCAGTTTTTCCGCACTTCATTGTCCAAATCTGCCATGTCAGAACCATAAAACATAATGTTTATCACTGTCTTTTATTGTTTTATAGTTTAGCCTCCATCGTCATAGATAAGTCTTGGTTTTATACCACACTGTTCATTTTTATTGACAAACAAATTATTGTTTTGTGTGTTATAACCATAAAAACTGACTTCATTCATCTTACACAAATACTCATTAAACCAGTCAACGTTAGGCATTTTTGTTACGTCTCCGTCGGTAAATACATTCATTATCGGGTTAATTACTTTGGTCAAATCATTATAGTCATTATTATTCAAGTATACTTTTAAACTTTCTTTCCATTCGTCATACTTTCTATTCAAATTATACAATTCTGTTACATACCATTCTCTACTTACCTCTCTCTCTTCATAACACCACATCACACTCGCACAGTTATTCCGGACAGAGGGTACACAATAACACAACAAAAATAAATACTTCAATTCATCTATTACTACGGGACTCTTGCCTTTCAACAACAACACTTGTGAACTCATTAAATCATCATAAACATTATCAACAATAAGGGGAAAATTTACCCTCTGTCCCCACTCTACCACAACATTATTTTTTCGCTCTCTCTCTAACTCATTAACACACCTTCACATCTCATAATCACATTCTACAAATTCCTCAGTATTTTCATTACTTATTTTCACCGTCTCGCTTTCTGATACTAATTCTTTAAATACATTATTATTCTCAATATTACATTCCTTATTTTCGACATTGTTACACTCGGTCATTATAATTTTCATTTGTATTATTATCTCCCATACATACACACTCTCTTGACTCCTTTGCTTCTCTACATATTTCGTTCAACTTACTCTCAAGACTACACAGTGAATTAGTTAATACATCAAATTTAGCATCATTTATGTCAAAACGACTATTCATGTCGCTACTTATTACATTGAATTTGGTCTCAAAAATTTTTTCGTTATTGTCAACACGTTTATTTAATTCTTTAAATTGATTCAACATAATACTCATCATATCATTATCTTGCATTAGAGACATGTTTACCGTTTCTTTCTACAACACTTTTTGTATATAAAACCACTTTTTTTTTCTATACTCAAACGCCTAATACTACCATGAATCACAACACAAACATAACCTACGTAAATATGTGCGATACAATTTTTTATACATTCGTCATTACCACATCCTATTTTCTGTGTATTAAAATAGGTCTATCTCGTATAAATAAAATTAAAACGAAAATCCTGGCAGGCGAGAGCCATTTGTAACAATAAAAAAGATGCCGAAATATATTAAATACATAAAATACACTACCAGGACTTACCTGTACTCAGCCGCAACTACTTACCTATTTAAATTTCACCAGAAGACCAGGGTCGCCACGATTATTTTTTATAGGTAAAATATCGAAAACCTTTACACTCCACCTTAAATAAAAAGGACAATTTTGCAATCTGACCACACCCAATTAATAATTCAGAAAGATTCCGGAACGTTTAGACGAATTTTGCAACACAGAAATGAGAAAGTGGTAATGACGAAATAACTTAGTCTAACACATATTTCAAATTAAACCAACTGATTTTAATGAATGTTAAAAGACACTGAAAAAATAGGTTTTAAAATATACATTTATCCCTCAGATTTAACTAACATAAAATATCATTTAACCTATCAAGTATTCTAATAATTAAGGTAGCCCATTCTGCTCATCCACACTCACACTCGATTTAATGCTTTACCCCTTGATATTTCATATTTGATTCACAGTAATAGTATTTAATTCGTGTTTTAATTCACTGTTCACTACCGACCGAACACGTGTTTCTGTTATCCGATTCCCATTATAAAGATTACGTATTTAATTAATCACTCCATGTCACTGCACCAACTGCCCGTCAATCACAGTAATATGGTTATTAATTTCTTGGGTCCCGGTCGGTTGTATTGAATTAATTACATTTTATAACACCACCGACCGGGCCCTAAACAAAACTGTAAGCGTCTGTATCTGGAGTCGGCTTCTAGTGGACTGCTTAGCGTCTCTGCCTAAGGTAGACTGTCTTTTGGGCGGTAGGAAGTTTGTAACCACTGTCCGTTTGATTTCGTCGTCGTTCAAGATGAATTGCTGTGGCTTATGAGCTCTATGCATGAAACATAGTAGTTATATCAGCCCAGTGTGTAGACGATATTTGGCGCTGCTAGACTGATGTCACTAGCAGTAGGCGGGGCTTAACTACATTTCCTGTAAGTCGGCCAAGGAGACGGTGAATAGATTTGTTCTCCCGGCATCTTGGTTTTTTGGGCGACGGCGTCATTCCGAGCGCGGACTTGTACTGCGCGTGAGTGCGTGGTCACATTTATGCAAAGTTCTGAGAAATTTAGGGTGGTGCAAATTCCTTGCCTGGTTACACAACAGAAACTGCGTCTTGCTGCTTTGTTCTCAACACTGTTCTACTTGCCACATGGTCTGTTACAATGAAAATAACGTTTGCATAATATTTTTTACAAAGCCCCAAAAATGAAATAAATAAAATACAAATGCCCCATACCCGCAATAAATGAAATGACCCAATTTTGACACGTTACATAGGGTGTACCCCCCTGTTTTCACAATTAAATAATTCCAAGTCAGTGTCACTATTCATGTCTTTAGTAATCACTATTTGTTCAGTAACACTACTAAGTTTTTTATTTATGGCTACATTCAATTCATCTTTCACATTGACTATATTCTGCTCCATTAATACAAATTTATCATTATTTAGACATTCAAATTGTTTATTATTTTTATCTATAGTATTTACTGTATTTTGTATAGCTTGTATCTCTGTTTTGCAATTACTTTCAATTTCATTTATTTTGTCATTCGTACTAGTTTCATATGTTTCAACCTTATCAACTACACAATTAAACTTATACTCACTAACAGCATTACATTCATTTATCTTGCATTCAAAATTTTCAGTTACCTCCTGTATTTGTTTATCGATTTTTTCTACCATACTACTTTCTATTTCGTCAATTCTATTATTCATACTATTTAATGAGTGACTCAACTTTTCGTTTAATTCAAATTTCCATTCGTTAAAATTACTTTCGCATTTCATTTTTACCTCATTAATGTCAAATTTAAGTACATCAAATTTAGCATCAAATTTACAGTTAAATTCACTTTTAATTTCATTCAATTTTATATCGTTATTGTCAAAACGATTATTCACACTCTGCTTAATATCATCGGACATTGCTTTCATAAAATTAAATATGTCACTCGTTGAATACTCTTTTTCTTTTGTTTTACTTATTACAGGAGTAGAATTTGCTCCTACCTCGCTAATCTTGATAGATTCGTCTACATTAGTGTCACTAATTGACAGTGACTCTGTCTGGATACCTGAATCCCTTTTATCAGCCGATTCAGTTGACATATTTTCATTAGTTTCGTTCATTACTTTACATTCGGCTTTATCGCCTACAATTACATCAACTTCATTTTCGTTAGTGGCCATCTCTTATTCTTTATAATTTATATTTGTTAATTTACTTTAATTAATTTAATTTATCATAATACAATTTCGATCTTATGCAAGTCATGCGTAAATTACGTACTTCTACGCATTTTTTGCGTACCGTTACTTAACCTCGAATCACGCTTGCATTTTACTTGTAGGTGTGGTCTTTATATTTTAATTTCAATTTATAAAAACTCCCTTTCGGACGCGCCAATTGTAATAATATATTCACATACAAATACAAATAAATAAAATTATTGTTATTCCACTTACCTTAAAAAATCTTGCCTCAGCCCAGGGTTACGGACGAACGTTGGAATGCAAGAGTGATTTAAGGTTGTTTCAATAACTGACGCAACTCGCATTTTGTGAAGAGATTAAAAAATCTTTTAATATATAATTATTTCATTTTTGTATTGTTCTCTAATCATGACATATTCTTTCCCAAAAATCAAGACAAATTAAAAGTTCTTTAAATGTTAGTGAAACCTCTTATATTAACAAAGCTAAATATACCTCTTATATTTACAGAAAACAGCCCAGCCTGCTCGCGCACACATTCATTTCATTACAAAACCCCTTTTATTTATATATATACCCCATTTTATTCAAAATAATTAAGTATTCGGTGTCATATTGTTACGCAAGGTTCCTGCGGGTCACATGGCGTCTCCTCGAGCTAGCGACATATCACTCACTCAGTTCTCTTTTGAAGTGTCCGAAAAGTTTACGTTGTTAAATTTTGTTAGATACTGCACTCACTTGCACATTTGTTTTAAATCCTGCCCTCACTTTCGATTGATATTGAAATGTTATTGTTGAGCCCTGTTTGACCGGCTGCCTGCGCAGGCTAAAGTCGGTGAGGAACTGTGGGAGCGTCTCTAAGTCCCCTCTCCTAGATTTCGGTCCGACAAGGCGGAAAGCAATGCCTTGTACTTTGTAGTCATAGTTACTGTTCAGCCAACACATGGGTTTTTCGTGTTTTAGACGTTGACGATATTTAGTGTTCACTGGTCGACGTCACAAAATAGGCGGGACTTCGTCAAGACTTCCGCCGTCACAAACGCACGTGTTATAAAGAATTCACCATCAGGCCATGTTGGTTTTGTGCTTCTTGGCGTCATCTGCGCACATGCTGGTGCTAGCACGTGTTGCTCAACTCGACAATTCTGGGAATTTTAATGCGCGGTTGCACCTTGACACATTCCATCACCCAGCTACAGCGTACCGTTTCTTTGTTTGAACAAAACTTCTACTCAAACACGTGTCTGGCCACACAGATGAAAATGAATTTTAAAATATTCTAATAAAATACAAACCCAATTTAATAAAATAAAAAGCCCCCCTTTTGCCCCGTTACAAACGAAACAGTGCACTGCCTGAGGAGACGTCCCATGTGGCGGATTTCTACGCATCATAATCAAAGGAAGTAATAATTAAATACTGGCATTTTTTAAATTGAGCTCAATAAAAAGAAATGTAGAAGTGTGAAAGTGTGCGTGATTGGGTGATTGAAAAATATGAAAATAAGAAGTGTTGAGTTTGTGTAATTTTTAATATACATAATCTATGTTGAGGTAATAGTTATTGTTGATCAGTTTTACACCTTAAGGCGAAATAAATGTTTTCATGATCTGTTTCATGTTATCAAAAGAAAATAAATAATGTTATAATTGTCTTGATATACGCATTTTGTTATTTGTATTTGCCCATTGTTCTCTGCCGAAGTACACTAAACGAAGACCTGGATCAAACCTTACAGATAAAGTCAATATACAATATTATAATTAATTACTGAACATATTTCACCAACACTAGTTAACCTACTTCATACTTGGTCCATTTACCTTTTGAATCATGATGCCGTTTTCTTCTTTCACCCTTAGTTAATAAATTCTGATTAGCGATTGTAAGTTTTATGTCTGTACCTATGGTATTACTCTCTGGTGGATAATTAAACAGCTGTTCTAATATTCTTGGTGGGCGTGTCCCCTTTACTAACTCATAAGGCGTGAATCCCGTTGACTCATGGGTAGTACAGTTTAACCATTTC
Source organism: Magicicada septendecula (assembly GCA_034769895.1). Taxonomy (NCBI): domain Eukaryota; kingdom Metazoa; phylum Arthropoda; class Insecta; order Hemiptera; family Cicadidae; genus Magicicada; species Magicicada septendecula. The sequence goes on from CM068373.1 coordinate 475,544,282, forward strand.
TCAATTTTGTTTACATACATAGGCCACTCATTGTGTTGCCATGGCAATACACCCGAAAAATCCTACCTATCTCCCGCATTACCCTTTCGGCCTGATTTGACTGGGGATGATACACCACTGTGTGTTAGGTGTAATGCCTTCCCAACCTAGAGTCTGTCTCCATTTCCTACTAATAAATTGGGCCTCATGATCTGAAAGTATTACCTTGGGTTTCCCTATTTTGGTCATATAGTCCCTCGTTATCTTCTCACTCAAAACTTTACTCGTCGCCCTCTTCACACTATATAGCTGTACAAATTTAGTAAATATATCGAGTACCACAAAGACATACATTACTCCCCCTCTACCCTTTGGCAATGGACCGTACAAATCAGCCGCAACTAAATCGAAAGGTCGTTCTACTTTAATGAACTTCAATTCGCCCTCCAAACGATAGTTAACTACTTTTGATTTCTGGCACAAATCACACCCCTGGAGTAATTTTCTAACTCGCCTTTCCATATTTTTAAATACACATGACTCCTTCAATACATTTACACATTTTTTCGCCCCAAAGTGCCGATATCTAAAGTGACAATCCCAGACTATTTTGTCTACTAGCCCCTCTGGTATAACTATCCTCCAATATTGCTCACCCCCTCTACTTTCTTAAATAAACTCCCTTGATATAGTTGAAAATATCGGCTGTAGAATTATCTAAGTCTGACTCTAAACTTGTTATTATTTTATCCAATTTCACATCAGATTGTTGCATTGTTTTGAGGTCTGTAACTCTTCCCCAAAAAGCCTATCTTCCCGGCTGAGTCTAAAAATTTCTATCTCTTTTAAATCCCTCCCTGTTTTATTTCCCTCTATGTCTACCCTTGATAGAGTGTCTGGTATCTTATTCTCTACCCCCTTTATGTACTCCCAGGAAAAATTGTAGTCTTGTAATGCTAACACCCACCTGGTTAATCGACTGTGTATTAATTTACAGGTATTTAAAAAATATAGCAACTTGTGGTCGGTTCTGATGGTCGTCTGATTCCCTAGTAGGTAGGTTCGGAATTTCTTAACCGCGAATACAATGCTCAACAGCTCGTTTTCTGTTGTGGTGTAATTTATCTCCACTGCTAATAAGGTCCTACTAGCAAAAGCGATACTTCAGTGTTTTCCTTGTTTTCGTCCTCCTGATATAGTTCGGCGCTGAGGGCTATGTTGCTGGCATCCGTCTGTAAATAGAATTTTTGCTGAAAATTAGGATGGTTCATCATTATTATACCCAAAAATTTTTCTTTTATTTCATTAAATGTGACCCTCTCTGCTTCTCCCCATCACCATTGTTTATTTTTCTGTAGTACCGAACTCAATTTCGAGGTTACTTGTGCATAATTCTTCTGAAACTTTCGATAAAAATTACATAAACCTGTGACTTTTCAATCTTTTTATCAAATAAATTTATTTGTCCCTATTTCTGAACAATCTTTACTGTTTAACTTCTCATTACTTACCACTTTTTTTACCCAGGTTAACCCAGTGTTCGTGTAGGCGTTTATTCGGAGAACAGAAATTAGGTTGTTTGAAATAAATACTTGGAGTCGATTTATGTTCAATGAATTTACTTTTATTTATCAGAAAAATAAATCGATATTAAAATCATATATTGTTTTACTCTCCATTTACATAAGATGTCTGTTGCGTCTTAGAAGCTCTCGAAGTGCTCTTGAGTTTTTCTTAGGAACGCTAGTTGTAGTTAGCTGGTTAGAAATGAAGAATTAAGTGGACTGTATGCTTTGTATATAAATAATTGTTTATTGAAATTTAGTTGATGCGATTGCTGGCACGTAATAATTACCGCGGCATGATGCCCGATAATTGAAGTAGAATTAAATATTGAATGACATAATTGTGTGCAGTAAGGCTGAGATCGCCCAAGTAAACTTAGCGCATGTTGAAGATGCTAATAATTTAAATAATGAAAATCATGAAGCCTCGGCTGGTAATTTAAACGAGTGGCCTGTTCGGAGTCTTGAGTAAAACTAACATAATCATTACTGCAGTCAGTCTTGCTCAACACCAGCTGCAGATAACAGAGAAAACGTGACGTCATCTATACGTGTCACAATGCGGTATTCAGAATACAAAGTTTACAAGGTTCAAAGTTTGACCATACTGCCCGCACAAAATCGGGGCGATTTTGCAACTTAAGTAATTATGTGAAACGTAAATCACAAATTATTATCAAATGTTGTATACAAGAAAATACATAATATACTTGAAAGCCTTATACATCAAATAAATTGACCTTTGTTTAAAGTAATTCATCTCTGACATAAAGATCTGTAAATAACAAAATTAATTAAGGCTATCAAAAAAGACTCAAAAGCAAAACAAAACAATTTCTGTGCTAGAAAATGTACAAAATGAAAACTCATGATAAAAATAAAGTGCTTATATAACTAACATAATCTTTCTTGAAGCATTAACATACGTTCAGTAAATACATATAGTTAGTTTTTAACAGAAAGTAAGTGAAAACCTTTAATTTATATAAAGAAAACATCTCCAGAAACTGACTCAATATAGAAATACAACAATAAAGACATGATAACTGATACAATAATAGTAGACTAACAATCCCCAAAAAATTCAAAGATACATAACCATGGTAAATACAATAGGGAAAACATAATAATGTACATGCATAATATGAGTATACATAATACATAACGATTGACATAATAATTAATAGTACATAATAGCATAATAATAATCACAAACAATTCAATAACATAATAATAACATAATAATGGTACATAGGAATACAATAATAAAAATTTAATAATAATATAATACAGACAACAAATAGAAAGCATGATAAATGTTTAATGCAATGATGCATGTCGCATGAATGCTCATGCAATTAGTCGGAGTCCACTGGCAGTGGACATAATTTATGGATGGGTCGACGTAGGATACCATGTGCGGTGCGAACATCCGCGACGTGCACTACTGAGTCCTGACCTGAATAAACATTCGTGACTACCCCGCGTTTCCACTGAAGGGGGGGGAATTGTCATCTAGAATGAGGACGAGTTGCCCAGGAGTCAAATTTTTTGACGTAATGCGCCATTTGTTGCAACTGGTGCAAGTAATCTTTTGACCACCTGTTCCAAATGGATTGGGTGAATCTTTGGAGCAGCTGCCATCTGCCCAAATGACTAATATTGACTTGGGAATAGTCAGGTTCCGGGAGTGCCGTGAGTGGAGAACCAACCAGGAAATGAGCTGGAGTTAAAGGTTCGGGGTCCCTACAGTCATTGGATATGGTGAATAAAGGGCGTGAGTTAAGGCAGGACTCTATTTGAGTTAGGATGGTATAATACTCCTCGAAAGTCAGAATGGTTCCGCCAACCACGCGACGCAAGTGAAACTTGACACTCTTTACTCCGCTTTCCCACAGACAACCGAAATGAGGGGCTGAGGGTGGAATAAAGGACCACTTGATGCCTTGGGCACTGGTAAACTCCTGGGTGGTTTGCTCAAATCCTTTAGACTGCAAAAGTCTGTATAATTTGTGGATTGTGCTGCTAGCACGACGAAAGTTCGTTCTCTTGTCGGAGAATATCTGATCAGGGATACCTCTACGCGCTATAAACCGTTTTAAGGCCGCTATGAAGGCGTCTGAGGTAAGATCTGAGACGAGTTCCAAGTGAATGGCCTTAGTGGTCATGCATATAAATAAAGCATAATACGCCTTTGACGTCGATTTTAAGTGCTGCCCGCCATGACGTACAAATATGGGACCGGCATAGTCGACAGCAGATTGGGAAAATGGCTTAGGAGGCATAACCCTGGAAGGGGAAATTGTCCTAATAATTGGTTTGCGCCCCTAGCACGGAATCGAAAACAAGTGATGCATTTATATATTACTGAGCGTATATAGGATTTATCATTAATGATCAATATTTCTGCCGTAGAGAAAACTGGGTTAATTGTACACCAGCATGTAGTAAACGAAGATGTCCGTTTTCTATGATTTACTTGCTGAGATGAGAATGTGGGTGTAGTATGATTTGATGTTTGCTCTCGTAGTTAAGCTGGGAGTGCTGCAGACGTCCACCCATGCGTAATATACCTGTCTTGTCCAGAATGGGGTTAAGTGAAAGAATTTTACTGTTATTAGGGATGCAGCGATGCGCCCCAAGTTCCTTAACCTCAATGCTAAAGTGCGATTGCTGAGACTGGCGAATAAAAACCAAAAGTGTATCATGCAACTCCTGGGCCGTTAAAAAGGAAGTGTCCCTATCAGCTATGGGAAGCGTAGAGTTCCGAATGAATCGGCGGCAATATGAAAAAACGCGAATGAGTTTTGAAAGAGATGAATAGTGTAACGTGACAGATGTATGCATAATATTGAATGGCAATTGATCATTAGAATAATAAAGTTATAATATTTAAACCTGGAAGAAAGCATTAAGTTTAATATAAATAGATTAAGTCATAGCAACTGTGGAAAGAAGTTATTATTATAAAGAAAATACAAGTTCAAATAAAAGGAGTTACTAGTGATGAGTCATCCAAAACCAGTCTCATAACCAAAGGTTTTCAAGTTATAACCCAGGAAGGTAAGAAAGTAAATAACAAAGCAGTACTGAATATGACCAAACCCACAACGAGGAAGAATAAATAGAATAGAAACCCTAAAATAAGCCAAGATCAACCAATACAGGTGGTGTATTTCTAAAATAAAGAAGAAGATGGAGAAGATCCCAAGAAACCTGATGGCATCAAGAAGAAGATGGAGAAAATACCAATCCCAGAAGACAGAAGAAAAGAAGATTGAAGAAGAAGGCAGCATCCTGAAGAAGATGTCATGCTCTTGTAAAAGACACCCAAATCCCCATACCCCCAAAATAAATCATTAACCAATAAAAGTATAACGAAATGAAAACCACATGTATATAAATTTAAGAGAGAGAAGTGTATAAAGTAAAAGTTGCCTGTGAACTAAGATGAAACAATAATATAGTACCCATGGAACAAATCTCCATTGTAAAACACTAACCAATTTATTATGTTAATAAGACTATACGACCATTTAGCAATAACATAATATAAAAGTGCAAAGTGAACCAGTGATAGTTTTGGGTATTATAAAAAAATGAACCTTGTGTTTCATTCTTGGCAATCACAAATATTGAATGCAATGAAATATGCAATTTCCAATGACTTGAAATGTGTACTGTGACAATATGTTGTTTATAAGACATAAATCTGTTTAAAATAACATTCTGTTTTATATGCAAAAAGAAAAACAGATATCATAATACTTTTCGAACAATTTATACTATCTATTTATTAATGACAGGGTACAATTCCCCAAAGACAATGTGTAAAAGACAGTATGAAAACTGTAGAATCCTACTTATAATAATAGTTAGCAATAAGAATATAGATATAAGGTTTTTATGTATATAGTATAAGAATGTTTAAAAATGTTTTAGATATAAGGCTATTTGTTTGGGTCTGATACAACTAACATCAGAACTATAAAAATAATTACTACTTATAAATAGTAGGGAGTAATTAAGATGTTAGTTAGTAAAAAACCTTTTTAGTGAATCATATTTCCATGTTTAGAAATAAGGATTTTGTTGTAAAATGTCTGACTTGAAGACAACCATTTATTTAAAAAGTATTCTTTATTTGTTTAACTGTTATTTGTATTGTAACCAATACTAATTGTTATTGTGTAATTTAGAAAAATGTTTAGTTGATAATACTATATGTAAAAGTCAGAGAGGGTATCACACATCATATATTGTTTATAAAATATTTTGTAAGAAAAAATTGTTGAAAAATCTAGGCCAAAGAATGGAAACCACACTTCATCAAAACAGAGAAAATACTCATTTAAATGCAGATAAACAAAAGGGGTTTAGACAAATTAAACTTGAGATCAAGCCATATAATTGCACATACCATTTAGAAAGATTTTAATAAATTATATTCAGAATTATAAATAAAAATGAAAATGACTAAACTCAGAAATTAGGACATGGGAGTCATATATTTCAGAATAATGTTTCAGAATACAACTAATTCAATTAATTACAAGAAAATAAGGGAATATAAACCTTTTAATACAATATAGGATAATTAATATTAAATATAACTGATAAAATGGCTGAATTTTTATAATGACAAGGAAGTTAGTTTTGGAGATGTTTTGACTTTTCAGAGAATTCCAAAATGAAAGTAAAATTACTAATTTTGGACAGAAAACACTATAAAACGGCATTATTTAATCTGAAAATAACCAGAATGAACTGAAAGATTAATTTAAATAACATTTAGTAAATAAAATTGCTAAATAACCGAAGTTTAGGCATTTATATAGTGAATTTTTAAATTTGCACAGGATGTGAAATTTTATTTGAACAATGCTAAGAATAATATTATATTGGCTAAGAGTTTAGTTGAAACTGGAGGAAATAAGTAGTTGATTATTGGTATTTGAACGGTTAACATGAAAAGCGTTTTGTAACGAGCCTAACCTAACTTACGACGGTAATAGTGAATAGTACGTTTTTTTGTGAAATCGCGAGTGATTTTTAAATACTTCTAGAACTCTTACATTATCACAGAAACAATCAAAAAACACTAAATAACACTGAACAATACAAATCTACTCCGAAAAACACCACAAAACACCAGAAAACTGTATAATACAATAACAATATTAGTGTCGGAATAGGGAAAAGTGTTTGAACTTATATTTACACGGATACACAAAATACAACCCAGAAACATTACACCAGGCACTACACAACATTTAACAAGAGATTTGCAGACACCAGAACAGGAATTCTACCAGAAAATACATTATTCGGAACGTAGCAGAATCAAGCAACGTTTGGACCAGCTTGACGGCAGCCATCTTTCTTTGACAATACCGATGCATTCTCTGTGATCATATCAGCTTTGGTGAAAACAATTATTTTATTTTCAAATTATTATTCAATGTCTGTATTTAGTAATAATTATTAATTTGTTGTAACATTATACTTTTTAAATATTGGCCCGATTTCTCTGACTTTGATAATAATTAGCTGTTTAAAGAGCCTTGTTTGAATTTTATATAACATACTTTGTAACTTTTTCGATATCCTGAGAATCAATATTATCATCGATAAGAGTCAATATTGCTATTAACTAATAAAACATTAATATTTTTCAACACTAAATAGTTCTTTATTTCATAAATATTACTAGTTATCACTAACATAATTCTAATTAATAATCTACTAGGATTTTACCACCTATAAGTGAAGATAACCTAAAAAAATAAAAAGGTAAACAAGTATCGATTGGTTTGAAGACAATCTTATGAGTGGTGATAGTTTATTTAAAATATACTAAAACTTTAATAAAATTTTTCAGAAGAGCATTACACTTTTAAAAACTTCACAGCCATATATTAATTAATTGATTATAATTAATTAATAAATAAAAAGAAAATTTTTTTTAATTATTTTTTTTTAAACATATTTTTTTTTTTTTAATTTTCTTCAAAACAACAATTTTTGTTTTGAAACTTCTGGTGAAGCTGAACATATATTTCTTCATCAACATTACGCTACTCGACCGGTCTTGCTACTATTGGGACTCGACCAGCTGGGAAACTTAAGGAAGTGTTTCAGGCCAGTAAGACGTCGAGAGCCACACCAATTGAGAACACCCACACAGACTCAATCTTTTTAATTTATTACAAATTGGCGCACAACTTTAGGGGCTTTAATTAGCAATTGGAAGGCCAATACAATCTGCCCAATCACTAGTTGGAGCTAGGCAACAGCTACAAAGCCAGAGAATTTCAAGGGCAAATGCAACGACGTGCAACTTCTAAGAAACGGGCGGCGGAGGCCGAAAGAGAATTAGAAATTGACATGGACAATAAAGAGGCAACGCCAGTAGAGGTGGAAGAGTTATTACCGCCGGTGTTGTCCAAACAACCTGAACAACCAAGGGAACAACCTGAGATGAATACTCAGACAGGGGAAGTCAATGTCCAGAAGGAACCATTGGAAAAGCCGACACGGACGGAGGATGATAGCATACAACAGATGCTCAGAATAATGATGGAAAAAATGGAAGGTTTGAAGGGAGACATTGGGGGAACCAATAAAAAGATGGAAGGAATGAGTAAGGAATTGAAGGAAAATTTAGGAAATAAAATCGAAACAACGAATAAGAAGATGGAAGAAAACAGCAAAAAGATGGAAGAGAGGATGGGAGAAAAGTTAGAAGAATTGAAGGAAGACAACCAAGCGTTCAAGGAAGAATTCAAGTCAACTAAAGAAGAATTGATTAATAAAATTGAGAACTCCAATCATAAAATCGATGAAACCCGGAAGAAGATAGAGAAGAACAACCGACAGTTGAAGGAAGACAACAGGAAGTTGGAAGAGAAGATGGGGGAGAAATTGGAAGAATTGAGAGAGGACAATCAAATTTTGAGAGAAGAATTAAGAGAGGTCAATCAGGAGAATCTGGACAAACTGGACGAAAGAATGGAATTGTTGCGAGAAGAACTGAATAAGGAAATCAATGTTAACAAGAAAGTGATGAATAAGAAGATGGAAGAAGAAAATATAATGGTCAATCGACAGATTCGAGAGATTGATGAAAAGTGCAACCAGACCGAAAAGGAGGTGCATGAGTTTAAAGAAGTGGTGAACATCAAGTTCACAAATATTGAAGAACATAGTCGTAGGAAGGTAGAAGAACAGAGGAAGGAAAATCAAGAAGAGTTCAGAAAAGTACGCAACCAAGTCACAGAGCGATGTAATGATATACAAGAGACCATGGCCAATATCACCGGTCAGGTGCGACAAAGCCGAGAGGAGATGGAAGCGATGAGAAACAGACCGACTAATTTCACCGGATTGCCCGTCAACGGAAGCCGAGAGTGGCTCAACTTCCGGCAATACAAACGCAAGCCGATGGAGTTCCTAGCTAGGGTAGAAGAATATTTGACCAAGCATAAAATTACTCAATGGAACCATAGCAGGGAGATATTAGACGAGTCTTTCCGAGACATAACTGATAATTGGTGGATGGCCAACCGGAGTGAGATTCCTGACTACCAACAGTTCCGGAAAATGTTTAAGACAAAATACTGGTCTGAGACCACCCAGAATTTGATCCGTGACAATATTTGTAATGGAAGATACAGGGCACAATTAGGTAGCAGTATGACGGCATATTTCTTGGGGAAGGTGTGCATGGCAAAACACCTTGAGCCGGCAATCCCAGAAGAATGTTTAGTGAACAAGATATCGTATCACTACGATGAGGACATTATCAGGGCCCGGAGAGGCAGCCAGATCAAGACGATCCAGGGAATGACCGAGTTATTAGAGGGATACGAGAACGAGGAGTATTATCGGCAGAGCAGGAAAAGAAATGAGAGACCAGAAGCAAGGCAGACTACCTACCCCAATAACGGCAATAACCATACAAGTAACCGGAACCAGCCCAGTAATTACAACGGCCCTAACAACCAGCCGCGTAATAACCAGTCTAACGGTAATTTTAACGGCGTAAGGAATAACAACCCTTATCCAAATAATAGGAACAATTTTTACCAAAATAATAATGTCCCATACAGTCAGAGAAATCCATATCCATATCCTAACAATAATAGTGACAGACCTTACCCACCTAACCGTAATTACCATAATAATAATTTTAGTAATAACAATAATAGCAATAATAATAACCGAGTGTCGCGCCCTAGGGTAAATTTTATAAGAGCAGAAGATCGTGGACCCAGGAGATATTATCAACCGAGGAGGAGCAGCTTCCACGGCGCCGACCGAAGATGGAGGAGTGCGGAACGAGACGGCCCAAGATACGAACAGGGAAGACGAAGTGCAAGCCTGGAGGATCTTGGCCGGCAACAGAATAGGGCGTTAAACCTCACCCAGGGTACAGAACGCCAGGAAACAAACCAGAGTTTCCCGAACGATGCCTCGGTCAATAATAACACAAACAATGACCAAAATACTTTAAACGAGAGGAGGCAGTAATCAACAACAATGACCCGTTACTGCTTATACTTCCTGGGTTAGAAAAGGATGTATTGCGACAAGAAAACCAGCATAAAAACATCACTATTATAAGTAACCATTATCTGAAAGACATACGAACTGAACTTTTGGAAGAGAACGAGAAGAGTCTCAGCAACAGTAATAATGAGATAATTTATATAACAGCGGAGGTGGAAGGAGTTCCCGCTAAAATAATGATAGACACAGGAGCTAATATTTCAATAATAAACTCCAATGAGTTGGAGAGAATCCAGAATAAATGTGGAAAAACCTAACATTTGAAGGAGTAAGAGGAGCTAACCATCAAAGAGCGACATTTAGAAGAGAAGGCATTTATAAGGAAAGAAAAAGAGAAGATCAACTTACAAAAGTATAAATAATATGGTCCAGTGTAGAGTACAATAGATAACCATATGTTGTGGTAAATGATAAGCATAACAATACATATGAGTTGAAGGAAATCGTTTCTGGAAAAATCAAAGGAGTGTACAATCAAGCTTCTATGAAGAAATATTATGAAGAATGAGTTGGGAGTCTTGACTTTTAGAATTTTTAATATTTAGAATTTTTTAAAATTCTAAAAAAATGTAAGTACATCTTACAACCATATAATTTGGAGAAAAAACTTTATGGAAGATTTAAAAAGAATTTTGAATTTTATATATTTAAAAAATTCTAAAATATGTAAGAACAACTTACAACCTAATAATTTGGAGATAAAACCTTATGGAAGAGAAAGAAAAAGAATTTTGAATTTATTATGAAAATAAATTTAAATTTATGTAAGAACAACTTACAACATAATAATTTGAGAAAAACTTTTTGGAAGAATTAAAAAGAAAGAATTTTTATATTTTTAAAAAATTCAAAAATATGTAAGAACAACTTACAACATAATAATTTGAGAAAAAACTTTATGGAAGAAAGAGAAAGAGAGAATTTTGAATTTATTTAAAATAAAAAATTCTAAAATATGTAAGAACATCTTACAACAAATATTTTGGAGAAAAACTTTTTGGAAGAATTAAAAAGAATTTTTATTTTTAAAAAATTCTAAAATATGTAAGTACATTTTACTACAACCTAATAATTTTGGAACAAAACTTTATGGAAGAAAAAAGAAAGCGAGAGAATTTTGAATTTTGACCTTAATATTAAAAATTTAAAATTAAGCAAGCACAGCTTACTACCACTCAATTATGAGAAAAACATTTTGGAAGAATTAAGAAGAAAGGAATTTTGAATTTAATATACAAAAAATTTAAAAATGAAGTAAGACCAACTTACTATAACTAAGTTTATGAGAAAACTTTATGGTAAATAATTAAGAAGAATTTGAATTTGGAGAAATACCAAAACATTCAGAAATAATAGTAAGATCACAGTACTATAAACAATTCTGGGAATAAATGAATTAAACAGAATTTGAATGTTGATAGAACGTCAGAATTTTGAAACAAGATAAGATCAACATATTACAAGAATTTATGAGAAATATTTTTCAATTAAATAAAAAGAATAGTTTGAATTTTACATTAAAACTAACCAAGTTCCAAAAAATAATTATGTGTCAATTATAATTGAATTGAGAAGAAAATAAAGTGATTAATTCAGAAAAGAGAATTAACTTTAATCCAGAATAAATGCTAGATATTCACAATAGCATTTGAAGGAGTAGAGAAGAATAACAAAAAAGAGTGTAATATGCAAGAAAAGAAAAAATTTGGAAGCAAAGAGACTAATTACTTATGAAACGATAATGAAAACAGTTAAGTAAGAGCGAAGAAGAACAACTCATACCAAGCAGATGGAGAAGATAATTTCGAACAAGTGATAATAATAAGACCTATATGAAATGCAAAGAGAAGAAATACCACATGAAATATAATATAAATGAATTAATGTTAATGAATGCGAAGGCGGATTAATATCTTTCTAAGAGAAAGGAAAGAACCAAAATGTTTAAATAAAATGATCAATATAACAAACTGTATATCTAATATAAAGATACAATTTTGAAAGTTAAAAATAATATATTAAGACCATTCAAATAATGAATAAGAAAGACTATGTATAAAGACCATGCTAACACTGTGAGTAACCAGAAGAAAGTATAAAGAGAATTCAGATGGAGAAGAAAGAGAGTTACATTGTAAACAGTAACCAGAATTATTAAAAGAAAGGTTTTCAACCATAATTAAGATAAATATATCAGACAAGTTAAGAGTTTTGAAAAAATATATATGTAATGAGTATAATAATGATTATGAAGATTTATTAAGATAGAAAATGTGAGATAATCTGAGAGACTATGAAGTGAAGAATCCAAAGATATTTTTATTAGTCGAAAATGAGACTACTTTTTATTTATTTATTCGATGACTGACTGAAGATAATTCCAGCAGTATTATGTTTTTTGAGCAGGGATGGATATGCCTCTGTACTCAATTTATAGAAGTGGTGTATGGCCAGCAGAGAAGTAGCGTACAGTGCCCCTCTGATCTGCCCCAGCCCACGTGATAGGGAATGTTAGGGAATTAATATCCCAAGGATGCAACATGAAGTTTATAAAGAAAGAAAACGTATTACAATAATAATATATCTCAGAAGACACTAACTATCCGAAAAGGATCAGTAGTAAAACAAGTAATTATATATATAAAATTGATTAAACTCTAATATAAAAAAGTCGATATAAAAATGGAGAAGAAAATGAATTATAAGAAATGATGAAATTATCATAAGAAATTATTTCATCCATAAACATGTCTGAAATAATTACTTCTGGAGGAGAGCAATCTGTAACGTGACAGATGTATGCATAATATTGAATGGCAATTGATCATTAGAATAATAAAGTTATAATATTTAAACCTGGAAGAAAGCATTAAGTTTAATATAAATAGATTAATTCATAGCAACTGTGGAAAGAAATTATTATTATAAAGAAAATACAAGTTCAAATAAAAGGAGTTACTAGTGATGAGTCATCCAAAACCAGTCTCATAACCAAAGGTTTTCAAGTTATAACCCAGGAAGGTAAGAAAGTAAATAACAAAGCAGTACTGAATATGACCAAACCCACAACGAGGAAGAATAAATAGAATAGAAACCCTAAAATAAGCCAAGATCAACCAATACAGGTGGTGTATTTCTAAAATAAAGAAGAAGATGGAGAAGATCCCAAGAAACCTGATGGCATCAAGAAGAAGATGGAGAAAATACCAATCCCAGAAGACAGAAGAAAAGAAGATTGAAGAAGAAGGCAGCATCCTGAAGAAGATGTCATGCTCTTGTAAAAGACACCCAAATCCCCATACCCCCAAAATAAATCATTAACCAATAAAAGTATAACGAAATGAAAACCACATGTATATAAATTTAAGAGAGAGAAGTGTATAAAGTAAAAGTTGCCTGTGAACTAAGATGAAACAATAATATAGTACCCATGGAACAAATCTCCATTGTAAAACACTAACCAATTTATTATGTTAATAAGACTATACGACCATTTAGCAATAACATAATATAAAAGTGCAAAGTGAACCAGTGATAGTTTTGGGTATTATAAAAAAATGAACCTTGTGTTTCATTCTTGGCAATCACAAATATTGAATGCAATGAAATATGCAATTTCCAATGACTTGAAATGTGTACTGTGACAATATGTTGTTTATAAGACATAAATCTGTTTAAAATAACATTCTGTTTTATATGCAAAAAGAAAAACAGATATCATAATACTTTTCGAACAATTTATACTATTTATTTATTAATGACAGGGTACAATTCCCCAAAGACAATGTGTAAAAGACAGTATGAAAACTGTAGAATCCTACTTATAATAATAGTTAGCAATAAGAATATAGATATAAGGTTTTTATGTATATAGTATAAGAATGTTTAAAAATGTTTTAGATATAAGGCTATTTGTTTGGGTCTGATACAACTAACATCAGAACTATAAAAATAATTACTACTTATAAATAGTAGGGAGTAATTAAGATGTTAGTTAGTAAAAAACCTTTTTAGTGAATCATATTTCCATGTTTAGAAATAAGGATTTTGTTGTAAAATGTCTGACTTGAAGACAACCATTTATTTAAAAAGTATTCTTTATTTGTTTAACTGTTATTTGTATTGTAACCAATACTAATTGTTATTGTGTAATTTAGAAAAATGTTTAGTTGATAATACTATATGTAAAAGTCAGAGAGGGTATCACACATCATATATTGTTTATAAAATATTTTGTAAGAAAAAATTGTTGAAAAATCTAGGCCAAAGAATGGAAACCACACTTCATCAAAACAGAGAAAATACTCATTTAAATGCAGATAAACAAAAGGGGTTTAGACAAATTAAACTTGAGATCAAGCCATATAATTGCACATACCATTTAGAAAGATTTTAATAAATTATATTCAGAATTATAAATAAAAATGAAAATGACTAAACTCAGAAATTAGGACATGGGAGTCATATATTTCAGAATAATGTTTCAGAATACAACTAATTCAATTAATTACAAGAAAATAAGGGAATATAAACCTTTTAATACAATATAGGATAATTAATATTAAATATAACTGATAAAATGGCTGAATTTTTATAATGACAAGGAAGTTAGTTTTGGAGATGTTTTGACTTTTCAGAGAATTCCAAAATGAAAGTAAAATTACTAATTTTGGACAGAAAACACTATAAAACGGCATTATTTAATCTGAAAATAACCAGAATGAACTGAAAGATTAATTTAAATAACATTTAGTAAATAAAATTGCTAAATAACCGAAGTTTAGGCATTTATATAGTGAATTTTTAAATGTGCACAGGATGTGAAATTTTATTTGAACAATGCTAAGAATAATATTATATTGGCTAAGAGTTTAGTTGAAACTGGAGGAAATAAGTAGTTGATTATTGGTATTTGAACGGTTAACATGAAAAGCGTTTTGTAACGAGCCTAACCTAACTTACGACGGTAATAGTGAATAGTACGTTTTTTTGTGAAATCGCGAGTGATTTTTAAATACTTCTAGAACTCTTACATTATCACAGAAACAATCAAAAAACACTAAATAACACTGAACAATACAAATCTACTCCGAAAAACACCACAAAACACCAGAAAACTGTATAATACAATAACAATATTAGTGTCGGAATAGGGAAAAGTGTTTGAACTTATATTTACACGGATACACAAAATACAACCCAGAAACATTACACCAGGCACTACACAACATTTAACAAGAGATTTGCAGACACCAGAACAGGAATTCTACCAGAAAATACATTATTCGGAACGTAGCAGAATCAAGCAACGTTTGGACCAGCTTGACGGCAGCCATCTTTCTTTGACAATACCGATGCATTCTCTGTGATCATATCAGCTTTGGTGAAAACAATTATTTTATTTTCAAATTATTATTCAATGTCTGTATTTAGTAATAATTATTAATTTGTTGTAACGTTATACTTTTTAAATATTGGCCCGATTTCTCTGACTTTGATAATAATTGGCTGTTTAAAGAGCCTTGTTTGAATTTTATATAACATACTTTGTAACTTTTTCGATATCCTGAGAATCAATATTATCATCGATAAGAGTCAATATTGCTATTAACTAATAAAACATTAATATTTTTCAACACTAAATAGTTCTTTATTTCATAAATATTACTAGTTATCACTAACATAATTCTAATTAATAATCTACTAGGATTTTACCACCTATAAGTGAAGATAACCTAAAAAAATAAAAAGGTAAACAAGTATCGATTGGTTTGAAGACAATCTTATGAGTGGTGATAGTTTATTTAAAATATACTAAAACTTTAATAAAAATTTTCAGAAGAGCATTACACTTTTAAAAACTTCACAGCCATATATTAATTAATTGATTATAATTAATTAATAAATAAAAAGAAAATTTTTTTTAATTATTTTTTTTTAAACATATTTTTTTTTTTTTAAATTTTCTTCAAAACAACAATTTTTGTTTTGAAACTTCTGGTGAAGCTGAACATATATTTCTTCATCAACATTACGCTACTCGACCGGTCTTGCTACTATTGGGACTCGACCAGCTGGGAAACTTAAGGAAGTGTTTCAGGCCAGTAAGACGTCGAGAGCCACACCAATTGAGAACACCCACACAGACTCAATCTTTTTAATTTATTACAAATTGGCGCACAACTTTAGGGGCTTTAATTAGCAATTGGAAGGCCAATACAATCTGCCCAATCACTAGTTGGAGCTAGGCAACAGCTACAAAGCCAGAGAATTTCAAGGGAAAATGCAACGACGTGCAACTTCTAAGAAACGGGCGGCGGAGGCCGAAAGAGAATTAGAAATTGACATGGACAATAAAGAGGCAACGCCAGTAGAGGTGGAAGAGTTATTACCGCCGGTGTTGTCCAAACAACCTGAACAACCAAGGGAACAACCTGTGATGAATACTCAGACAGGGGAAGTCAATGTCCAGAAGGAACCATTGGAAAAGCCGACACGGACGGAGGATGATAGCATACAACAGATGCTCAGAATAATGATGGAAAAAATGGAAGGTTTGAAGGGAGACATTGGGGGAACCAATAAAAAGATGGAAGGAATGAGTAAGGAATTGAAGGAAAATTTAGGAAATAAAATCGAAACAACGAATAAGAAGATGGAAGAAAACAGCAAAAAGATGGAAGAGAGGATGGGAGAAAAGTTAGAAGAATTGAAGGAAGACAACCAAGCGTTCAAGGAAGAATTCAAGTCAACTAAAGAAGAATTGATTAATAAAATTGAGAACACCAATCATAAAATCGATGAAACCTGGAAGAAGATAGAGAAGAACAACCGACAGTTGAAGGAAGACAACAGGAAGTTGGAAGAGAAGATGGGGGAGAAATTGGAAGAATTGAGAGAGGACAATCAAATTTTGAGAGAAGAATTAAGAGAGGTCAATCAGGAGAATCTGGACAAACTGGACGAAAGAATGGAATTGTTGCGAGAAGAACTGAATAAGGAAATCAATGTTAACAAGAAAGTGATGAATAAGAAGATGGAAGAAGAAAATATAATGGTCAATCGACAGATTCGAGAGATTGATGAAAAATGCAACCAGACCGAAAAGGAGGTGCATGAGTTTAAAGAAGTGGTGAACATCAAGTTCACAAATATTGAAGAACATAGTCGTAGGAAGGTAGAAGAACAGAGGAAGGAAAATCAAGAAGAGTTCAGAAAAGTACGCAACCAAGTCACAGAGCGATGTAATGATATACAAGAGACCATGGCCAATATCACCGGTCAGGTGCGACAAAGCCGAGAGGAGATGGAAGCGATGAGAAACAGACCGACTAATTTCACAGGATTGCCCGTCAACGGAAGCCGAGAGTGGCTCAACTTCCGGCAATACAAACGCAAGCCGATGGAGTTCCTAGCTAGGGTAGAAGAATATTTGACCAAGCATAAAATTACTCAATGGAACCATAGCAGGGAGATATTAGACGAGTCTTTCCGAGACATAACTGATAATTGGTGGATGGCCAACCGGAGTGAGATTCCTGACTACCAACAGTTCCGGAAAATGTTTAAGACAAAATACTGGTCTGAGACCACCCAGAATTTGATCCGTGACAATATTTGTAATGGAAGATACAGGGCACAATTAGGTAGCAGTATGACGGCATATTTCTTGGGGAAGGTGTGCATGGCAAAACACCTTGAGCCGGCAATCCCAGAAGAATGTTTAGTGAACAAGATATCGTATCACTACGATGAGGACATTATCAGGGCCCGGAGAGGCAGCCAGATCAAGACGATCCAGGGAATGACCGAGTTATTAGAGGGATACGAGAACGAGGAGTATTATCGGCAGAGCAGGAAAAGAAATGAGAGACCAGAAGCAAGGCAGACTACCTACCCCAATAACGGCAATAACCATACAAGTAACCGGAACCAGCCCAGTAATTACAACGGCCCTAACAACCAGCCGCGTAATAACCAGTCTAACGGTAATTTTAACGGCGTAAGGAATAACAACCCTTATCCAAATAATAGGAACAATTTTTACCAAAATAATAATGTCCCATACAGTCAGAGAAATCCATATCCATATCCTAACAATAATAGTGACAGACCTTACCCACCTAACCGTAATTACCATAATAATAATTTTAGTAATAACAATAATAGCAATAATAATAACCGAGTGTCGCGCCCTAGGGTAAATTTTATAAGAGCAGAAGATCGTGGACCCAGGAGATATTATCAACCGAGGAGGAGCAGCTTCCACGGCGCCGACCGAAGATGGAGGAGTGCGGAACGAGACGGCCCAAGATACGAACAGGGAAGACGAAGTGCAAGCCTGGAGGATCTTGGCCGGCAACAGAATAGGGCGTTAAACCTCACCCAGGGTACAGAACGCCAGGAAACAAACCAGAGTTTCCCGAACGATGCCTCGGTCAATAATAACACAAACGATGACCAAAATACTTTAAACGAGAGGAGGCAGTAATCAACAACAATGACCCGTTACTGCTTATACTTCCTGGGTTAGAAAAGGATGTATTGCGACAAGAAAACCAGCATAAAAACATCACTATTATAAGTAACCATTATCTGAAAGACATACGAACTGAACTTTTGGAAGAGAACGAGAAGAGTCTCAGCAACAGTAATAATGAGATAATTTATATAACAGCGGAGGTGGAAGGAGTTCCCGCTAAAATAATGATAGACACAGGAGCTAATATTTCAATAATAAACTCCAATGAGTTGGAGAGAATCCAGAATAAATGTGGAAAAACCTAACATTTGAAGGAGTAAGAGGAGCTAACCATCAAAGAGCGACATTTAGAAGAGAAGGCATTTATAAGGAAAGAAAAAGAGAAGATCAACTTACAAAAGTATAAATAATATGGTCCAGTGTAGAGTACAATAGATAACCATATGTTGTGGTAAATGATAAGCATAACAATACATATGAGTTGAAGGAAATCGTTTCTGGAAAAATCAAAGGAGTGTACAATCAAGCTTCTATGAAGAAATATTATGAAGAATGAGTTGGGAGTCTTGACTTTTAGAATTTTTAATATTTAGAATTTTTTAAAATTCTAAAAAAATCTAAGTACATCTTACAACCATATAATTTGGAGAAAAAACTTTATGGAAGATTTAAAAAGAATTTTGAATTTTATATATTTAAAAAATTCTAAAATATGTAAGAACAACTTACAACCTAATAATTTGGAGATAAAACCTTATGGAAGAGAAAGAAAAAGAATTTTGAATTTATTATGAAAATAAATTTAAATTTATGTAAGAACAACTTACAACATAATAATTTGAGAAAAACTTTTTGGAAGAATTAAAAAGAAAGAATTTTTATATTTTTAAAAAATTCAAAAATATGTAAGAACAACTTACAACATAATAATTTGAGAAAAAACTTTATGGAAGAAAGAGAAAGAGAGAATTTTGAATTTATTTAAAATAAAAAATTCTAAAATATGTAAGAACATCTTACAACAAATATTTTGGAGAAAAACTTTTTGGAAGAATTAAAAAGAAAGAATTTTTATTTTTAAAAAATTCTAAAATATGTAAGTACATTTTACTACAACCTAATAATTTTGGAACAAAACTTTATGGAAGAAAAAAGAAAGCGAGAGAATTTTGAATTTTGACCTTAATATTAAAAATTTAAAATTAAGCAAGCACAGCTTACTACCACTCAATTATGAGAAAAACATTTTGGAAGAATTAAGAAGAAAGGAATTTTGAATTTAATATACAAAAAATTTAAAAATGAAGTAAGACCAACTTACTATAACTAAGTTTATGAGAAAACTTTATGGTAAATAATTAAGAAGAATTTGAATTTGGAGAAATACCAAAACATTCAGAAATAATAGTAAGATCACAGTACTATAAACAATTCTGGGAATAAATGAATTAAACAGAATTTGAATGTTGATAGAACGTCAGAATTTTGAAACAAGATAAGATCAACATATTACAAGAATTTATGAGAAATATTTTTCAATTAAATAAAAAGAATAGTTTGAATTTTACATTAAAACTAACCAAGTTCCAAAAAATAATTATGTGTCAATTATAATTGAATTGAGAAGAAAATAAAGTGATTAATTCAGAAAAGAGAATTAACTTTAATCCAGAATAAATGCTAGATATTCACAATAGCATTTGAAGGAGTAGAGAAGAATAACAAAAAAGAGTGTAATATGCAAGAAAAGAAAAAATTTGGAAGCAAAGAGACTAATTACTTATGAAACGATAATGAAAACAGTTAAGTAAGAGCGAAGAAGAACAACTCATACCAAGCAGATGGAGAAGATAATTTCGAACAAGTGATAATAATAAGACCTATATGAAATGCAAAGAGAAGAAATACCACATGAAATATAATATAAATGAATTAATGTTAATGAATGCGAAGGCGGATTAATATCTTTCTAAGAGAAAGGAAAGAACCAAAATGTTTAAATAAAATGATCAATATAACAAACTGTATATCTAATATAAAGATACAATTTTGAAAGTTAAAAATAATATATTAAGACCATTCAAATAATGAATAAGAAAGACTATGTATAAAGACCATGCTAACACTGTGAGTAACCAGAAGAAAGTATAAAGAGAATTCAGATGGAGAAGAAAGAGAGTTACATTGTAAACAGTAACCAGAATTATTAAAAGAAAGGTTTTCAACCATAATTAAGATAAATATATCAGACAAGTTAAGAGTTTTGAAAAAATATATATGTAATGAGTATAATAATGATTATGAAGATTTATTAAGATAGAAAATGTGAGATAATCTGAGAGACTATGAAGTGAAGAATCCAAAGATATTTTTATTAGTCGAAAATGAGACTACTTTTTATTTATTTATTCGATGACTGACTGAAGATAATTCCAGCAGTATTATGTTTTTTGAGCAGGGATGGATATGCCTCTGTACTCAATTTATAGAAGTGGTGTATGGCCAGCAGAGAAGTAGCGTACAGTGCCCCTCTGATCTGCCCCAGCCCACGTGATAGGGAATGTTAGGGAATTAATATCCCAAGGATGCAACATGAAGTTTATAAAGAAAGAAAACGTATTACAATAATAATATATCTCAGAAGACACTAACTATCCGAAAAGGATCAGTAGTAAAACAAGTAATTATATATATAAAATTGATTAAACTCTAATATAAAAAAGTCGATATAAAAATGGAGAAGAAAATGAATTATAAGAAATGATGAAATTATCATAAGAAATTATTTCATCCATAAACATGTCTGAAATAATTACTTCTGGAGGAGAGCAATCTGTAACGTGACAGATGTATGCATAATATTGAATGGCAATTGATCATTAGAATAATAAAGTTATAATATTTAAACCTGGAAGAAAGCATTAAGTTTAATATAAATAGATTAATTCATAGCAACTGTGGAAAGAAATTATTATTATAAAGAAAATACAAGTTCAAATAAAAGGAGTTACTAGTGATGAGTCATCCAAAACCAGTCTCATAACCAAAGGTTTTCAAGTTATAACCCAGGAAGGTAAGAAAGTAAATAACAAAGCAGTACTGAATATGACCAAACCCACAACGAGGAAGAATAAATAGAATAGAAACCCTAAAATAAGCCAAGATCAACCAATACAGGTGGTGTATTTCTAAAATAAAGAAGAAGATGGAGAAGATCCCAAGAAACCTGATGGCATCAAGAAGAAGATGGAGAAAATACCAATCCCAGAAGACAGAAGAAAAGAAGATTGAAGAAGAAGGCAGCATCCTGAAGAAGATGTCATGCTCTTGTAAAAGACACCCAAATCCCCATACCCCCAAAATAAATCATTAACCAATAAAAGTATAACGAAATGAAAACCACATGTATATAAATTTAAGAGAGAGAAGTGTATAAAGTAAAAGTTGCCTGTGAACTAAGATGAAACAATAATATAGTACCCATGGAACAAATCTCCATTGTAAAACACTAACCAATTTATTATGTTAATAAGACTATACGACCATTTAGCAATAACATAATATAAAAGTGCAAAGTGAACCAGTGATAGTTTTGGGTATTATAAAAAAATGAACCTTGTGTTTCATTCTTGGCAATCACAAATATTGAATGCAATGAAATATGCAATTTCCAATGACTTGAAATGTGTACTGTGACAATATGTTGTTTATAAGACATAAATCTGTTTAAAATAACATTCTGTTTTATATGCAAAAAGAAAAACAGATATCATAATACTTTTCGAACAATTTATACTATTTATTTATTAATGACAGGGTACAATTCCCCAAAGACAATGTGTAAAAGACAGTATGAAAACTGTAGAATCCTACTTATAATAATAGTTAGCAATAAGAATATAGATATAAGGTTTTTATGTATATAGTATAAGAATGTTTAAAAATGTTTTAGATATAAGGCTATTTGTTTGGGTCTGATACAACTAACATCAGAACTATAAAAATAATTACTACTTATAAATAGTAGGGAGTAATTAAGATGTTAGTTAGTAAAAAACCTTTTTAGTGAATCATATTTCCATGTTTAGAAATAAGGATTTTGTTGTAAAATGTCTGACTTGAAGACAACCATTTATTTAAAAAGTATTCTTTATTTGTTTAACTGTTATTTGTATTGTAACCAATACTAATTGTTATTGTGTAATTTAGAAAAATGTTTAGTTGATAATACTATATGTAAAAGTCAGAGAGGGTATCACACATCATATATTGTTTATAAAATATTTTGTAAGAAAAAATTGTTGAAAAATCTAGGCCAAAGAATGGAAACCACACTTCATCAAAACAGAGAAAATACTCATTTAAATGCAGATAAACAAAAGGGGTTTAGACAAATTAAACTTGAGATCAAGCCATATAATTGCACATACCATTTAGAAAGCTTTTAATAAATTATATTCAGAATTATAAATAAAAATGAAAATGACTAAACTCAGAAATTAGGACATGGGAGTCATATATTTCAGAATAATGTTTCAGAATACAACTAATTCAATTAATTACAAGAAAATAAGGGAATATAAACCTTTTAATACAATATAGGATAATTAATATTAAATATAACTGATAAAATGGCTGAATTTTTATAATGACAAGGAAGTTAGTTTTGGAGATGTTTTGACTTTTCAGAGAATTCCAAAATGAAAGTAAAATTACTAATTTTGGACAGAAAACACTATAAAACGGCATTATTTAATCTGAAAATAACCAGAATGAACTGAAAGATTAATTTAAATAACATTTAGTAAATAAAATTGCTAAATAACCGAAGTTTAGGCATTTATATAGTGAATTTTTAAATGTGCACAGGATGTGAAATTTTATTTGAACAATGCTAAGAATAATATTATATTGGCTAAGAGTTTAGTTGAAACTGGAGGAAATAAGTAGTTGATTATTGGTATTTGAACGGTTAACATGAAAAGCGTTTTGTAACGAGCCTAACCTAACTTTACGACGGTAATAGTGAATAGTACGTTTTTTTGTGAAATCGTGAGTGATTTTTAAATACTTCTAGAACTCTTACATTATCACAGAAACAATCAAAAAACACTAAATAACACTGAACAATACAAATCTACTCCGAAAAACACCACAAAACACCAGAAAACTGTATAATACAATAACAATATTAGTGTCGGAATAGGGAAAAGTGTTTGAACTTATATTTACACGGATACACAAAATACAACCCAGAAACATTACACCAGGCACTACACAACATTTAACAAGAGATTTGCAGACACCAGAACAGGAATTCTACCAGAAAATACATTATTCGGAACGTAGCAGAATCAAGCAACGTTTGGACCAGCTTGACGGCAGCCATCTTTCTTTGACAATACTGATGCATTCTCTGTGATCATATCAGCTTTGGTGAAAACAATTATTTTATTTTCAAATTATTATTCAATGTCTGTATTTAGTAATAATTATTAATTTGTTGTAACGTTATACTTTTTAAATATTGGCCCGATTTCTCTGACTTTGATAATAATTGGCTGTTTAAAGAGCCTTGTTTGAATTTTATATAACATACTTTGTAACTTTTTCGATATCCTGAGAATCAATATTATCATCGATAAGAGTCAATATTGCTATTAACTAATAAAACATTAATATTTTTCAACACTAAATAGTTCTTTATTTCATAAATATTACTAGTTATCACTAACATAATTCTAATTAATAATCTACTAGGATTTTACCACCTATAAGTGAAGATAACCTAAAAAAATAAAAAGGTAAACAATTATCGATTGGTTTGAAGACAATCTTATGAGTGGTGATAGTTTATTTAAAATATACTAAAACTTTAATAAAATTTTTCAGAAGAGCATTACACTTTTAAAAACTTCACAGCCATATATTAATTAATTGATTATAATTAATTAATAAATAAAAAGAAAATTTTTTTTAATTATTTTTTTTTAAACATATTTTTTTTTTTTTAATTTTCTTCAAAACAACAATTTTTGTTTTGAAACTTCTGGTGAAGCTGAACATATATTTCTTCATCAACATTACGCTACTCGACCGGTCTTGCTACTATTGGGACTCGACCAGCTGGGAAACTTAAGGAAGTGTTTCAGGCCAGTAAGACGTCGAGAGCCACACCAATTGAGAACACCCACACAGACTCAATTTTTTTAATTTATTACAAATTGGCGCACAACTTTAGGGGCTTTAATTAGCAATTGGAAGGCCAATACAATCTGCCCAATCACTAGTTGGAGCTAGGCAACAGCTACAAAGCCAGAGAATTTCAAGGGAAAATGCAACGACGTGCAACTTCTAAGAAACGGGCGGCGGAGGCCGAAAGAGAATTAGAAATTGACATGGACAATAAAGAGGCAACGCCAGTAGAGGTGGAAGAGTTATTACCGCCGGTGTTGTCCAAACAACCTGAACAACCAAGGGAACAACCTGAGATGAATACTCAGACAGGGGAAGTCAATGTCCAGAAGGAACCATTGGAAAAGCCGACACGGACGGAGGATGATAGCATACAACAGATGCTCAGAATAATGATGGAAAAAATGGAAGGTTTGAAGGGAGACATTGGGGGAACCAATAAAAAGATGGAAGGAATGAGTAAGGAATTGAAGGAAAATTTAGGAAATAAAATCGAAACAACGAATAAGAAGATGGAAGAAAACAGCAAAAAGATGGAAGAGAGGATGGGAGAAAAGTTAGAAGAATTGAAGGAAGACAACCAAGCGTTCAAGGAAGAATTCAAGTCAACTAAAGAAGAATTGATTAATAAAATTGAGAACACCAATCATAAAATCGATGAAACCCGGAAGAAGATAGAGAAGAACAACCGACAGTTGAAGGAAGAATTGAAGGAAGACAACAGGAAGTTGGAAGAGAAGATGGGGGAGAAATTGGAAGAATTGAGAGAGGACAATCAAATTTTGAGAGAAGAATTAAGAGAGGTCAATCAGGAGAATCTGGACAAACTGGACGAAAGAATGGAATTGTTGCGAGAAGAACTGAATAAGGAAATCAATGTTAACAAGAAAGTGATGAATAAGAAGATGGAAGAAGAAAATATAATGGTCAATCGACAGATTCGAGAGATTGATGAAAAGTGCAACCAGACCGAAAAGGAGGTGCATGAGTTTAAAGAAGTGGTGAACATCAAGTTCACAAATATTGAAGAACATAGTCGTAGGAAGGTAGAAGAACAGAGGAAGGAAAATCAAGAAGAGTTCAGAAAAGTACGCAACCAAGTCACAGAGCGATGTAATGATATACAAGAGACCATGGCCAATATCACCGGTCAGGTGCGACAAAGCCGAGAGGAGATGGAAGCGATGAGAAACAGACCGACTAATTTCACCGGATTGCCCGTCAACGGAAGCCGAGAGTGCCTCAACTTCCGGCAATACAAACGCAAGCCGATGGAGTTCCTAGCTAGGGTAGAAGAATATTTGACCAAGCATAAAATTACTCAATGGAACCATAGCAGGGAGATATTAGACGAGTCTTTCCGAGACATAACTGATAATTGGTGGATGGCCAACCGGAGTGAGATTCCTGACTACCAACAGTTCCGGAAAATGTTTAAGACAAAATACTGGTCTGAGACCACCCAGAATTTGATCCGTGACAATATTTGTAATGGAAGATACAGGGCACAATTAGGTAGCAGTATGACGGCATATTTCTTGGGGAAGGTGTGCATGGCAAAACACCTTGAGCCGGCAATCCCAGAAGAATGTTTAGTGAACAAGATATCGTATCACTACGATGAGGACATTATCAGGGCCCGGAGAGGCAGCCAGATCAAGACGGTCCAGGGAATGACCGAGTTATTAGAGGGATACGAGAACGAGGAGTATTATCGGCAGAGCAGGAAAAGAAATGAGAGACCAGAAGCAAGGCAGACTACCTACCCCAATAACGGCAATAACCATACAAGTAACCGGAACCAGCCCAGTAATTACAACGGCCCTAACAACCAGCCGCGTAATAACCAGTCTAACGGTAATTTTAACGGCGTAAGGAATAACAACCCTTATCCAAATAATAGGAACAATTTTTACCAAAATAATAATGTCCCATACAGTCAGAGAAATCCATATCCATATCCTAACAATAATAGTGACAGACCTTACCCACCTAACCGTAATTACCATAATAATAATTTTAGTAATAACAATAATAGCAATAATAATAACCGAGTGTCGCGCTTTAGGGTAAATTTTATAAGAGCAGAAGATCGTGGACCCAGGAGATATTATCAACCGAGGAGGAGCAGCTTCCACGGCGCCGACCGAAGATGGAGGAGTGCGGAACGAGACGGCCCAAGATACGAACAGGGAAGACGAAGTGCAAGCCTGGAGGATCTTGGCCGGCAACAGAATAGGGCATTAAACCTCACCCAGGGTACAGAACGCCAGGAAACAAACCAGAGTTTCCCGAACGATGCCTCGGTCAATAATAACACAAACAATGACCAAAATACTTTAAACGAGAGGAGGCAGTAATCAACAACAATGACCCGTTACTGCTTATACTTCCTGGGTTAGAAAAGGATGTATTGCGACAAGAAAACCAGCATAAAAACATCACTATTATAAGTAACCATTATCTGAAAGACATACGAACTGAACTTTTGGAAGAGAACGAGAAGAGTCTCAGCAACAGTAATAATGAGATAATTTATATAACAGCGGAGGTGGAAGGAGTTCCCGCTAAAATAATGATAGACACAGGAGCTAATATTTCAATAATAAACTCCAATGAGTTGGAGAGAATCCAGAATAAATGTGGAAAAACCTAACATTTGAAGGAGTAAGAGGAGCTAACCATCAAAGAGCGACATTTAGAAGAGAAGACATTTATAAGGAAAGAAAAAGAGAAGATCAACTTACAAAAGTATAAATAATATGGTCCAGTGTAGAGTACAATAGATAACCATATGTTGTGGTAAATGATAAGCATAACAATACATATGAGTTGAAGGAAATCGTTTCTGGAAAAATCAAAGGAGTGTACAATCAAGCTTCTATGAAGAAATATTATGAAGAATGAGTTGGGAGTCTTGACTTTTAGAATTTTTAATATTTAGAATTTTTTAAAATTCTAAAAAAATGTAAGTACATCTTACAACCATATAATTTGGAGAAAAAACTTTATGGAAGATTTAAAAAGAATTTTGAATTTTATATATTTAAAAAATTCTAAAATATGTAAGAACAACTTACAACCTAATAATTTGGAGATAAAACCTTATGGAAGAGAAAGAAAAAGAATTTTGAATTTATTATGAAAATAAATTTAAATTTATGTAAGAACAACTTACAACATAATAATTTGAGAAAAACTTTTTGGAAGAATTAAAAAGAAAGAATTTTTATATTTTTAAAAAATTCAAAAATATGTAAGAACAACTTACAACATAATAATTTGAGAAAAAACTTTATGGAAGAAAGAGAAAGAGAGAATTTTGAATTTATTTTAAAAAAAAATTCTAAAATATGTAAGAACATCTTACAACAAATATTTTGGAGAAAAACTTTTTGGAAGAATTAAAAAGAAAGAATTTTTATTTTTAAAAAATTCTATAATATGTAAGTACATTTTACTACAACCTAATAATTTTGGAACAAAACTTTATGGAAGAAAAAAGAAAGCGAGAGAATTTTGAATTTTGACCTTAATATTAAAAATTTAAAATTAAGCAAGCACAGCTTACTACCACTCAATTATGAGAAAAACATTTTGGAAGAATTAAGAAGAAAGGAATTTTGAATTTAATATACAAAAAATTTAAAAATGAAGTAAGACCAACTTACTATAACTAAGTTTATGAGAAAACTTTATGGTAAATAATTAAGAAGAATTTGAATTTGGAGAAATACCAAAACATTCAGAAATAATAGTAAGATCACAGTACTATAAACAATTCTGAATGAAACAATTCTGGGAATAAATGAATTAAACAGAATTTGAATGTTGATAGAACGTCAGAATTTTGAAACAAGATAAGATCAACATATTACAAGAATTTATGAGAAATATTTTTCAATTAAATAAAAAGAATAGTTTGAATTTTACATTAAAACTAACCAAGTTCCAAAAAATAATTATGTGTCAATTATAATTGAATTGAGAAGAAAATAAAGTGATTAATTCAGAAAAGAGAATTAACTTTAATCCAGAATAAATGCTAGATATTCACAATAGCATTTGAAGGAGTAGAGAAGAATAACAAAAAAGAGTGTAATATGCAAGAAAAGAAAAAATTTGGAAGCAAAGAGACTAATTACTTATGAAACGATAATGAAAACAGTTAAGTAAGAGCGAAGAAGAACAACTCATACCAAGCAGATGGAGAAGATAATTTCGAACAAGTGATAATAATAAGACCTATATGAAATGCAAAGAGAAGAAATACCACATGAAATATAATATAAATGAATTAATGTTAATGAATGCGAAGGCGGATTAATATCTTTCTAAGAGAAAGGAAAGAACCAAAATGTTTAAATAAAATGATCAATATAACAAACTGTATATCTAATATAAAGATACAATTTTGAAAGTTAAAAATAATATATTAAGACCATTCAAATAATGAATAAGAAAGACTATGTATAAAGACCATGCTAACACTGTGAGTAACCAGAAGAAAGTATAAAGAGAATTCAGATGGAGAAGAAAGAGAGTTACATTGTAAACAGTAACCAGAATTATTAAAAGAAAGGTTTTCAACCATAATTAAGATAAATATATCAGACAAGTTAAGAGTTTTGAAAAAATATATATGTAATGAGTATAATAATGATTATGAAGATTTATTAAGATAGAAAATGTGAGATAATCTGAGAGACTATGAAGTGAAGAATCCAAAGATATTTTTATTAGTCGAAAATGAGACTACTTTTTATTTATTTATTCGATGACTGACTGAAGATAATTCCAGCAGTATTATGTTTTTTGAGCAGGGATGGATATGCCTCTGTACTCAATTTATAGAAGTGGTGTATGGCCAGCAGAGAAGTAGCGTACAGTGCCCCTCTGATCTGCCCCAGCCCACGTGATAGGGAATGTTAGGGAATTAATATCCCAAGGATGCAACATGAAGTTTATAAAGAAAGAAAACGTATTACAATAATAATATATCTCAGAAGACACTAACTATCCGAAAAGGATCAGTAGTAAAACAAGTAATTATATATATAAAATTGATTAAACTCTAATATAAAAAAGTCGATATAAAAATGGAGAAGAAAATGAATTATAAGAAATGATGAAATTATCATAAGAAATTATTTCATCCATAAACATGTCTGAATTAATTACTTCTGGAGGAGAGCAATCTGTAACGTGACAGATGTATGCATAATATTGAATGGCAATTGATCATTAGAATAATAAAGTTATAATATTTAAACCTGGAAGAAAGCATTAAGTTTAATATAAATAGATTAATTCATAGCAACTGTGGAAAGAAATTATTATTATAAAGAAAATACAAGTTCAAATAAAAGGAGTTACTAGTGATGAGTCATCCAAAACCAGTCTCATAACCAAAGGTTTTCAAGTTATAACCCAGGAAGGTAAGAAAGTAAATAACAAAGCAGTACTGAATATGACCAAACCCACAACGAGGAAGAATAAATAGAATAGAAACCCTAAAATAAGCCAAGATCAACCAATACAGGTGGTGTATTTCTAAAATAAAGAAGAAGATGGAGAAGATCCCAAGAAACCTGATGGCATCAAGAAGAAGATGGAGAAAATACCAATCCCAGAAGACAGAAGAAAAGAAGATTGAAGAAGAAGGCAGCATCCTGAAGAAGATGTCATGCTCTTGTAAAAGACACCCAAATCCCCATACCCCCAAAATAAATCATTAACCAATAAAAGTATAACGAAATGAAAACCACATGTATATAAATTTAAGAGAGAGAAGTGTATAAAGTAAAAGTTGCCTGTGAACTAAGATGAAACAATAATATAGTACCCATGGAACAAATCTCCATTGTAAAACACTAACCAATTTATTATGTTAATAAGACTATACGACCATTTAGCAATAACATAATATAAAAGTGCAAAGTGAACCAGTGATAGTTTTGGGTATTATAAAAAAATGAACCTTGTGTTTCATTCTTGGCAATCACAAATATTGAATGCAATGAAATATGCAATTTCCAATGACTTGAAATGTGTACTGTGACAATATGTTGTTTATAAGACATAAATCTGTTTAAAATAACATTCTGTTTTATATGCAAAAAGAAAAACAGATATCATAATACTTTTCGAACAATTTATACTATTTATTTATTAATGACAGGGTACAATTCCCCAAAGACAATGTGTAAAAGACAGTATGAAAACTGTAGAATCCTACTTATAATAATAGTTAGCAATAAGAATATAGATATAAGGTTTTTATGTATATAGTATAAGAATGTTTAAAAATGTTTTAGATATAAGGCTATTTGTTTGGGTCTGATACAACTAACATCAGAACTATAAAAATAATTACTACTTATAAATAGTAGGGAGTAATTAAGATGTTAGTTAGTAAAAAACCTTTTTAGTGAATCATATTTCCATGTTTAGAAATAAGGATTTTGTTGTAAAATGTCTGACTTGAAGACAACCATTTATTTAAAAAGTATTCTTTATTTGTTTAACTGTTATTTGTATTGTAACCAATACTAATTGTTATTGTGTAATTTAGAAAAATGTTTAGTTGATAATACTATATGTAAAAGTCAGAGAGGATATCACACATCATATATTGTTTATAAAATATTTTGTAAGAAAAAATTGTTGAAAAATCTAGGCCAAAGAATGAAAACCACACTTCATCAAAACAGAGAAAATAGTCATTTAAATGCAGATAAACAAAAGGGGTTTAGACAAATTAAACTTGAGATCAAGCCATATAATTGCACATACCATTTAGAAAGATTTTAATAAATTATATTCAGAATTATAAATAAAAATGAAAATGACTAAACTCAGAAATTAGGACATGGGAGTCATATATTTCAGAATAATGTTTCAGAATACAACTAATTCAATTAATTACAAGAAAATAAGGGAATATAAACCTTTTAATACAATATAGGATAATTAATATTAAATATAACTGATAAAATGGCTGAATTTTTATAATGACAAGGAAGTTAGTTTTGGAGATGTTTTGACTTTTCAGAGAATTCCAAAATGAAAGTAAAATTACTAATTTTGGACAGAAAACACTATAAAACGGCATTATTTAATCTGAAAATAACCAGAATGAACTGAAAGATTAATTTAAATAACATTTAGTAAATAAAATTGCTAAATAACCGAAGTTTAGGCATTTATATAGTGAATTTTTAAATGTGCACAGGATGTGAAATTTTATTTGAACAATGCTAAGAATAATATTATATTGGCTAAGAGTTTAGTTGAAACTGGAGGAAATAAGTAGTTGATTATTGGTATTTGAACGGTTAACATGAAAAGCGTTTTGTAACGAGCCTAACCTAACTTACGACGGTAATAGTGAATAGTACGTTTTTTTGTGAAATCGCGAGTGATTTTTAAATACTTCTAGAACTCTTACATTATCACAGAAACAATCAAAAAACACTAAATAACACTGAACAATACAAATCTACTCCGAAAAACACCACAAAACACCAGAAAACTGTATAATACAATAACAATATTAGTGTCGGAATAGGGAAAAGTGTTTGAACTTATATTTACACGGATACACAAAATACAACCCAGAAACATTACACCAGGCACTACACAACATTTAACAAGAGATTTGCAGACACCAGAACAGGAATTCTACCAGAAAATACATTATTCGGAACGTAGCAGAATCAAGCAACGTTTGGACCAGCTTGACGGCAGCCATCTTTCTTTGACAATACCGATGCATTCTCTGTGATCATATCAGCTTTGGTGAAAACAATTATTTTATTTTCAAATTATTATTCAATGTCTGTATTTAGTAATAATTATTAATTTGTTGTAACGTTATACTTTTTAAATATTGGCCCGATTTCTCTGACTTTGATAATAATTGGCTGTTTAAAGAACCTTGTTTGAATTTTATATAACATACTATGTAACTTTTTCGATATCCTGAGAATCGATATTATCATCGATAAGAGTCAATATTGCTATTAACTAATAAAACATTAATATTTTTCAACACTAAATAGTTCTTTATTTCATAAATATTACTAGTTATCACTACCATAATTCTAATTAATAATCTACTAGGATTTTACCACCTATAAGTGAAGATAACCTAAAAAAATAAAAAGGTAAACAAGTATCGATTGGTTTGAAGACAATCTTATGAGTGGTGATAGTTTATTTAAAATATACTAAAACTTTAATAAAATTTTTCAGAAGAGCATTACACTTTTAAAAACTTCACAGCCATATATTAATTAATTGATTATAATTAATTAATAAATAAAAAGAAAATTTTTTTTAATTATTTTTTTTAAACATAATTTTTTTTTTTAAATTTTCTTCAAAACAACAATTTTTGTTTTGAAACTTCTGGTGAAGCTGAACATATATTTCTTCATCAACATTACGCTACTCGACCGGTCTTGCTACTATTGGGACTCGACCAGCTGGGAAACTTAAGGAAGTGTTTCAGGCCAGTAAGACGTCGAGAGCCACACCAATTGAGAACACCCACACAGACTCAATCTTTTTAATTTATTACAATAGTTTTCAAAATAACTGGATGTGGATGAAGCGACAGTTGGTGAAGTTTGGGCCTGCTTACGTCGTTCCTGCTCCAGATCGGTATGAGTGCAGGGAGAATGAGTATCGAAGGCACTGATAGGCCATGATGATGATGCGTGGGACAACCAGGATGGACCATGCCACATTGTGGGTGACTGTGTAAAATCCGAGGGAGACAACCACGCGATAAAATGTTGGCAGGGTTGTCCAGCGACGAGACATGGTGCCTAGTTCCCTTTGTAGTGAGACGCTATATTTCCGCAACACGGTTGGCGACAAACACCTTCCAATGGGACGATTGCTGATGGATCCAATGTAAGGCTATCATTGAGTCCGAGTAGAAATATAATTCGTCGAATTTGTAATTCACGGCGTCTATAACCTTGGAAGCTAACTGAGCCAGCAATAGACAAGCGTAAAGTTCAAGTGTGGGTAACGTTATCTGCTTCAATGAAGCGACTCTATATTTGGAACATAACAGGTTTGATGATATGGCGTACTTTGAATAGACCGTACGCACATAAATACAGCACGCGTAACCCTTTGCTGAAGCGTCGGCAAATCCATGAAGCTGGAAGGAAATGATCTGTGAATTGTTTAAACTCTTTACAGACCTCGGAATTTTAAAGTAAGTGTCTGAAATCAGCTGAGAATAAAGCTCTACTCACTGATTAGATAATGAATCTGATAAGGGTTCGTCCCAACTCGTACCTGTTAACCACAATAGCTGCATAAAATGCTTACACCAAAATGTAACCGGGCCAATGAGTCCCAAAGGGTCATAAATTCCTGCGATGACTGATAATACCCTTCTCTTGTTAAATACCTCTACATTGTCATGTCTTTGGACACTATATACGAAACTATCTTCGTTAATGTTCCATTGAATGTCCAAAGTGTGCACAGTTTGATTTTTGCTAAGGTCGAGGGAGGAACGAGCATGCGAAGCTATAATGGCCTGATTATTTGAAAACCATTTGTGTAAGGTAAAACCGTATTGGCTTAGTAAATTTATGATGTCAGATTTAATTGTAGATAGGATGTTCGGGTTATCTGAACCAGTCATGAGATCGTCCACATAAAAATCATTGGCGATGGCTGAGCAAGCTATGGGGTATTTAGTTTATTTTCTTGGGCTATTTGAGCCAGTCATCTTGTAGCAAGAAATGAGGCACTTGCAGTCCCATATGTGACTGTCCTCAAGGTGTAATGGTGGAGTTCCTTATGGTGGGCGTCGCGCCAAACAATACGCTGCAAATTGGAATCCTTGGGGTTAACTAAAATTTGCCGATACATCTTCTCAATGTCCGAAATGAAGACATATCGGTGAGTTCGAAATCAAGCCATAATAAAGAACAGATCCTGCTGGACCATGGGACCAACCATCAGTGTGTCGTTCAAGGACAAATTATTTGTCGTTTTAGTGGAGCCGTTGAAAACAACTCACAATTTGGTAGTTATGCTGGAGCCTTTAAAAACTGAGTTGTGCAGCAATTAAAAGGTGTCCGACTTGTCCACCGACAAATCGTACGCATTAAGTAAAGAAGTGACCAAGATTTAAATATTCATGCATGAATGCGCTATAATCTTTGTGAAGAGCAGGGTTCTGCTTGAACTTGAGTTCCAATGATTGAAACCTGCGGATAGCTCCGTGAAGAGAATCGGCCAAATGAGAATTGTATGACTTGCGAGGTAGGGATACCACAAATCTGCCATCATTATTACGGACAGTATTAGCTACAAAATGATTTTCGCATTCCGAGTCCTCAGCGGAGGGATCACGAATAGCAACGTCCTCTAACTTCCAAAAGTCCTTTAGTTGCGAGGAAATGGCACTGTCATTTTCACATACCATAAATGATGAAACCGGTTTTGTCATGTCGACATTAAATGGCAAGTTACCTGCGAGAATGAATCCCAATTTTGTCTCCTGTATTATGGGGAAATGTGGGCTACGGATAAATTTGACAGGTTCAATTAATTGCAAGTAATACTGAGCACCGAGCAATAGATCGACTTGCGACGAGAAGCTCAGTTGTGGGTCGGCTAGGAATATGCCCTTTGGTAAATTTAAAGATGCGATATCAAATGATTCTGCAGGGAGATTATTAGTGATACTGGGAAGCACAGCGCAATATATGTTTAAACTAAAATTCTTATAGCGTGAATGCAACCTTACTCTGGTACTGAAATCAGCTTGAGACAATGAATTATTTATACCCGTTATGGGTAATTGAAATTTAATCAGTTTTAGACCCATGCGACGTGCGAAATTCATAGTGCAGAAGTTAGCTTGCGAACCTGAGTCTAATAAAATCCTTACCGGATGCTTCCTACCTGCCCGGTCAGTTGTCATGCAAACCGCGGTGGATAATAATATAGATTTGTTCGTTTGTAGTTTTAACGAACACTGATTGTTCCTGGACGAATCGTTTTTGTTAGATATATGAATCATTGTGTGATGGCGTTTCGCACACGTTCTGCAAGAAAATTTGGAGGGATAGTGAGCTCTATCGTGGCCTGAGCGAATGTAATTTAGACAAAGTTTATTTTTGACTATAATACTTTTTCTGTCCTGTTGAGTAAGCGTTATAAATTGTGAACAATCAGTTAGTTGGTGTTTATCCTTGCACAGCAGACATACATTATTTCCGATATGAGCATGGAATGTCATCCTTGAAATATTAACCGGTTTAATTGCCTTGCGATAGTGAGCCTTATCGCAAACGTTTATCTTGCTTACTGAAGTGGTCGAGCCGTCCAAGTTTTGTAACAACTGCCTACGGTTATTTAAAAATTTTATAAAATTACTAAAATTAGGAAATCGTTTGTCCGACAAGCTTTCTTTCCAGAGCCGACACGTATGATTGTCGAGTTTTTGCGCTAAGTAATGAACGAGAATAATTTCAAATGTATTTACGGGTAGATTTAATGAGTTTAAGGCATTGATATTAGCGGTTATCTCGTCAATGAATCTGGAAATGCTAACCCTGGACTCTTGTTGAACTGATTTCATACCCAAGACATTTCCTATGTGATGGGCTGAGACAATTAATTTACTGTCATACCTGCTTTTCAATAAATCAATGGCTACCGCATAATTTTCATGGGTAATTGGAAGAGATTTTATTACATTTAATGCCTCGTCACTCAATGAAGAGTGCAAGCAGTGCAACTTTTGAATATCCGTCAGGTCGGTTCTGACGTGTACTAATTCAAGAAATATATTGTAGTAGTGTTGCCAATCAATAATGCTACCTGAGAAGCAAGGCAATTTAATTGGTTCTAACTGTATCGGGGGGTTTTAATTGGTGTAATTTCGGTTTGAATCAACGGTTTCTGGTTCACCTCCTCTACCTGTTTTAATAAATGATATAACTTACATTCGACATTGCAGAGATCATCCTCGGTTTGAACTCTGTCACTGGCTGATGCGAAATCGGAGTCGTCAGCCTCAATTTGAGTCTGAATATCGTCATATTTAGCGGACAGTTCCATTAAATGACTGAGCTTAATTTTTAATGCATGATGATCGCTTGTGTCTGGATCGAAATTTTCCGTGAAAGTATTCACACGGGATATAGACACCTTAATTGTGCCCCGTTTCTTTATTAACGCCTTCACATCAGCCATGACCGTAGTAAAATGTGAATTGAAAACAATATTTAAATGTAGAGTAGGTGAACAATTGTAATTTTGAATAACTTTCTACAATCTCATCTTATGCGGGAGCCAGTGATCGGTATACACCTTGATATATTACTTACTATAATAGATACTTATCTCGTTTAAAAGAATAGTTATGAGCGTTATTGAAAATATGAATTATTCAAATGACAATATACATATAGTCTTATCACGACACTTGAGTTTCTTAATGCGCTATTGTGCAGCTAGGTAAATGAAAAGTTATGTACATATGAAAATCTAGTTAAAAATGAAAGTTTATGCTCACATGACAATAATATCTGCTTACGTAAAAGTAGTAATAATACTATATTAAATGTAAAATATTCAGCTTGTTGTACCCATGCATTATATATGAACAATTATAAAAGAAAATGAAAGTTTATAATCACGTCGATGTTGAATCCTGGCGTGTTCAAAACGGCTTCGGTCCTGTTGGTTCCGTGTTGATCCCGTCCGGCAATCCTTTGAAGTTGGCGCACCGCCTGTTTGTGCTGGTCAGGTGACGCTTGACGTTGTAGCTCTGTGTAATTTTACAGTTGTGGAATTTTGCTGCTGTCGAACAAATGTCTTGTAGTGTCTTGCAGTGTCTTGCAGTGTCCGAGTTGACGCTCTGCAGAATCTTGCATGTCACGTATGAAGTTTGTTTTTAAGAAAATAAAAGCATGCCACTGCCAGCAATCTAGAATTCGAAAGTATTTTGGGCTTAAACCAAAGGTTGTTTGGGCCCATTAATGAAATGTATTTGAAATGGTGGTGGACCAAAATGTGGCCCTATGAGCAAAATTTGAAATCCGTCCCGTGAGGACCAAAAATGTTGTCGCTGTGGACAAAAATGCGGTCGCGATGGACCAAGATGTGAAATCCGTCCCGTGAGGACCAAAAATGTTGCGTCTTAGAAGCTCTCGAAGTGCTCTTGAGTTATTTTTAGGAACGCTAGTTGGAGTTAGCTGGTTAGAAATGAAGAATTAAGTGAACTGTATGCTTTGTATATAAATAATTGTTTATTGAAATTTAGTTAATGCGATTGCTGGCACGTGTAGTAATTACTGCGGCATGATGCCCGATAATTGAAGTAGAATTAAATATTGAATGTCGTAATAGGGTGCAGTAAGGCTGAGATCGCCCAAGTAAACTTAGCGCATGTTGAAGATGCTAATAATTTAAATAATTATGAAAATCATGAAGCCTCGGTAATTTAAACGAGTGGCCTGCTCGGAGTCTTGAGTAGAACTAACATAATCGTTACTGCAGTCAGCCTTGCTCAAGACCAGCTGCAGATAACAGGAAAACATGACGTCATCTACACGTGTCGCAATGCGGTATTCAGAATACAAAATTTACAAGGTTCAAAGTTTGACCAATATCCTTCACCCTCTTCTCTACGTATTTCTGTATAATTACGTTTCAACATACTGTTATGGCCCATTATAAGACATTATCAATTAACATATTAAAAAGAAAAACACATCTTGAAATACAGCTTAAATATGATAGGCCTTAAATTTGCTTATCGTTAACCAGTGCTCATTTTTTTTAATTCTCTTTATGTAACTCTCACTCACTCACACATTATTTCTTTAGATTACCCTTTTAATTAATAGCGCTTTTTTAATTTTATCAAAATTAGACAACTGGATAACAGGTTAAAATTTTGGCAACATATAAAAAGTTTCAAAAGGTACTCATCCTCGTTGGCTGTCGCTCCGGTGTTGTATTACTGCTGTATATACACTTTTCTGACGGAAATATTTATGGAAAACTGTTTCTAAACTTAAACTTGTGAAGTACTACTTTCCTTCACACTTTAGTTGTTGTTTTATTAATTCACTCATTACTTATTAACTCACTCATTACTAGTTGGCCGACTTAATAGTTTGCTCGCAAGCACGAATTTCCTGACCGCACGGTCTGAGGGCTTTTGTCGACTGAAGTTTTCAAAATGGCCAAGCGTCCCTCTGTGTGTGGCTACTTGGCTCATGATTGGCTGGTTGCATCTTGCGGCTTTTTCGTAGTCTCGTTTAAGGCGAGAAGGGATTCTTAAACGTGACTTTCACGCTGGGAACAGAGGCCCACACGTGCACTCGTACGCATGAATACGCACCCTTTCTGATAATTTGCATTCCGGTACCATTCTGTACCTCACACGGAGCTACAGTCAGTTACCAAAAATATACTCTGGTTAAATAAAAAGGTGAAACACTTTAAATTATAGACCCTCATCAGTTTGTACCATTACAGTACCCCCCCAATGAGAGGTTTTCTGTCGAAACAGAAAAACTCTCATTTCTAAAAACTCTTTAAGAGGACGAGCTAGGATATGGCGCCATTAACCCCCCGTAAATCCTTACTAAAATCATGGGTAACTTACCCCCCCCTAGTTCGATGACTATGGCTGCACCTGAATGACATTACTGGACTTCCCTCTCGAGATCCCAACACCATAAAGTCAGACAGGTACCCGCCACAGTATTACCAAACTCTGTAACATTCAATGAAAAATCAATAGCTGATCTTTTACCGTGCCATATCCCCGACTGGTTGTTTTCCTCTTAGCCTGTACTGGTTTGTGTTAAGAAGCACTGATTGCATCTATACGTACATTCTTACCCTAAACATATTACATTTGTTTATACTACATTCCTAATCAAATAACCATCAAAATACATTACTAAACCTTCAATTTCTATTGACTGAACATCTTAAATATTTATCTCACATTATCCTTTCAAATCAAAAATCAAATTATTCAAATTTCAATCATTTCATTTCCATCAGTTATCATTTATTTTATAATTCAAATCAAAAGAAATCTAAGTTCATTACAAAAATTCACATTTTAATTTAATTAGACCATCTCTTTCAATTAATTACTTTAATTTCATTATTCAAAACCAGTCAGTTAATTTAACTTCATTTTGTATTTATTCCCGTTCATCATAAAATTCATCTATCATCTTTGTAACCTTCAAATCAAAACTAGTTAAAATTATTTACTACCAACATTTCTGTTTTTTTTTTTTTTTTTTTTTTTTTAATGAATTAAATGAATTTAACTTTCAG
The DNA here is from genome assembly GCA_034769895.1 of Magicicada septendecula. Taxonomy (NCBI): domain Eukaryota; kingdom Metazoa; phylum Arthropoda; class Insecta; order Hemiptera; family Cicadidae; genus Magicicada; species Magicicada septendecula. The sequence goes on from CM068373.1 coordinate 475,584,431, forward strand.
AATTATATGTATTGACAATTATTAAAAATAAACAAACTTATTATTACCATCAAATCAACTGCAACTATAAATTGATTTGTATTACACAAAAGTATATTACACAAAATATACTATACACATAACACCATGCATCAGCTGATGTCTTATCAACATGTGAACATAACCTTACTCTAAATAAACTTAATACAAGTAAACCAAAATACACAAAATTATCTACAATGTAAGTCATTAAATGTTCTTGTCAACCATAAAATCAGTACAGTATTGAGTCTAGTATTAAATATCATTAATTCTCTTAATTGAATGTTCATTAACAGCTATTCAACCATCATTATTGAAAATTAACTTTCTTTTAACACAAAACCAAGCATAACCATTACAACAGCAAGTGAGTCACAACAATAACAACCTTTTTAATCTGAGCAAAGCAAGCTCGATTTTACCGTGATTATGGTCAGTAATTCTTAACTGAATATTCAGTTACTTCTCCTTCTACATCATTTCATCATTCCCCCCAGTTACAATTAGGTAAATAAGCTCACGGGGATACCGGTTTTGGTATTTACCTGTACATAAATGCTATATTTATGTTCCTGGCTTGTAACGGCCAGCTCCTTTTCCACACACTCTATTGTTTCCTGATGTTGGACTGTAGCGCCCATTTGCTTTCACAAGAACTGAAGTTTTTTAGGGTGTAGACGCTGCCTACACCATTCTTGCTTCGGTGTTACTGGTATCCGAGGACACCAGTAATCCTACTAAAATTTAGTTATATGCCCTTATACGGTCTACCATCCCATTCGATGGATAGCCGCTGTTCCATAGTTATGGTGATCCCCCTTATTCACCCCCCCCCCCCCCGGTTAATTTCTAAATTCAGCAATTTTGAAAATAATAAGTATGGTTAGGATACAATATGCCTAACCATCCAAATCCACGGTCAGGTTTCGGTGACGCCGTGACCACCCAAAAGTGGGGAATCACATGTTCAGAATATATATACAGTACAACCTGTCACATCCGGACCTGTGATATCCGGATCCTCCCATATCCGGACGCATCTCCAAACTAATTTTTCAATTTTGGTTAGCGAAATGGTTAGGGATGGAAAAGTGAAAGTTGCAGCTGGAATGTTGTTTGCGCGCCTAGTCTATTCCGAGTGGGGCTGTGGCCTTGACTCGGTCAATGGCTCTTTCCCGGAAACCCATTCCTTTATTCTCAACCTCGGCTGCCGTCTGCCTGCAACTTGCTACCCGCAGTCTGTGTTTGTGAAAGTGTTACGGAATCCTTCAAAAAGGTGGACATGTGGTGATGTGGGTATCCCAAGCATGGGATGAAATAAAACCGTTTACACTGGTTAGGTCATGGAGGAAGCTGTTAGATCACGAAGCAACTGAAAAATGGACTGGGGAGAAATCAGAAGAAATCAATGAAACTGTTTGCAATGAAGAAGAGAGTCAGATTGCAGAGCTTGTAAAAAACCTGCCTGGATGTGAAGAAATCAATGATGATGAAGTCAAGAAGTGGTTAAGTGAAGATGAAGTCAACGAAATTACAGACAGTGACATTATAGAAATGGTGTGCAATAGCGATGAGAAAATCTGAACCCGAAGAGGATGGATGACAACACGCCTATAATGAGTCACTCTGAGGCATTCAAGACCATCGAATCTCTGATCAGTTATGTTCAACATCAAGAGGAAACAAGTGAAACTGAAGTGATGCTTTTAAGAAGGTTGAGAGACATGGCTTCCAAAAAACGTGTGCAGTGTGTGAAGCAGCCGAAAATCACAAAATTTTTCAAAAACTGATGTAGGCGTACTGTAAGTAAAACTTTTTAACCAATTTTACTTTTTGTATTTTAAAGAGTACAATGTACAAATACAAATGCTAAACCAATAGAAACGTCTAAAAAAAAATTCAACAACAAATGCGTTCATTATTTCTGGCCCTCTAGCTATTTATAAATGACCTTGTGATATCCGGATTTTTCCATATCCGGATCGGCCAGTCGCCATATTAGTCCGGATATGACAGGTTGTACTGTATTACATATACAAATCATAAAATTACAAACCTAATTACACAAAACTTACAAAACGTACAATGTTATAGAACCATCCATTTTCCTTCTTAACTTTCTTCATTGTGATTTTAATGAACATAAAAAAATAGCGAGTACAACATAATATTTTAGTTTATCTCCCAGAATACAATGTATGCACATTTATACAAGTTATAGCATCAAATACAAAATTTAATTCAATTGGCCAATTAGAAAAGCCACTTTCGGACTATCCTTGCCCAAGACATTTGTTGATTATTCTTCTTCCATTCACACACACACACCCATACACTATTTTTTTTCCAAAATACATATCATTCACACCTACATTCACACGTTACTTCTAAAAATTCAAATACTTCTTCAGTGGATCATCAGAAATATGTATTACAGAGATGGGGTCGGAGATGGGCAGATCCCATACATGAATGAATACAACCCAAAAGCACTTTTGGCAGCCTCGAAGGAATTATATAAGGAACCGCCAAAACCGACCCCATTATTATTATTACTACATTACATTACATTATTATTATGATTATTACCTACAACTATTTTTGGTGCTCAAACAGAAAAATTTGTCATTTGCGGGTGTTACTCCGCGAACAACACTCATTATTGATACTTGAAAATTGCCTAATATTTTTCTAGTGTACTTTTCGGCAATTGTTGGTCCATGGGGTTGTGCTAATTTATGCACCTGTTGTGTAATCTTCCCCCACGAAGCTTAGGGGTCCCCCTCCCCATTCCAAAACAAAATTAAATTTCTACATTCACCAATTTGTGGAGTAGGACCATCGTTGTTTTCACCTCCAGGTGGAAGTTACCTCCAACCATGGTCCGCCCCCAGACAGCCAAAATCCACGGTCAGGGTTGGTGAAGCCGTGACCGCCTGAAAATGGGGGAGGATCCCTTCTGAAAACATAATATATATTAAAAGTCATAAAATTGGATTTCATATCTACTGTGACCAATATCGAATTAAATTCGTCGCGTTATGTGTACCCACTATTTCCCGTGTCGCCTGGTTCTGCAAAACATATGCGTTCATTTTGATTTCTATCACTTCGTAGGGTCCTTCATACAACAAAAAGAACTTTTTAATCTCCTTATCTTGAGCACTTGACAAATCATGCCTTCTTACTAGTACTAGCTGACCTATTTCATATTTAGTCCATTTACCTGCAGCATCATGACGCCGTTTTCTTCTTTCCCCCTTAGTTAATAAGTTTTTATTTGCGAGTTTAAGTTTTACATCCAGACCTCTGGTATTGCTCTCCGGTGGATAATTGAACAGCTGTTCCAGAATTCTAGGTGGGCGTGTCCCCTTGACCAACTCGTATGGCGTAAACCCAGTTGTTTCGTGCATAGTACAATTTAACCAGTCTTCGATTTTATTCACATACGCCGGCCATTCGCTGTGTTTAGTATGGCAATACGCCCTAAAAATCCTCCCTAACTCACGCATAACTCTTTCGGCCTGGTTTGATTGGGGATGATATACTGCAGTGTGTTTGGGTATAATGCCTTCCCAACCCAATGTTTGTCGCCAAGTTCCACTAATGAATTGGGGCCCATGATCAGATAGTATTATCTTAGGTTTACCGGTTTTGATCATATAGTCCTTCATTATTTTTTCGCTTAGGACTCTACTTGTTGCCCTGTTTACACTATACAATTTTACGAATTTAGTGAAGGTATCTAATACCATAAAAATGTACATTACCCTTTGGTAGTGGGCCGAACAAATCCACCGCGACTAAATCAAAGGGCTTCTCGACTTTAATGCATCTCATTTCGCCCTATAACCGGTAATTAGCTACTTTTGACTTCTGGCATAAATCGCAACCCCGGAGTAATGTTCTAACTCTCTGTTCCATATTTTTGAATAAACACGATTCTTTTAGTTCGTTCACACACTTCCTAGCCCCGAAATGCCCATACCGAATATGACAGTCCCATACTATCTTATCTACCAACCCTTCCGGTATGACTAACCTCCAATCACGCTCTCCCCCTCTACTTTTTTGAATAATACCCCTTGATGAATTTGAAAATATTGGCTATACACAGAGTTATCTAGGTCGGATTCTAAACATGCTACTATTTTACCCAATTTTGCATCGGATCGCTGCATATTATGAACGTTTTTTATTTCTTCCCCAAAAAGCCTATCTTCCCTGTATAAGTCTAAAAATTTCTATTTCTTTCAAATTCCTCCCTGTTTTGTTCCCTTCTAGGTCTACTCTTGATAAAGTGTCCGGTAATTTGTTTTCTGTACCCTTAATGTATTCCCATGAAAAGTTATATTCTTGTAATGCTAACACCCACCTGCTATGAGTAAATTTGCAAGTGTTTAAAAACAATAATGCCTTGTGATCTGTCCTGATAATGGTCTGGTTCCCTAGAAGGTATGTACGGAATTTTTTCACTGCAAAAACGATACTGAACAGTTCCTTCTCTGTGGTTGTATAGTTCCTCTCCGCTGCTAACCGGCTGGCAAAAGCGATCGTCTGGTGTTCCTTATCCTCACCCTCCTGGTATAGTTCCGCGCCGAGGGCTATGTTCCTGGCATCCGTCTGTAAATAAAATTTTTGCTGAAAATCGGGATGGTTCATCATTATCATACCCATAAACGTTTCTTTAATTTTGTTAAAGGTAACTCTTTCCACCTCTCCCCATCGCCACTGTTTATTCTTTTGTAATACCGCACTTAATCTAGAGGTTACTTGTGCATAATTTTTCTGAAATTTCCTATAAAAGTTACATAAGCCTAAAAAACTTTGCAATTGTTTAATATTTTTAGGTTCAGAGAATCTTATTGTTGCTTCTACTTTTTCGGGGTTAGCTCGAATTCCATCAGGTGAAATAATGAAACCCAAAAAATGTATCCCTTGCTGTAAAAATGTTGATTTCTCCCAGTTTACTGTTAAACCCCCTCTTTGTAACCTATCTAGTACATATTCTAAATGTTCTGCATGTTCTGATAACGTTTTTGAAGCTATTAAAATGTCGTCTACATATACAGTCAAAAACTCTAAATTCTTCGGTTGCAAAATCTCATCTAAACATTTTATAAAACTAGCCACACTAGTGTTGAGTCCGAAAGGTAGTCGTTTGAATTGGTAATTTTTCCCATTAAACAAAAAAGCAGTGTATTTCCGACTCTCTATCTCCAACGGGACTTGCCAGTAACCCGCGGTTAAGTCTAATGATGTTATATATTTAACCCCGCGGAATTTCTGAAAAATTTCGTCCATGGGTTCGGGTGAATAATATAAGGAATAATAATCTGATTTATTCTGCGTGCGTCTAAACATAACCGCACTTTACCATCCTTTTTTATAAAAACAACTAAAGGGTTTGAATAGGGGGACACTGATCTCTCTATTATATCCGCATCTATCATTTGGTCTAGCTCTATCTGAACAGCTCTACGCTTAGAAAATGGCACTGGATAACTTCTCTGCACAAAAGGTGTGTGTTCCCATACTTTCAACTCACATTCATAGTTCCTGGCTCTTCCAGGTAACTCCGCAAACACTTCTTTAAAACGGTCCACTACTGCCCACAACTCCTCGCGTTGGGGTCTCCCTACAACTCCACCTTCGTTAACAAATTTACCTGCCCTATTTTCCCACACTCTCTCTCCGCTTACATCTACCTCTTTCTCTCTGCATACATTCACCCTCGCTTCTGTGTCCCCCTTACCATCTGGATGGTGTACAACCCTTATTCCCGAAATTCTTATATTATCTATCACCTGTTTAAAACTGACCCTAACTGGTTTAGTTTCATTGTCTAATTATAACAACCGTTTATTAAAGTCAACCACTGCTTTGTGTCTTTTTAAAAAATCGTTTCCCAAAATTACCTCTAAATTCACCCCTCTTACTGTGCCGGTGTAAATCCGGCTACCGAAGGTTTTAGTTAAAGTCGTGTTTTAATTGTAAAATAACGTGAATGCGAGAGTGCTGAAGCGAACTTTGTTCGCCTCGGTTAAGGCTGCGCGCGCAGCTTGTAGAATAGGGGAGCATTTTGGCTCTGCTGCTAACGGCAGAGGACCCACTGCTCCGCTACGATATACATCGGCTTCGCTCTCTTTCTCTTCGTACATTTATGACGCAGTTTTCTGTTTCTTCATGGCAGGCTGAAGCATAAACGACTCCCGGGTTCTTGAATTAAGCCGGAGATTTGGCTGGCTGATCGCCGTACATCTGCATCAGACATGGACCATTAACAAGATCCTGTACGAGGAGGGAGCGGGCGACTGATTCTCGATGTAGCACTTGACAGCAGTACTAAGGTGATATTCACACTTTATTTTCCTTTTGGGGCCGGGCCAGCAGTACGCCGTTTACTTTAAATATCTTTGAAGCCATGTGACCACGTGTCCAAACTGTCTGCTAGAAAGGAGAGCAGCTGATCATGACTGAACATTATAAGTTAAATTCAAGAACACCTTTTTATAACTGATTTACATTACACTAAGTGCACTCCTTGTAATTGTGTGCTGCACTGGGGGAGCATGCCAGATATTTTTTTACACTGAACATTTTACAGTTTGCATCTCATTATCATTTAACTCTTTACAAAATTTATAGAACAGGTTAGTAGCTCTGTTCCGGCTGGAACAGGAATGAATAAATATTAACTTCACTATGGGTTTAACATTTAAGGGCTGGGGGTTTCCTGTGTTTTTTTTTTGTCCGTTTTCTGGGGTTTAAAAGGGGACTTAGTTTTTCTCAGACACATGTTGGTGCAACCTCAGGCAGGTTGGAGGCCTGTCAACCGCATGCTGGCGCGCTGCCACAATTGCTAGGGCACAACCGCCTTATTGTATTTTTTTCATTTTAATTATATTTATATAGCCATTCGGGGTTAATAGAAAATAATTGTTTTTTTTTCTGGACATATATTAGTTGATTTTGCTCCTTACAAAAGGGCTATACTGATTGTTTTCTTAACTGGCAAAACACATATTGATTAACTTTCACTTGTAGTATCTGCTGTTTAATTTTCTTTAACTCTAAAACATATAGTCATTATTTTTTTTGTAAAACATATATTGTCTAAATTTTTCTGAAATTTGTAAAGCCTCGAGTGATTAATTTCTGATTGTTAAAGTATATATTGAGTTTTTTCAATCCTTCGAAATTTGTGAAGTAAAGTAACCGTTTAGAATTTTATAACAACTGTTTGAAGTCAGGTGATGTAGTTCTGTAAATTTTGTTTAATGCTGTGAAAGGAAGTTAAGGTTCATACACTCATGATGGGTTATTGATCAGTGGAATGCTATGCAAATGGGCGGTCCGGTTTTATTTATGCGTTATGAGTTTTTATCATCCTTTCTAGGGTTTTGGCTTTTATGTAATTCTGCAAAAACGGGTTGTTGATGGGCGAATATTTTATCACTGCTGGGTTCTGAGTATTGTAGTTACACTGCCTGCTAGGTGGGTGCATTCCTGGGGCATTCGTGTTAGAATTGATGTAATTGTGAGTTTGTGTGCCTTATGTTCTGTGTGTGTTATGTTTGTCCGTGTCTAGCTAGCCACAAGATGGGGGAGAATCTTATATTTATATATACCTATACTTGCTGAATTTATACACACTTGTTATGCTATTATATTTATATATATATGTTACTGAATTTATACACTCTTGTTATGCTATTATATTGTATATATGTTGACTGAATTTACACACACTTGTTATGCAATACACATGTTGTTTTTCTTTAATACTGTTAAAGGTGGCATTAAATTATTCGTGACATTTATAATTCATGGGAGGGATAATTATGTCATAGAGTTGGCCTGCATGTATGATTTCTAAGCATACAATAAACTTGTTATTGTTACATTACAGCTGAGTTTCATTGCAAGTCCCGTCATACTGGACCCGGCACAATTTTTGCTTCTCTAGGCTCCAGCCTAGTCCTAATTGACTTGTGGCTTCTCTTTCAAAAAAAAATTAAAATTAAAGAAGTTGTTTTATATTCAAAAAATACATAAAAGGAAAGAGGGGTTACATTACTACTAAGAATGTATTCTCGAATTCAATCCCATTTATCAACATGTTTAATTGGACTTGTTTAGTAACCCTTTTACTTCGAACCCCCATAATCCCTATTATAGTGACTCCCGCAACTGGTAAAGATGGAATATTTTTATTTATTTCTTTTAATTTTTCTAGCCCGTTTTCAGAAATCACTGATACCTCACTACCTGTGTCTATTAAGGGTTTAAACTCCTTACCTTCTATGTTGATAAATTGATAAATTGATCCTTACCTTCTATGTTGATATGGTGATACATTGATACAAGTAAGTCACTCGACGGATTAGATAAGCAATTATTTATTTAATACAGTGACTTGGATACTTTAAAAATGAATATTCTATGTTGAGTATCACCTCTCAGTCCGGTCTCCGGTTCGATAACCTCTGCATCGTCTTCCTCCAGAAATTCCTTTGATATGTCTGTTTTAATCAGCTGGCTCCAATAGTGACACTCCTTTTGGACCCCGCTGCTACCTGTTGACAATGGTTGGGTCCTTTCATCCACTGTCCTTGCTAGTTTCCCTGTGGTACTGCGGTGCTGCCTTGTGAATATCCTCCTCTACCCCTCGTCGTATTTCCACCTCCTCTGCTGCTATCTCCGCCTCGTTGCTGCTGACTGTGCTGGGTGGCTGCTACGTTGTTCCTTTGGCAACCTCTCGCCTTGTTACACCTGTAACACACTGTTCAGGTAGCAAAGTTTTCATACTCACATTCCGGACATTGCCACATCTCGTTCCTACGGTTACTGTTATCTCCCCTTGCGCCCCTATATGCGGTCGGATACCCCTTCACTTGGTTATTATTCCCATTAGTATGTGAAACCGGCGGATTCGGATGCCTCCCCATTTCCCGGTCCCTTATGCGTTGAAAGATGTCCAATATTTTCTCAAGTTCCATAATTTCAGTAATGTCACGTGTCATTAGTGTGATCTGTATTTCTCGAGGTAAGTGTTTACTTACGTGTCGCACAAATGATCGGAACTGTAGCGGGGGCTCTAAATATTTTGCCTCATTGTATAACTGCATTACATACATCGTCACGTTGCTCGCGTGGGCCTCAAAATTACCGGATCCCATGATTTTACTGCGTAATACTTCTTGCTCCTCTTCCGACCAATATTTACCTCTAAATGCCCTCTCAAAACTCTGATAATCTACCCAATCTATGTTATGTACTTCCGCCCACACCGCGGAACTCCCTTTAAAACATTTCATTATTTTTAATAACTGCACCTCCCAACTACTACTACAGAATTGGTTGAATTCTTTCACTCTATTTAAGAATTGCATGGGGTGTACCCCCCTACTGTCACAACTAAATGACTCTAAATCAATATCAGTATTCATGTCTCGAGTAATCACTACTCGCTCAGCAACACTATTAAGTTTTTTACTTATCACTACATTTAACTCATCTTTTACATTGACTATGGTTTGTTCAATTGACACAAATTTATCATTATTTAAACATTCAAATTGCATGCTACATCTATCCATAACATTTACTGTATCTTGTATTGATTGTATTTCTGTCTTACAATTATTTTCTATTTCATTTATTTTAAGATTAGTATTGGTTTCATATGTCTCAATCTAAACTCTAACTTCTCCTATCTTATTAACTGTACAATTAAACTCACTATCAGCATTACACTCATTTATTTTACGTTCAAAACTTTCTTTTACTTCATTAATTTGTTCCTTAACTTGTACTTTTACTGCCTCTGACACTTGTTTGTTTATGTCGTTAATATGACTATTTAATTGCTCATTTACAGACTCTATCACTTGTTCTTTAATAGTATGGAAACGCTCATTTATTTCGTTTACTATCTCACTCGTTATTCCATTGACCTCTGGTATTTACTTCATTAATGTCACTACTTATTTTATCAAATTTGTTACTCTGTACATAGAAACTACTCTTTATTTCCTTGATTTCATTCTTTTGTTCATTCATGTTAATATCACTGACATCAAAACGACAATTTATTACGTTAAATTGTTTTTGTAAAAAACTCATTATGTCATTATCGAATTTACTACTAAATTTCATTGAGGTTGGTGTTAACTGAACTCCCGAGTCATCTGTAACATTCGTCTACTTTATTGTCTAGACCTACATTCGGAGTTGAATGCACTCCAAGGCCACTCATGACAGCTGACTCATTAAAGCCAGTTACGTCAATTATATCACTTTCATTATTTTCTGCCTTTTTTTATAAATTTACTTATTTTCGGTTAAATGATTCTCTTAACTTACATATATAAAAACAACAGAATCTTACACTTCTCAATTATTTTATCATACTTGATATATTTATGATAATTACTTATCGTAATGTTAACTATAGCATAACCTAACCTGCGTCTACTCAGACGTAACTCAAAGGCTTTTATCTACTTATTTCAAACATCCCTTCCGTTCTCCAAAACCGGCCCACGTTCACATAAAAAATATTTATGTAAACGTCCCATGTTCGCGCGCCATTGTGACTTTTCAATCTTTTTATCAAATAAATTTATTTGTCCCTATTTCCGACCTACTTGATACAATCTTTACTGTTTAACTTCTCATTACTTACCACTTTTTTACCCAGGTTAACCCAGTGTTCGTGTAGGCGTTTATTCAGAGAACAGAAATTAGGTTGTTTGAAATAAATACTTGGAGTCGATTTATGTTCAATGAATTTACTTTTATTTATCAGAAAAATAAATCGATATTAAAATCATATATTGTTTTACTCTCCATTTATATAAGATATCCTTCACCCTCTTCTCTACGTATTTCTGTATAATTACGTTTCAACATACTGTTGTGGTCCATTATAGGACATTATCATTTAACATATTAAAAAGAAAAACACATCTTGAAATACAGCTTAAATATGATAGGCCTTAAATTTGCTTAACGTAAACCAGTGCTCATTTTTTTTAATTCTCTTTATGTAACTCTCACTCACTCACACATTATTTCTTTAGATTACCCTTTTAATTAATAGCGCTTTTTTAATTTTATCAAAATTTAAACAACTGGATAACAGGTTAAAATTTTGGCAACATATAAAAAGTTTCAAAAGATACTCATCCTCGTTGGCTGTCGCTCTGGCGTTGTATTACTGCTGTATATACACTTTTCTGTCCGAAATATTTATGGAAAACTGTTTCTAAACTTAAACTTGTGAAGTACTACTTTCCTTCACACTTTAGTTGTTGTTTTATTAATTCACTCATTACTTATTAACTCACTCATTACTAGTCGGCCGACTTAATAGTTTGCTCGCGAGCACGAATGTCCTGACCACACGGTCTGAGGGCTTTTGTCGACTGAAGTTTTCAAAATGGCCAAGCGTCCCTCTGCGTGTGGCTACTTGGCTCGTAATTGGCTGGGCGCATCTCACGGCTTTTTCGTAGTCTTGTATAAGGCGAGAAGCAAGGTGGGAACAGAGGCCCACACGTGCACTCGTACGCATGAATACACACCCTTTCTGATAATATTTAACATGCAAGGTGAAGAATATATTTAATTATTGCACTTAACTTGATATAAGTACTGATTACATTTCAGGATTATTATTTTCAGAAATAATGTATGTAAACCAGTTTTCCCCATATAAAGTTAATTAAAATTCTTTAATACATAGCATTCCAGGCATTTACAGTAGTAGATTTGTATTACTAAATTTGAATTTACACAAATAATTCTCTTTGATTAACCAGAGTTACACACACAAACTAAATGCTGAGTGTCTTCCTAGTGTATAAATTCAGCTAAAACAGTATTCCAAAAACTTACCTTGTTACTAGAATATGTGACATGATGAACTTTTCATCATGTGTTCAACTTTGTGTTGGGAGTTAAGCATTTTAATAATTTTTATTTATGCAGGCGTATAGCAAAATCTGAGAATCATGGAAAAGGAATAAGGCATTTTGTAATAGCAATTAACTGATTAGTTCCTGCTGTATTACCGAGTCATATTACAAGACCAATTTTTGTTTAATTGAAAAGATATATTTTAACTGTTTCTTTTGGTGCAATCTGTAAATTCCATGACACACGTCCATAAAGGTTTGAAAATATGCTTACTCCAGTTTGATAGGAATAAATTCTCAAAAAACTAATACAAATTTGGGATACCCCGAATTTGTTATGTCTGATCACACCAGCTATCCTTTCTATTGGGAATGAGCCTTTTATCCAAATTTATCATATAGTATTGTGCCAAGATATTACACTACATTTGTATACTGTAATACAGTATATTATTTGCAGGCTGACGGGGTTATAAAAAATTCTGAAAGAATTGTTGCTTTTACAACACCATCCTTTATCAAGTGACTACTCAAATCTGCCAGTTTTTCACAGAAACTGAAGTTTGATGATTAGATCCCCTAGTGATGCTCCAAACATTTCAAGGATACTCCTGGCCTTAAAAAACTGGACTGGCCTCATTGATTGACATGACTAATGTTAAATTTACTTTGGGATACTTCCAAACATAATACAGTTTACAATAAACAAACAAAATATTATGCCTGTCTAATTTTTCCAGAACTGTATACACATAATTTGATCTGGATAGAACATTTATTAAACAGTAATACTATTTGATGCAAATAATTAAAATATCGGTATGGAGAACCATTCATGACAACCATTTTTTAAGATTTATATTTGAAATCATTTTAGAAATATATTTCCATTGAAACTACTTCTATCTTCAGCCTCAACCACAGAATTGTGATCACTAACATATACCACCTCATGTTAGCGCACTCGATTTTCACTGATGATGGCAGTCGATGGCACTTCCGAAACGTCTACAATGAGATTTTTAGAGTCTGTATCACTTTCTTTTGAACTTCTAAATACAGGATTTCTTTTAACTGTATAGAGTGGGATCAGTGGAGTAACTTGCGGAGGGGGGTTATCAGGGGATCAATTCCCCTCCAGAACTATTCGAAATTTCAGCAGAATTCCATAATTTCCTAAGTAGACCCATTTCTAAGCCAGTTTTGTTTGTACAAGTAATACTTATAAATAATTATAGAAATAAAAGTAATTACAATATTGTAACGTTATGTTTTCCCCTCACATAAAATGGGCCCCAACTTAAACCATTTCATGACCGTGATACATGAAGAACAAAATACTAAGTCATTAACTAAATTGTATACTATACATATTGTCTGAGATAATAAAAAGAGATAAGAATAATGTAATGAAACTGATAAGAACATTATCAATAAGAAGATTTTACTCCAGTAAACTGCATTAAAAATTGTTAAAAAAGATAAAACCTATACTCCATACTGCAGTAATAAATTGGATACTCAATAAAGAAAATTATTAATTCACTAATTAGTTTCTAAGTACTAAAATAATGAAATCAGATAATAAATTTTATTTATGATTATGAATAGAAAAATGTAAATCAAAAAGAGTATTATAAAAATGTAATAATAAAACAACAATAAAGCTAAATGTAAGCCTACAAGTAAGGTTATGTAACATTATAATGTTTTAAACAACAGAAAGAACAAAAAAGCATTGTAAAATCCATGAATTGTAAACAGAAGGTGAAAACTACTGATGAAGTAGTAAATAAGCTTATAATAGCTAGATAATAATGGTTATAATTTGAATTATAACATGAAGAAGAAGAAATATGAGAAACTAAAACTTGTCAATAATTGTATGTAAAAAGAACAGTTTTAATGTAAACTTATTAAACAAACTATACTGTATAAATAATACTAGAATCATTATTATTAGAATAATATTCTAGTAAGGAAGATATGATTAACCAATAAGTATAAACAGTAAATAATGAAACAAGATACATGGACTAAACCTTCAGAATACTGATACTGAAGCTAATAACAACTAGAATAAGTAAGAAAAACAATGTTAAAGGACAAACTATGTTGTCAAAGCTTCAATAAATTGTGAAGAATGTTTTAGAATAATGATGTAATAGGAAGAAACATGTATTTTCAAGGTATGAATGAATTTAAGGGTCAATATCATAGGGAAATGGGCCTAGAACATTTGTTATGTTATTCATAATAAATAATTGTTAAGTTATGTCATTATTATTGTAGTGAAAGTTGAACAAGGGTATCAAGAACAATGTAAAGTAATTGTCTGATAGCAAAAGTAATTATTTTAAACGTACGAAAGAAACTAAGGTGTCTAGTACAATGGGCCAGTAGGCCCTATACCTGAATAACTTATTTCTACTATTTGTAAACAATTATTGCTAATAATTGTCATTATTAGTGTAACAAAAGTGAAAGCCAAGGATCAAGAACAATTTAGAATAGTTGTCTTGTATTAAAAACAAGAATTGTTAAAATATGAAAAAATAATTTTCAAACTATAATAGGCCAATACGCCTAGACAAATTATGTATGTTAATTTTAAGAAATTATTATTGATTTTTGTCATTAGTATTGTTGTAAAAGTTGTAGGGAGTTATAAGGAACAATTGTGATCAGTTATATCAGAATAAAGTTAAATAATATTATTAGAAGAAAGAGAATTAGGATGTCAGGAACCCAGGTTGGGTTATGCCTAGTTAGCCAAACATGACTTTTATAAATTGGGACATTATTAATTACTGTAAATAATGTTACACTCAATGGTTAGTAAGTAAATATCATTCTTTAATTTTTTTAATTCTTAACCTCATATTATGAGTACAAATGTATGCCTACTTATAAGTAACTTAACTAATGAAAAGTCTTTTTAAAAAAGAGACTTGTGTCCATGTTAACAGCAAAGATGACTATTACTGAAGCTCTGAGAACTGTCATATGATAATGGCATGACAGTGTATCAGTTAGAATAATCAACAACTTATTATGACACACTGTAAGGAGGTATGTTTTACTCATTTTGCACACATCATTCCAGAAGTCTGTTCTAAAAACAATTATAATCAAACCGTTGTTTCAACAGTACTAATAATGCAGCATGGCAAAATTTAAACCATTTTTATTTGTCTGAACGTTTGTTTCAAGCTGAGTATACCAAATATGTTTGTAATAGGTTTATAATTTAAGATGTGAAGTATATGAAGCCTTTACTAATACCTGTTCATTAGACAACAAATAATAACTACAATTTCCATCAATTTTGTTAATGTTCTTTGCCATTCATTATTTAGTTATTTTTTTACTGTCAGGAAAAGTTCTGTTGTAATTTCTGTACATGTTATTTTTGGTCTCTCTCTCTCTCTCTCTCTCTCTCTCTCTCTCTCTCTCTCTCTCTCTCTCTCTCTCTCTCCCCCTCTCATTGTTATTTATTGAAAAAAAAAAACATAAAAAAACTGACACTCCTCTGTATGTGTCCACATTGCATACAATTAAAAAAAATTAATCCAAGAAATTAAAAAAAATCTTGTAAACTGAAAACATTTCTTCTAATACAGAATTCAAATTAAATAAAGGATAAAGGGAATTGTGTGCGTGTGTGTGTGTGTGTGTGTGTGTGTGCACGCGTTTTAATGGAGACATCTTCCCCCTTACTCCTCAACCACTTTCAGAAAGTGAACAGACAGAACAATACCAGACCTGCAAATGGTCTTGAAACATACTTGTGATCTTGCAAAAGAGGATCAGTCCTCTGTGTGTTTTAATGATAATTAGTTAATCAATGAACATGTCATGGACAACAAAATGCAAAAATTTACAAATGAATAATGAATACACAAAGATTAAAAACTAATAAGAAATCATTATAGACATAAAGAAACAAATTAGTAAGATTTATTAATGAATCAAAGGAATTCAGAAATTCAACTGATAATCACACATTAGTACATAGTGTTACTAATTTCACAATTCCACAAAATTTGTAATTATTGGATAGTGAACATTGGATTTCAATATAGTAAGCGTACACATATTAATTTTAAGCACGTTTTACAAATAGTGAATGGAAAAGAAAATAAATACACGATTTCAACTTTCTTAAACTGAAAACAAGAAATTCTTTTGAGTTAGTGTAACGTGTTGTGTTACTGTAAGACAGAGCAGTGCTGTTAGTGTACTAATTAAGATGCATTAAATGTATAAATAAAGCTAATGAGTTATTCTTAGATGACATCATTAATCTTCTTGGTAATGGTGTAAAAGCCTTCCCACAGTGGTTGCAGGTTCGGGCTGATTTCTTTCTTCCTTATCATGTTATAGAACTAAGCCTGGCAGCAGGTGTGAGCCCTGAAGAAATTGCAACCAGTCTTCATCTTTGTATTTGCCAAAATAATGTTGTTGTGAGCCAGGTCATGTAAATTCAGGTTAGGCCAAGTTGCTCATTAGACTTTGTCTAAATTTTAAAGATATAAAGTGCTGATAAAGATTTTAGGACCGTACATTTGTACCGTTTAAAACACTTTAACCAAAATAAACTTACCTTACATGCTAATCAACAGGTATGTTTACCTTCAAATTCCGGATGCCATCTTGTTATGTACAACTACACGTATAAAAAATGTTACACACCAGGGTTCTCGCAAGTGAACTGGAGAACAGCATGGGTCATTCAAATAAGTGCTTCAAATCTACGTATTTTTAAATGAACTTGTTTTATTAAACACCTTTTTTTATTTTTGCATAGTCAACTGAAGTCATCAACTTGACTTGGTTGGTAATTATTATGAACAATATTTTCTCTCCCTCTTCTACACATCTGAGCTATGAACATTAATTTATTTCTTTTTTTATTTAAAATTTCCCTTCTTTATGAAGTCAGCAAAATTGAAACTACATTAAACTCAATGAAAAAACAGACTTTTAAAAACATTATTCTAATATTTTCTTAACGCTAACCAGTGCTGTTAAATTACGTAATTTCCTCTTGCCCATACACTCACACATGCTTACCCCCTACATGATTTAAATTCCCCTTAGAGCTCATTTTATTGTTATTTTTTAATTTTGCATAATTTTGATTACTTCCCTTATGTAGTCCTTGGTTTGAAAAAACGTCCATAAGATGTCCCCTCATTCACGCGCACTGCATTGCTGATTCCCTGTTTTCACTTTTTGTCTCTAGCCGAATCTGTCATGCCAATTTAAATTTATCACTATGTATTTACATCGTGACTCCAAATACTATTTTCGTTTAAAATTCACATTTTTTGTGTACGGGCGACTGAAAACTGTGCTCAGCCGGCGGACGCACAAACTGCTCGCATCCGTATTATTTAGATGTTCATGGCTGACTGCCTTTGTTCTCTACGCACCTGGCGAGAAGGAATTTTCAGACATGACTTTAACGCTGGGAACGTCGGCCCACACGTGCGCTCATACGCGTGAATACGCACCCTTGCTGATAGTCTGCATTTTTGTACTATGCTGTGCCTTACACGGAGCTACAGTCACTGACCAAAAAATACACTCTCGTGAAATAAAAAATGAAAAGATTTAAGTTACATACCCTCATTGGTTTGTACCGTTACAATACCCCCTCAATGAGAGGTTTTATGCCGAAGCGTAAAAACTCATTGTCACTCTCATACTTCCTAAAGGGATCAGCCAGGATAGGTCGCCACAACCCCCTTACGTTTTATTAAAATCATGGTTAACTTACCCCTGGTCCAGTGACTGTGGCCGCACCTGAATGACCTTACTGGACTTCCCTTTCGAGATCCCAACACCGCAAGGCCAGACAGGCGCTTGACGCCCCTGCTCTGACGCGCAGGCCAGCACAGGACCACCGCCACAGCATCACTAAGACACTGAAACATCAAATAAAAATATTAAATACTGGCCTTGTTTAAATACCATATCCCTAACTGATCTGGTTCCCCTTAGCTGTGCTGGTTTGTGTTAAGAAGCACTGGTTCTTTTTTTTCTTAAGTTATAACATATACATATGGATACATACTTAACATGATATCAAACATTTAGATTTCAAATATTTAAATTCATTATCAAAATCTCTTAAACATCTTTAAATCAATTACATCATCTTATTTTTTCATTTCAACATCTCAATTTACCATTGTTAACGCAAATGACTACTGCTACCATTTACTAATACAGAACATAATTAATAAAAAATTCATAGTTATTCGATACAACAGATACATGGATAATCAAAACAACCTTCTTCAATACTTCACTGTTATCGCATCATTACAATAATCATCAATTTTATCTTCTTTTTATTCAATCAGAAATTATTTAGTAACAATTTAAAACCTTCTTCCACACACACTATGCCCCCCCCCCGACTGTAACGCCCAGTTGCCTCCACAAGAACTGACGTTTTTTAGGGTGTAGACGCTGCCTACCCCATTCTTGCTTCAGCGTTACAAAACATTCGGCATTACTGATGTCTGAGGACACCAGTAATCCTACTAAAACTTAGTTATATGCCCTTATACGGTCTACCATCCTATTCGATGGTAGCCGCTGTTCCATAGTTCTGGTGATTCCCCTTATTTACCCCCCCCCCGGGTTAATTTCTAAATTCACCTCTTACAACGATAACAAGCTATGGCCAGACTTTAGGCAGCACGTAACGTAATGTGCCCTGACCATAGCCAGTCAAAGCTGAGCCAATTCCACGGTCAGGGTTCGGTGAGGCCGTGACCGCCCGAAAGTGGGGAATCACTTTAGTTTATATTACACACAATACAATTACATGTTAATCAACATAATAGACATTAACATTGAAGATTAACATTGCTACATTAAACTAAATAATTCACTTTTAAATCATTTGCATAGAAAATTATAAACATTACAACTTGAACTTTCTATTAACTCTTTTTACATAAACCTTTATTTATTTATCATTTATTGTACCATTAAATTCTCCAAAAATTCAAATCTATTATTAAATTCATTTCACATAACATTTCAAATTCAACTTTTACTAAAAATTCCACACCTTACCCAAGTTAAATTCTTTCAAACTCATTTAATGTCATTATAAGACTCTTTTACTTTACCTCAAAGTCATTATCAAATTCGTACATACATATGGTCAACTATCTATTCAAATAAAAACATGATTACTGTCACAAACTCCCAACTATAACCATTTATCACCACAAATATAACTTACAAGACCATATGTACCTTCTGATAGATTTTAACAACCATATGACTCAACAACTAAACACATTCTACTTTTACTCATTTCCTATTTACAATAAAGTATAACTCTCAGAAAAATCATTTAAATTTGTTACCAATACAACATTAATTAATTAATTCATCTCAAGTTTATTTAGTTCAGTTTCTAAAACACGTTACTTTAATCATCTTATTCCAAAACAATTACAATTTGTTTGCGTTATAAACTCTCGTTATTTGTTGAGTCTGATAAAATATTATTGTTATCATTATTAAAATCAGTTCCCCTTGCACACATACATTGTTACATAAACTATTGAGTACAACCTAACCTATTACACAACTACATTTAACTTAAATACAAAAGTATATACACTCCACATTGTTATCTGTTATTTTTTACCATAAATCATTTCACAATACAATCCATTTCAGAACCCCCTACTCACATAATTAAATGTTCATGAACACTACATGTTTAACCACCATCATCGAATAATAGTCTGGTCTTACATTTACACAATTCATTTACAATTAAAGACATATTGTTATTATTCTTATAATAACCATCACCATTAATTTCATCCAGTGTATCACTATAGTAATTAAAAACATTATTGCATACTATTAATTTACAATTCCTGTCAACATTTGTTATGGTCCGTTCTCCCTTAGTATTTTCCGTTAAAATCAGGCAAGTTACATCATCATATTTGTCTACTATATCAATTACATCACAAGGTAAGTGCTCATCATTGACAGTGGTACATCAAAATAATCTATTTTCTCAAATTTTAACCTCTCTCTTAACTCTTTATAACCTCTATTTAACTTAAACATCTCTATCATTCTATCAAAATACAACTCTCTCTCTCTCTCACAATACCTCTCATCATAACGCCATTTCACACTTTCTCTATCACTCCATGGAGAGGGCACTACTACATAAAAACACCTCCTGGCTTTTCCAGGTACACCAAAAAAATTCAGGGAACAACTTGAAGACACCATGTCTCCCAATAAGGGACTCTTGCCCTTCCACAACAATAATGAACACCTTGGTTCATAATAAACACGGGGAAAATCTACCCTCTGCCTCATATCCACAAAATAATTCTCTTCATACTCTCTCTCTAACTTATAAACACCAATTTCTTCTCCTTCACCATCCCCTACTCCCATTACTCTCTTACTACCCACTACTGTCTCTATATTCTCATCACCACGATTAATTTTCACTGTATCACCTTTAAATACCTCGTTTTCAACTATCTTACCACTATTAATTGTTAACTCATTTTTATAACTATCACTTACCTCGTTACTTATTTCTTCATTATTATTCGTCATCATATCACCACTTTCTGCCCCCACTATACTCTCATAATTATCATTAATACCATTACTACCACTTACCTTATTGTCTTTATTTTCGTTTAATTGATCTTGCAATTGTTTTACCATAGTACTTAAATGTTCATCGACTTCTTCTAAACTTTTATTAATCTCGGCATTTTGTTGTTTTATTTCCTCTTTAATCTCTCTCAACTTTTCATTTAAATTACTCTTTATTTCATTATTTTGTTCATTTAATTTCTCATTAAAATTACTCTTTATTTCCTCAAACTTATTATTTTGCTCATCAAACTTATCATTAAAATTACTCTTTATCTCCTGAATTTCACTCTTTTGTTCATTAATATCCCTTGATATTGCTCGTAACATACTCATTATATCATTATCAAATTGATTGTTACATTTTGTTGAGGTTGGAGTTGATTGAGTACTTGAGTCATTTATAGCTGATTCAGTTAAGCTGTTTAATGACTTTACTGGAGTTGAATGAACTCCCAGTTACCCCCTGTCAGCAGCTGACTCACTCATTCCAACTTCAATCTCGTTAGTATCCATTTGTTTTAAATTGTTTCAATTGTATAATTTTGTCAAAATAATTACTATACACACTATATATAACTACCACATAAAATATTTTAATTAACCTCCCCAGCACTTTACGTTACCATAACATCATACGTACATTTATCCGTATTTTATTCTGTTACCTTAAATAGCCATTCTGTTCTCCCAAGTAGGCTTATATTTATATAAAATTTATTTATATAAACGTCTACTGTTCGAGCGCCAATTGTACTGTTTAAAACACTTTAACCAAAATAAACTTACCTTACATGCTAATCAACAGGTATGTTTACCTTCAAATTCCGGACGCCATCTTGTTATGGCCAACTACACGTATAAAAAATGTTACACACCAGGGTTCTTATAAGCGAACTGGAGAACAGCATGGGTTATTCAAATAAGTGCTTCAAATCTACTTATTTTTAAATGAACTTGTTTTATTAAACACCTTATTTTATTTTTGCATAGTCAACTGAAGTCATCAACTTGACTTGGTTGGTAATTATTATGAACACTATTTTCTCTCACTCTTCTACACAGCTGAGCTATGAACATTAATTTATTTCTTTTTTTATTTCAAATTTCCCTTCTTTATGAAGTTAGAAAAATTGAAACTACATTAAACTCAATGAAAAAACAGACTTTTAAAAACATTATTCTAATATTTTCTTAACGCTAACCAGTGCTGTTAAATTACGTAATTTCCTCTCACCCATACACTCACACATGCTCACCCCCTACATGATTCAAGTTCCCCTTAGAGCTCATTTTATTTTTATTTTTTAATTTTGCATAATTTTGATTACTTCCCTTATGTAGTCCTTGGTTTGAAAAAACTTCCATAAGATGTCCCCTCGTTCACGCGCACTGCATTGCTGATTCCCTGTTTTCACTTTTTGTCTCTAGCCAAATCTGTCACACCAATTTAAATTTATCACTATGTATTTACATCGTGACTCCAAATACTATTTTTGTTTAAAATTCACATTTTTTGTGTACGGGCGACTGAAAACTGTGCTCAGCCGGCGGACGCACAAACTACTCGTGTCCGTATTATTTAGGTGTTCATGGCCGACTGCCTTTGTTCTCTACGCTCCTGGCGAGAAGGAATTTTCAGACGTGACTTTCACGTTGGGAACGTCAGCCCACACGTGCGCTCATACGCGTGAATACGCACCCTTGCTGATAGTCTGCATTTTTGTACTATGCTGTGCCTTACACGGAGCTACAGTCACTGTCCAAAAAATACACTCTCGTGAAATAAGAAATGAAAAGATTTAAATTACATACCCTCATCGGTTTGTACCATTACACATTAAAAACATTGTTTGCACATATGAGTAGGAAGCAGATGTATTAATATAATATGTTAACCAACAAGATACAGGAACAATTATGTATATTTAATTAAGTAGTTAGTGGACTTAAAACCTGCAGGAGAAACTCCAGTTTTTATAAAACAAATATGGAGAGAATTGAAGATTTGATGTTTGTAAATGTTATATCTATTTTCTTCACAAGTAACTAATGGCTGGTTGTTTGTAATCACGTTTTCTCATAATATATGTTGTTAACGACCTTTTTTTAAGGGTATGAAAGAGAAACAATAGATATTGTAATGTAATCAATATGTTCCGTATTTATTATTTAAATTATTTGAGGTTGTAGTTGTTGAAAATCGAAAGTTACTATTTTATAAAGCAATTTAAAATGTAACATTCGAGGTTACTAAAAGTGTGTTTACAATTGCAGAATTATAATTGTCTGAAAAGAATTCCCTTAGATAGATAAAAGAAAATAGTTGTGTTAATATTATTTAAACACTAATGTTGCTTAAATTTAAAGTAAAGTGTAATAGCTGGTTGCATGCTGTTGGTGACCGTCTTGATGATACTAGCTGCGAAACTCCTCCTCCAGGTTGATAGTCGTCTAAGTTCGTATAGTCTAGTAATGTCTGGACAATAGAATAAATATAATACACTTTCACGTACCTGTTCGTGTTTTCTGGAAGTTCAGTAAGCTGCCAAGACGGTTTACAAAACCAACTCACTTTATCTACAAGGTTAGGTCACCTTGTTTAATAATGGGCGCCACACAGGTTTATTTTGGGAAAATCCCGTGGAAAACCCATCAATAGAATCAGATAATAATTTTAAAAAAATTTAAAATAATGGTTTATTGCCCTTATGGCAATGCAATTCAACAATATTTAATCACAACTGAGGGTTGTTTTGATTCTTCTAAATGAATTATTTATCTATTTTTTATAAATAAATCAAGTCGAGTTATGCTGTTAATAATGGGGTTTTATTCATACCCTTGATAGAGAATTCAAACAAATATAATTAAAAGAATACAATGATGTACAATTGCAAATATGTTGTTATATACCCTATATAACTGGCTCAGAGCATAAGCAATAATTCTGGTTAAGTCCAGATACTCTTTACTTTAAACATTAATATTATTTAAATCTCAGGCGTAAGCTCTTTGAAACACAAAAAAGAATGCTCATGCCTACACAATAGCTAATGATTTTCTGTTATAATATAGACTAGTAATGCCTTTGAGGTTACTAATATAAAATAAAAATAAAAATAACCTAGTTCATAGGTTATGCGTTCGTAACGCTTGATTCATGATTTACAAAGTTATATTTTGAGATCACTTATAACTAACATTCAACTTAACTAGTATTGACAAATCCATTAAATAAATTTAGACATGGTGTAGTACAGAAAAATGTTTCAGTGTTATGCGTCAGTACAGATCTGTTTATCAAAACATACAGGTTATGGCACTCAGAGTAAGTGAATAAATTGTTACACTGTTACCTTTGTGTTTTAATCTTTTGATTAAAATTCAATTAACACATCGATGATCGGATTATAATGATCATCGTTATTCACTACACACGCACATGAACAGAGAAAATTGGTTCGCTTCTAACTAAAAGAACCATATATGACATTATTTAATTATTTCTTCTGTTCGTTATTTTTCCCGCACTAAATGAAATAATACTGCACTTAAACGCACTGGTTCTTTGTAGAATATCTTGAAGTTATTTTGGGTTGTTGCCGAAATGTTTCTGTTGATGCACTGTTGTAATGACGCTATCAGTTAGTAAAATTTTGATGAGACCAGCGCACCTTCCACGCTGAATGAAATTAAAAAGTGTCTAACGGTAATCCGCTGCAGTTCCTTATATACCCGATCGTTTGATCGGCTTTAGGCAATTGTATTAATTACTAAGCTATTTTATGATTGGCTTAGCCAGGTGTGATGAAAGTGACGTATTGTTTTTCAAACCGTCAATAACGGTTTTCTAACCGACATTCGCTGAAATGATTGACAGTTGTCGTTGTTATTAGTGTTGATAACCAGATTTCTTATGCATTTTGTGCAAATGATGCTAACGCCTTTCACGCACTTATTATAGTTGCGATTGGGGTCGTATCGCTATCAAATTAAAGGATATTTTGTCCTCTTTAATTTGATATAGTTTGACCCTGGTTTATATACACTTTTACTGACATCGTTAAATAAACAATGTTCAGGTACTCGGTTTCACACTGTCGTCTGCTAATCGAAAACGGCGATTACACACATTTAATAATATTGTTTGTGTTCCACATCGTGTTTTATCACTCAAACGTTTATGTTAGAACACTATTATGTCTGTACTGATATTTATTTACTGAACATTATGAATAAACCTTAACTTATACATTGCTATGAACTATCCTTATTCACTATGACATTTTGTTTCCTATGATTTTGCTCTATTCTACTAATTAACAATTGAACTATTAATTATATTATATTAATAATGCTTATCGCTATGTTTGAGTATAAAAATTGTTCTGTGTATGTTATTTACCCTCATATTACCTTCTACTAATCACCTTACTGATGATTGTTTGGTTTATGCATTGTTGAGGCATACCGTTCGTATCGGATTTCTGTCTTAAAAAACATTTATTAGTTCACAATCCGGTATTTTGTTGAGGTAGCTTATTTGTATAAGGTTCCCTCTTACAAACATGTTTACTTGTCATAAGTATATTTGAGACTGAAATATAGCTTCATTCTCATATTGTGGCCATCGCTAATTTTAGTCCTTGGCATTAATAATTACTAGTCATGGCTACTTAATTCTCAGCCAAATGCTGATTCTGATATCACATTATTCCGATTTTTATTTAATCATTTTTTATTAACATATCATATTCCATTTAAGTTATTCACTGACTCGCTTGACAGCTTAAAGTGAATTTAATTTGTCCATTAGTTTGTGTCAGTTATAGTATGGTTGTAGTGTCAAACAGTATTTGGGTTTACTGCTTCTCGTGGCACTTCTTCTTCCTTCTTCTTCCATGGTCCCTCTCTTCTTGGTTACTCTTAGCATTACCTTATCTATTTACATTATCGTTGTGTATTTATTAAATCTGATAGTATATGTCTAGGTTATGTAACATCTGGTCATGTTACATATACTGCCCCCTCAAAATTGATAATTTGAGAGAAAATTTGATTTTTTGATAAAATTATCATTTCATTTTAGTTTTTAGTATATTACTACTGTTTTTTGTCTTGTACTCTTTACATTGATCTTTAACATACTATTAGTGTGTTACACTAGCTTGAGTTCTTGTCTAGTGATATAATTCTTAGCTTACTAGTATTTTTCAAGTTTCTCACATTTTAAGTCATTTAATTACAATAGATTTCACTTCTTAAATTAACAATTTCCTGTCTTATCATATTACATGTTTCTTTCTCATTACATACTTTTATCTTGGTGATAATCTCAATGGTTCTTACATTTTTTACCTCACAGATTCGTTAATAATAGTCCTTGATACATTACTATATAACTCCCTAACTTTTGTAGTGGGTTCGGAATCAGAGTGGCTCACTGTGGCTTACATTCTCTGCCGTTCCTCAATACACATACTCAGATTCAGAGGCATACTCATCTCTGTCTGAGAAAAAAATAAAAATTGCACCTGGCAATAGTTGCACTATCACAACACATAAAATATAACATATCATCTTTCAATAATCTAATATATTCAATATAATATTCAAGGTCTTAGAGGTTTCATTTGTATCACATCTCCTTCTCTTATACTTTCTAACATACTTCCTTTTCACAGGTAATTATTTCTTTTCAGACTTGACATTCTCGGCCATGCTTTTTATTAGCCGTATTGTTACCTTTTTATACTAGTTGACAATTGGTTTTGGTTTACTTGAGTATTCTTAAAATTACACACTTACATTGATGCTTATATAATTATGCAGTTGGTTCTTACACATAGAGTTTACAATATTTTATTCTCACAATAGTTTACAAGTTTTTTTCTCGTTAATAATTTATACTTATCCTGAATTATCAGGGTTTACAGTATTCATATACTACATGCTTTTTTTAGATGTTCTTTGACATATCTGGTTACATACGATATTTGGTAATTAATTAACATTTTTCTTTCTCTTCATTCCACAATAATAATAGCCATCTTTATAATTAACTCTCTTTGTTATTCTGCCTCTCTACTCCTTCAAGTGTCTGATAATTTTCACTTATTCTGGACGATTTTAATTTTCGTTTATGGAGTATACAATATTTGATAATTACAATACAATGTGATAATATAATAACAACATATTAATATCTGATTTTAAAGACATTCTTGGGGTTACATTGTTCATTTAATAAACATTTTTTCTCTCTCTCTACTTTCCATAATAATATCCTTCTTTCATGTTACTCTCTTTGGCTTTCTTCTTCTCTACTCCTTCAAGTGATGGTGGTTTTCACTTATTCTGGACGATTTTATATAATATTTAGTTTTATGAGAGGTATATAATATTCATTTGATAAAGATTTTTGTTATATATAATATTCATTTGATAAACATTTTTTTTTTTTTTTCTTAAATATAGCATAATAATTTTAGTTATAAAATAGTACTATCTCCTCTTTAAATTAATCAAACATAGGAGTATTAGAATAATTTTATGTCATTATCCTAGGTATACTTTTTGTTATATGTCACTTTGGGTTCTCTATGATATAATAGATATCTTTCTTCCCATTAAATTATTTGGTTTACAATACACCTTTTTCTACCATCTAGTATGATAGATCTGGCTCTTATTTAATAGGTAACAAATAGTTTGGCCTATATACTAATACTACACACTTTTTATAACACAATATGACAAATAGGTTCGCTATAGGCAATTAGTTACTTTCAATATCTTGGTCATAATACATGATCTTCCTAATCACTAAATGAATCCGTTTATAGTAGTTATTTTTAAAGTTTCTTTTATACACTAAATATTCCGGTGGTAAATGTTGCCTACCACTATAATTTATTTGCTCTTAACAATAATCACATTTATGGTCTACATATTTGGGGTTACTTTGTGCTTTTCCACTCTATTGGGTTCATTGTTTGGTATAATTACGTTTCACAGGTATCCTTTTTCATATCTGTCTCTAGTACTACATGTTTGTGGTAGTTGGCACTCTATCCCTATCATGCGGTTCTTCCACTTTGCGGCTACCAGATAGTCATTGGCTCCCCGTTTTCTTGCCTTCTTCCTCTCATCATTTTTAGTATCCACGTGTCCAGTGTACTCCTGGTCTTTGTTATTATTGACTTCCAGTATCTCTTCTAACTTTGGTTGATCATCATTAGTTTCCTGGTTGGATTGTTCCATTGATTGGTCCCTCTTCCTTCGTAATTCCCTTATTTCTTGGGCATACCCTTCAATGATCCGGTCCAGTTGTTCTTGATACCCTTTCCTTTTCTTGGAATGCCTTATTCTCCCTTTGGAAATATTTGCTTTAAGTATTTTATTGGTTATAGTCTTCTTTGTTGTAGCACATTTCTTCTCTTCGTCCATCTTCATGAAGCTCCTTCGATACTCCTTCCTATAGGTCCCTTCTTTACGGTTGATGACTGGGAAATAAATCATATTAACTAGACCACTTCGAGTCATTTCGATTAATTCTTTTGTTACTCTAGTCTTCTTTGGGCATATTATTCTTCTTATCTTCGCCTCCTTTTCTTCCGTTTTCTTAATTATTTCGTTCTTTTCTTCATGATTTTTAATCTTAAAATCCACTTGTACGGTGTTTTTATTTCTGGGTAATTCTTGTGTCTCCATTTGATCATTACACATGGGCAGATTATTTTGTTCTACATCTTCCCTCTCGGTTAATAACTCTTCCACTTCTTCAATTACCTGAGTGTTCTCTATACTTCCGGTACTGATCTCCTTATATTGAACATCTTCCTGATTTCTGTCAAACTCATTTTCAGACGATGATGTATTTGAGTCCCCTTCATTCTCAGGTTGTTCGACCTCATCTTCAGGTTGCAATTCTTCTGTGGTTTCATCATTGGGTGTCTCTTCAGTTTCTGAGTTGCTGTCGTTTCGTAATTCTCCTCTTGTTGTCTGATCCACCTCTTCCGTATATTTCTTATTCATTTCATCCATTTTCCGGCTAATTTCAGTTAATGTGGTGTTCAACTCTTCTCTTATGGCTCTACTGTTGTCATCTATTTTACTGTTTAGCATGTCCATGGATTTATGAGTATTATCTATCTTTTTATTCAAGTCTTTTTTCAGTGACTCCATGTTTTGATTAATAGACTCCATCTTTTTCTGGCTGTCATCCATTTTCTGGTGGATCGATTCCATATTTTTATTTAATGAGTTATTATTTTCCTTGATCGCCCTCATGATTTCCTGTAGACTTATGTCCCCTGACTGTGCGGGTCTCTCAGGTTGTCTGGGTTGGTTGGTGATTCTTACTTCCACTTCCGGTTCTACATAGGGTACTTCTTCAGGTCGAGTTTCTATATTATTAATGGTAATGACTTCCATCTCGTGTGTGGGTTGTGCCTCATACGTCTCTGTATCTAGTTGCACCTCTCCCACTCGGCTGTCCTTGTATCTTGTATCGTATTGATGTGTGTGTGGCATGTTTGTTCTTTTGTGTCTACCAGGCTGATTATCAATATAAAAACTTTTTATCCTATATTTTTTCAGCCTCACTAGTTGGTGCGCCAATTTGTAATGTAATCAATATGTTCCGTATTTGTTATTTAAATTATTTGAGGTTGTAGTTGTTGAAATCGAAAGTTACTATTTTATAAAGCAATTTAAAATGTAACATTCGAGGTTACTAAAAGTGTGTTTACAATTGCAGAATTATAATTGTCTGAAAAGAATTCCCTTAGATAGATAAAAGAAAATAGTTGTGTTAATATTATTTAAACACTAATGTTGCTTAAATTTAAAATAAAGTGTAATAGCTGGTCGCTTGCTGTTGGTGACCGTCTTGATGATACTAGCTGCGAAACTCCTCCTCCAGGTTGATAGTCGTCTAAGTTCGTATAGTCTAGTAATGTCTGGACAATAGAATAAATATAATACACTTTCACGTACCTGTTCATGTTTTCTGGAAGTTCAGTAAGCTGCCAAGACGGTTTACAAAACCAACTCACTTTATCTACAAGGTTAGGTCACCTTGTTTAATAATGGGCGCCACACAGGTTTATTTTGGGAAAATCCCGTGGAAAACCCATCAATAGAATCAGATAATAATTTAAAAAAAATTTAAAATAATGGTTTATTGCCCTTATGGCAATGCAATTCAACAATATTTAATCACAACTGAAGGTTGTTTTGATTCTTCTAAATGAATTATTTATCTATTTTTTATAAATAAATCAAGTCGAGTTATGCTGTTAATAATGGGGTTTTATTCATACCCTTGATAGAGAATTCAAACAAATATAATTAAAAGAATACGATGATGTACAATTGCAAATATGTTGTTATATACCCTATATAACTGGCTCAGAGCATAAGCAATAATTCTGGTTAAGTCCAGATACTCTTTACTTTAAACATTAATATTATTTAAATCTCAGGCGTAAGCTCTTTGAAACACAAAAAAGAATGCTCATGCCTACACAATAGCTAATGATTTTCTGTTATAATATAGACTAGTAATGCCTTTGAGGTTACTAATATAAAATAAAAATAAAAATAACCTAGTTCATAGGTTATGCGTTCGTAATGCTTGATTCATGATTTACAAAGTTATATTTTGAGATCACTTATAACTAACATTCAACTTAACTAGTATTGACAAATCCATTAAATAAATTTAGACATGGTGTAGTACAGAAAAATGTTTCAGTGTTATGCGTCAGTACAGATCTGTTTATCAAAACATACAGGTTATGGCACTCAGAGTAAGTGAATAAATTGTTACACTGTTACCTTTGTGTTTTAATCTTTTGATTAAAATTCAATTAACACATCGATGATCGGATTATAATGATCATCGTTATTCACTACACACGCACATGAACAGAGAAAATTGGTTCGCTTCTAACTAAAAGAACCATATATGACATTATTTAATTATTTCTTCTGTTCGTTATTTTTCCCGCACTAAATGAAATAATACTGCACTTAAACGCACTGGTTCTTTGTAGAATATCTTGAAGTTATTTTGGGTTGTTGCCGAAATGTTTCTGTTGATGCACTGTTGTAATGACGCTATCAGTTAGTAAAATTTTGATGAGACCAGCGCACCTTCCACGCTGAATGAAATTAAAAAGTGTCTAACGGTAATCCGCTGCAGTTCCTTATATACCCGATTGTTTGATCGGCTTTAGGCAATTGTATTAATTACTAAGCTATTTTATGATTGGCTTAGCCAGGTGTGATGAAAGTGACGTATTGTTTTTCCAACCGTCAATAATGGTTTTCTAACCGACATTCGCTGAAATGATTGACAGTTGTCGTTGTTATTAGTGTTGATAACCAGATTTCTTATGCATTTTGTGCAAATGATGCTAACGCCTTTCACGCACTTATTATAGTTGCGATTGGGGTCGTATCGCTATCAAATTAAAGGATATTTTGTCCTCTTTAATTTGATATAGTTTGACCCTGGTTTATATACACTTTTACTGACATCGTTAAATAAACAATGTTCAGGTACTCGGTTTCACACTGTCGTCTGCTAATCGAAAACGGCGATTACACACATTTAATAATATTGTTTGTGTTCCACATTGCGTTTTATCACTCAAACGTTTATGTTAGAACACTACTATGTCTGTACTGATATTTATTTACTGAACATTATGAATAAACCTTAACTTATACATTGCTATGAACTATCCTTATTCACTATGACATTTTGTTTCCTATGATTTTGCTCTATTCTACTAATTAACAATTGAACTATTAATTATATTATATTAATAATGCTTATCGCTATGTTTGAGTATAAAAATTGTTCTGTGTATGTTATTTACCCTCATATTACCTTCTACTAATCACCTTACTGACGATTGTTTGGTTTATGCATTGTTGAGGCATACCGTTCGTATCGGATTTCTGGCTTAAAAAACATTTATTATTTCACAATCCGGTATTTTGTTGAGGTAGCTTATTTGTATAAGGTTCCCTCTTACAAACATGTTTACTTGTCATAAGTATATTTGAGACTGAAATATAGCTTCATTCTCATATTGTGGCCATCGCTAATTTTAGTCCTTGGCATTAATAATTACTAGTCATGGCTACTTAATTCTCAGCCAAATGCTGATTCTGATATCACATTATTCCGATTTTTATTTAATCATTTTTTATTAACATATCATATTCCATTTAAGTTATTCACTGACTCGCTTGACAGCTTAAAGTGAATTTAATTTGTCCATTAGTTTGTGTCAGTTATAGTATGGTTGTAGTGTCAAACAGTATTTGGGTTTACTGCTTCTCGTGGCACTTCTTCTTCCTTCTTCTTCCATGGTCCCTCTCTTCTTGGTTACTCTTAGCATTACCTTATCTATTTACATTATCGTTGTGTATTTATTAAATCTGATAGTATATGTCTAGGTTATGTAACATCTGGTCATGTTACATATACTCCCCCCTCAAAATTGATAATTTGAGAGAAAATTTGATTTTTTGATAAAATTATCATTTCATTTTAGTTTTTAGTATATTACTACTGTTTTTTGTCTTGTACTCTTTACATTGATCTTTAACATACTATTAGTGTGTTACACTAGCTTGAGTTCTTGTCTAGTGATATAATTCTTAGCTTACTAGTATTTTTCAAGTTTCTCACATTTTAAGTCATTTAATTACAATAGATTTCACTTCTTAAATTAACAATTTCCTGTCTTATCATATTACATGTTTCTTTCTCATTACATACTTTTATCTTGGTGATAATCTCAATGGTTCTTACATTTTTTACCTCACAGATTCGTTAATAATAGTCCTTGATACATTACTATATAACTCCCTAACTTTTGTAGTGGGTTTGGAATCAGAGTGGCTCACTGTGGCTTACATTCTCTGCCGTTCCTCAATACACATACTCAGATTCAGAGGCATACTCATCTCTGTCTGAGAAAAAAATAAAAATTGCACCTGGCAATAGTTGCACTATCACAACACATAAAATATAACATATCATCTTTCAATAATCTAATATATTCAATATAATATTCAAGGTCTTAGAGGTTTCATTTGTATCACATCTCCTTCTCTTATACTTTCTAACATACTTCCTTTTCACAGGTAATTATTTCTTTTCAGACTTGACATTCTCGGCCATGCTTTTTATTAGCCGTATTGTTACCTTTTTATACTAGTTGACAATTGGTTTTGGTTTACTTGAGTATTCTTAAAATTACACACTTACATTGATGCTTATATAATTATGCAGTTGGTTCTTACACATAGAGTTTACAATATTTTATTCTCACAATAGTTTACAAGTTTTTTTCTCGTTAATAATTTATACTTATCCTGAATTATCAGGGTTTACAGTATTCATATACTACATGCTTTTTTTAGATGTTCTTTGACATATCTGGTTACATACGATATTTGGTAATTAATTAACATTTTTCTTTCTCTTCATTCCACAATAATAATAGCCATCTTTATAATTAACTCTCTTTGTTATTCTGCCTCTCTACTCCTTCAAGTGTCTGATAATTTTCACTTATTCTGGACGATTTTAATTTTCGTTTATGGAGTATACAATATTTGATAATTACAATACAATGTGATAATATAATAACAACATATTAATATCTGATTTTAAAGACATTCTTGGGGTTACATTTTCATTTAATAAACATTTTTTCTCTCTCTCTACTTTCCATAATAATATCCTTCTTTCATGTTACTCTCTTTGGCTTTCTTCTTCTCTACTCCTTCAAGTGATGGTGGTTTTCACTTATTCTGGACGATTTTATATAATATTTAGTTTTATGAGAGGTATATAATATTCATTTGATAAAGATTTTTGTTATATATAATATTCATTTGATAAACATTTTTTTTTTTTTTTCTTAAATATAGCATAATAATTTTAGTTATAAAATAGTACTATCTCCTCTTTAAATTAATCAAACATAGGAGTATTAGAATAATTTTATGTCATTATCCTAGGTATACTTTTTGTTATATGTCACTTTGGGTTCTCTATGATATAATAGATATCTTTCTTCCCATTAAATTATTTGGTTTACAATACACCTTTTTCTACCATCTAGTATGATAGATCTGGCTCTTATTTAATAGGTAACAAATAGTTTGGCCTATATACTAATACTACACACTTTTTATAACACAATATGACAAATAGGTTCGCTATAGGCAATTAGTTACTTTCAATATCTTGGTCATAATACATGATCTTCCTAATCACTAAATGAATCCGTTTATAGTAGTTATTTTTAAAGTTTCTTTTATACACTAAATATTCCGGTGGTAAATGTTGCCTACCACTATAATTTATTTGCTCTTAACAATAATCACATTTATGGTCTACATATTTGGGGTTACTTTGTGCTTTTCCACTCTATTGGGTTCATTGTTTGGTATAATTACGTTTCACAGGTATCCTTTTTCATATCTGTCTCTAGTACTACATGTTTGTGGTAGTTGGCACTCTATCCCTATCATGCGGTTCTTCCACTTTGCGGCTACCAGATAGTCATTGGCTCCCCGTTTTCTTGCCTTCTTCCTCTCATCATTTTTAGTATCCACGTGTCCAGTGTACTCCTGGTCTTTGTTATTATTGACTTCCAGTATCTCTTCTAACTTTGGTTGATCATCATTAGTTTCCTGGTTGGATTGTTCCATTGATTGGTCCCTCTTCCTTCGTAATTCCCTTATTTCTTGGGCATACCCTTCAATGATCCGGTCCAGTTGTTCTTGATACCCTTTCCTTTTCTTGGAATGCCTTATTCTCCCTTTGGAAATATTTGCTTTAAGTATTTTATTGGTTATAGTCTTCTTTGTTGTAGCACATTTCTTCTCTTCGTCCATCTTCATGAAGCTCCTTCGATACTCCTTCCTATAGGTCCCTTCTTTACGGTTGATGACTGGGAAATAAATCATATTAACTAGACCACTTCGAGTCATTTCGATTAATTCTTTTGTTACTCTAGTCTTCTTTGGGCATATTATTCTTCTTATCTTCGCCTCCTTTTCTTCCGTTTTCTTAATTATTTCGTTCTTTTCTTCATGATTTTTAATCTTAAAATCCACTTGTACGGTGTTTTTATTTCTGGGTAATTCTTGTGTCTCCATTTGATCATTACACATGGGCAGATTATTTTGTTCTACATCTTCCCTCTCGGTTAATAACTCTTCCACTTCTTCAATTACCTGAGTGTTCTCTATACTTCCGGTACTGATCTCCTTATATTGAACATCTTCCTGATTTCTGTCAAACTCATTTTCAGACGATGATGTATTTGAGTCCCCTTCATTCTCAGTTTGTTCGACCTCATCTTCAGGTTGCAATTCTTCTGTGGTTTCATCATTGGGTGTCTCTTCAGTTTCTGAGTTGCTGTCGTTTCGTAATTCTCCTCTTGTTGTCTGATCCACCTCTTCCGTATATTTCTTATTCATTTCATCCATTTTCCGGCTAATTTCAGTTAATGTGGTGTTCAACTCTTCTCTTATGGCTCTACTGTTGTCATCTATTTTACTGTTTAGCATGTCCATGGATTTATGAGTATTATCTATCTTTTTATTCAAGTCTTTTTTCAGTGACTCCATGTTTTGATTAATAGACTCCATCTTTTTCTGGCTGTCATCCATTTTCTGGTGGATCGATTCCATATTTTTATTTAATGAGTTATTATTTTCCTTGATCGCCCTCATGATTTCCTGTAGACTTATGTCCCCTGACTGTGCGGGTCTCTCAGGTTGTCTGGGTTGGTTGGTGATTCTTACTTCCACTTCCGGTTCTACATAGGGTACTTCTTCAGGTCGAGTTTCTATATTATTAATGGTAATGACTTCCATCTCGTGTGTGGGTTGTGCCTCATACGTCTCTGTATCTAGTTGCACCTCTCCCACTCGGCTGTCCTTGTATCTTGTATCGTATTGATGTGTGTGTGGCATGTTTGTTCTTTTGTGTCTACCAGGCTGATTATCAATATAAAAACTTTTTATCCTATATTTTTTCAGCCTCACTAGTTGGTGCGCCAATTTGTAATGTAATCAATATGTTCCGTATTTATTATTTAAATTATTTGAGGTTGTAGTTGTTGAAATCGAAAGTTACTATTTTATAAAGCAATTTAAAATGTAACATTCGAGGTTACTAAAAGTGTGTTTACAATTGCAGAATTATAATTGTCTGAAAAGAATTCCCTTAGATAGATAAAAGAAAATAGTTGTGTTAATATTATTTAAACACTAATGTTGCTTAAATTTAAAATAAAGTGTAATAGCTGGTCGCTTGCTGTTGGTGACCGTCTTGATGATACTAGCTGCAAAACTCCTCCTCCAGGTTGATAGTCGTCTAAGTTCGTATAGTCTAGTAATGTCTGGACAATAGAATAAATATAATACACTTTCACGTACCTGTTCGTGTTTTCTGGAAGTTCAGTAAGCTGCCAAGACGGTTTACAAAACCAACTCACTTTATCTACAAGGTTAGGTCACCTTGTTTAATAACGGGCGCCACACAGGTTTATTTTGGGAAAATCCCGTGGAAAACCCATCAATAGAATCAGATAATAATTTTAAAAAAATTTAAAATAATGGTTTATTGCCCTTATGGCAATGCAATTCAACAATATTTAATCACAACTGAAGGTTGTTTTGATTCTTCTAAATGAATTATTTGTCTATTTTTTATAAATAAATCAAGTCGAGTTATGCTGTTAATAATGGGGTTTTATTCATACCCTTGATAGAGAATTCAAACAAATATAATTAAAAGAATACAATGATGTACAATTGCAAATATGTTGTTATATACCCTATATAACTGGCTCAGAGCATAAGCAATAATTCTGGTTAAGTCCAGATACTCTTTACTTTAAACATTAATATTATTTAAATCTCAGGCGTAAGCTCTTTGAAACACAAAAAAGAATGCTCATGCCTACACAATAGCTAATGATTTTCTGTTATAATATAGACTAGTAATGCCTTTGAGGTTACTAATATAAAATAAAAATAAAAATAACCTAGTTTATAGGTTATGCGTTCGTAATGCTTGATTCATGATTTACAAAGTTATATTTTGAGATCACTTATAACTAACATTCAACTTAACTAGTATTGACAAATCCATTAAATAAATTTAGACATGGTGTAGTACAGAAAAATGTTTCAGTGTTATGCGTCAGTACAGATCTGTTTATCAAAACATACAGGTTATGGCACTCGGAGTAAGTGAATAAATTGTTACACTGTTACCTTTGTGTTTTAATCTTTTGATTAAAATTCAATTAACACATCGATGATCGGATTATAATGATCATCGTTATTCACTACACACGCACATGAACAGAGAAAATTGGTTCGCTTCTAACTAAAAGAACCATATATGACATTATTTAATTATTTCTTCTGTTCGTTATTTTTCCCGCACTAAATGAAATAATACTGCACTTAAACGCACTGGTTCTTTGTAGAATATCTTGAAGTTATTTTGGGTTGTTGCCGAAATGTTTCTGTTGATGCACTGTTGTAATGACGCTATCAGTTAGTAAAATTTTGATGAGACCAGCGCACCTTCCACGCTGAATGAAATTAAAAAGTGTCTAACGGTAATCCGCTGCAGTTCCTTATATACCCGATCGTTTGATCGGCTTTAGGCAATTGTATTAATTACTAAGCTATTTTATGATTGGCTTAGCCAGGTGCGATGAAAGTGACGTATTGTTTTTCCAACCGTCAATAACGGTTTTCTAACCGACATTCGCTGTAATGATTGACAGTTAAGTTGTTATTAGTGTTGATAACCAGATTTCTTATGCATTTTGTGCAAATGATGCTAACGCCTTTCACACACTTATTATAGTTGCGATTGGGGTTGTATCGCTATCAAATTAAAGGATATTTTGTCCTCTTTAATTTGATTAGTTTGACCATGGTTTATATACACTTTTACTGACATCGTTAAATAAACAATGTTCAGGTACTCGGTTTCACACTGTCGTCTGCTAATCGAAACAGGCGATTACACACATTTAATAATATTGTTTGTGTTCCACATCGCGTTTTATCACTCAAACATTTATGTTAGAACACTATTATATCTGTACTGATATTTATTTACTGAACATTATGAATAAACCTTAACTTATACATTGCTATGAACTATCCTTATTCACTATGACATTCTGTTTCCTATGATTTTGCTCTATTCTACTAATTAACAATTGAACTATTAATTATATTATATTAATAATGCTTATCGCTATGTTTGAGTATAAAAATTGTTCTGTGTATGTTATTTACCCTCATATTACCTTCTACTAATCACCTTACTGATGATTGTTTGGTTTATGCATTGTTGAGGCATACCGTTCGTATCGGATTTCTGTCTTAAAAAACATTTATTAGTTCACAATCCGGTATTTTGTTGAGGTAGCTTATTTGTATAAGGTTCCCTCTTACAAACATGTTTACTTGTCATAAGTATATTTGAGACTGAAATATAGCTTCATTCTCATATTGTGGCCATCGCTAATTTTAGTCCTTGGCATTAATAATTACTAGTCATGGCTACTTAATTCTCAGCCAAATGCTGATTCTGATATCACATTATTCCGATTTTTATTTAATCATTTTTTATTAACATATCATATTCCATTTAAGTTATTCACTGACTCGCTTGACAGCTTAAAGTGAATTTAATTTGTCCATTAGTTTGTGTCAGTTATAGTATGGTTGTAGTGTCAAACAGTATTTGGGTTTACTGCTTCTCGTGGCACTTCTTCTTCCTTCTTCTTCCATGGTCCCTCTCTTCTTGGTTACTCTTAGCATTACCTTATCTATTTACATTATCGTTATGTATTTATTAAATCTGATAGTATATGTCTAGGTTATGTAACATCTGGTCATGTTACAATATTGGTATTTGAAAAAAGGTGAATTTTATTTGTACATACTAAAGTATAGAGTCAAATTTTTTCTATTCATTTACAAAGGTCCGTACTATAATAATTTTGTGTGTAATATACAAGCATTCTTTAATATGTTTATGAGATTCTCCCAATTTTATTTGCATTAATTCAGACTGCAGTAACATTAAATTCCACTGTAACCCATTATTAATACTTAATCATTTGCATGTTAACAGAAACTGTACATTGCTTTTTATTGCATTATGTTGAAAAATGGATTTTAATGTACTTGTTTGGTTATACATTAGATTGTACTAGGTTCTAAATTGGAAGTACGTTTTAATTCCGGTACTTTGAATAAATACAGCCTTTAATTTATATACAGCCTTTGAATGTACACTAACTAAGGAAATGTCTGTTAAGTCTAATTAATTTTACAAACCTAAAAGGTTAGGTTATATTGTTAAACGTAGCCACAACCTCCCAAAATCGTCTCTGTACCGTAATTATGTGCGATAAATGTAAAGTAATTTCTGTACTTCCAATAAATACACCCTTTTAATGTACACGAACAAAGTAAATTTTATTTAAGTTACATTGTCGTACATAACCTCCATAACCCGGCATTAGTTACTTGTGAAGAAAACTGTTAAAGAGTACACATCGGACACCGAAATATAGTACACACGTGGAGACGGAAGTTTGATTTTGCCGCTGGCTAATCCCTAAGACCCAAATATTATTATTATAACATCAATCCTTACTACAAACATCTGTTACATAACTTTTGTGTACATTCCAACAATATGACCTGGACACAATACATTTAACCCCAATACACATTTATTTACAAATTTTCGTCACATGTTATTATCTACCACATCTCATTTCATAAGTAAACCAAGTAATTACCATTAACTCAATTAATTAAATGTTCATGAGCAATAAATGTTTAACCACCATCGTCAAAAATTAGTCTTATGTTGAGTATACGCGATTCATTTTTATTTAAATTCATTATATTACTAGTGTTAATATCATAACCATATAGATTTGTTGTTTCCATTATACCATAATAATAATTCCCAGGGTTATCCCCCATTATTATTTTATCATATGACATGCCTACATCAGTAGTTTTGGTTAAGTCTCCGTCAGTATTTTCTGTCTCAGTTAAATAGTTTATACATTCCTTACTGTAGTCATTAGCTATTACTAGTACGCTGACTCACAACAGGTAAGTGTTTATTATTATCCCTATAATCATCTACTACCGTGCTAATTACTTTAATCTTATTACAAGGTAAGTCATCAATATCATCATTGTTATCATCATCAGTTACCTCAGTCTCATTACTAGGTAAGTTAATTTTATCCCCTCCCTCTCTAGTTAAAATCTCCATTAACTTTTTATAAACTCTCTGTAACTTGAACAACTCTATCACTCTCTCACTCTCTTTATAATCCCTTTCCCAAACCCCTTTTACATTCTCATTCCACTGAGAGGGCAATACCACATTATTATAACACCATCTGGCCTTACCAGATACACACAAACAACTTATTTGACCATTTGACAACCCATTGTCGCCCAGATGTCCTAGTGAGGATCTCTTGTCCTCATAAACCACTTGTGAAGTCTTTACTCCACATTTAACCCCAGAAAAATTTGCCCCCTGTACCCACTCTACATTTCAACTCTCTTCGTACTCCCTTTCTAACTCAGTGACACTCACTAACACTCCATGACTAACCTCAACTGATTTTACACTCTCATTCTCCTTATCACCACTGTTACTCAAGGTATCGGCATTATATTCATTCAATATTATTTCACTATCATTATAATCTTTACTTATTGTCACACCACCACTTAACTTATAATTCATCATCTGATTCTTGTTCGTTATTATCTTCTCATTATAATTACCACTTGTACTAACACCCTCGTTATTTATATTGTCGTCTGTTACTTCATTATTCTCATTTTCACTACTACGGTTATCTAATTGTGCATTCATGGCGCTTATGCGCTAATCAAGCTGTTGTATTAACTTAATATTCATTTTATTTAGTTTACCATCGATATTCTTTTGTGACTCCATCACTTTTTCGTTTAATTCATTAATTTACCCCCTTAATTCATTATGTTGTTCTTTCATCTCATTAACATCACTAGACATTTTACGCAATAAATCGTCATTGCATCAAGTCTCTTATTTTGTTCATTTAATTTAATGTCATTAATACCAAAACGTTTATTTATGTCGCTACTTATTTCATTAAATTTTGTATCAAATCGATTATTTAATGCATCAAATTTCTTATTATTATCATTTGACATTTGTTTAATCTCATCTTTAAACTAATATTTTGATAAGACATCTTATTCTGTTGCTCTAAAAGCAACTGCATCATACTCATCGTATCATTACTGTCAAATTGTTTATTTTTATTAATTGAGGTTGGGGTTAACTGAATCCCAGAGTCGTCTATCACAGCTGATTCGTTTAATCCTCTGTTTTGGACTATGATTGGAGTTAAATGAATCTCCAACCCACTCATAACCGTTGATTCGGTCATTGCTTGAATTTATGACTCATTAACGCCAGTTACATTTATTTGATTCTCTATATTCCCCATTTTGTATATTATTATGGCTTACACATACAATTATACACACTTTAACTTAATTTTACTTTACCACTTTCTCACCACAATCTATAATCATTTACAACAGCGCCCTCCCTCTGTCCCTCCTATGGCGCTACAGCCCAAGTCGGGCCCTGGCTCCACCAATCTCCACCTCCAATCCACTCTATCCACTGCAACCCTCCTCCAGTTTCTTATCCCCATGCCTCTCGCGTCCTCTGCAACGCCATCTTCCCACCTCTTCCTCGGTCTACCTCTAGGTCTTGTTCCCTCCCATGTACCCAGCAAAGCCCTCTTGGGGTTTCTGCCATCCTCCATTCTCAGAACATGTCCGGCCCAATGCAATCTTTGTATCCTTATAAATTGTGAGACTGGTATCTCTTTATATATTTGATACAGTTCATTGTTGTATCTCAGTCTCCATGAGCCATTTTCTTGTATTGGGCCTATAATGCATCTGAGGATTTTTCCTTTCAAAGGTGTCTACTATGTTGACTGTTTTCTGTGTTATTGTCCATGCTTCACACCCGTAGCATAGCACCGGTCTGATGACAGTCCTATATATTTTCATTTTTGTTTCCCTGTGCACATTCCCAGACCTAAATGATGGCAGCAATGCGAAGTATGCCTTGTTAGCCATGGTGTCCGTCTTTGGATCTCCGGTTCCTCTGATCCAGTCTTTGCTAGATTCACTCTGAGGTACAACAGCGCCATCACTCCCAAATAATCCGCCTCTGCAACTAAAATTAGGTCTAGTTTATATAATTAAAATAAATTTTATAAACCGTCCCTGTTCGGGCGCCATTTGTGACTATATGATTTTATGAGCAAATAATCTTTTCACAAGTTTCTAAGATTTACTTTGTCTTACCTTCGGGTTCACCTCCAGCGTCTTATAGATGAAACTGTTGCAGAGTGAATATTTAGGTGTGAGTTACAAAATAATTACGCTAACACGTTATGCTAGGAATTACTCTGATTTATTTCTATTTAGTTAAATTCACAATTTACTTTCTGTTGAACAATGGTTTACCCAAAACAATCACTTAATTACTTAACACATGGAAATGATATTAAAATGTTATTACAGTTACTTTTATGTCATCCCCTTATAACACCAAAATTATTCAAAAAAGTTTACAATTAATTGATTGCTACCAACTATAACTCAGTATTTAATGTTATGAAACCAGTACTTTAACTTTGTACGTACGCACTCTCGCTTACACTCTCGCTCTCTCCCTCTCTCTCTCTCTCTCTCTCTCACACGCTTTTATTTCATATAGGTAATTTTGTTATATATTCTACCAGTTGCAACTGTAAAATTTAAAAGTTTGGCCAATTAATTATTGCTTGTACTTGACCATTCCGCTTGTGTCTCTCCGAGTTGCACAATCACTGTCTATTCAACTTTCCGGTTCACTACGAGTTTTTGAGTAAACTATTGAATATGCTTCCTTGTTGTGACTGTTCCTCACCACTGTTTAAATTATACTGATACTCGTTATTTAGTCAGCCGACTATAATTGCTCGAGCACGTCTTTTTTATGACCGCGCGGTCTAAAGAATTTGAGTCGACAGGCCTCCTTAATCTGGCATTTGGGCACACATTACGGGGTGTGAGACTGGTCACGTGATCCCTAACCCAAGCTCTGATTGGTTGGTTTAAACTGGGCCAGTGATGACTACAACCTTTTTACCGCCTGGTGACTTCGGCGGGTTACATTCGCCTTCTCTGTAATTCACAGAGGTCCTGGATTGCAGATGATTGTGTAACGCATCTAAACAGATGGACGCTAAGACATCAACACACTGGTCTCTTTCAATAACATTGTACTCACTTTTGTTAAAAACGAGGCTCCACTGAGGTTGACTGCTACTTGCATTACAACATTTAAGATTGTTCAAAATCATTCTTTATCACCCAAATCTGTACCGTTACAACACATTGAGTTTTACATGCCCCAATTTTTGGAGAAATAATGGCCCGAGATCGATACCTCCTGAGGTACTGCATTTCAGTAATAACAGTCTCCAATCCCCTTCAGACCCACTATTCAAAATTAGAATAATAATAGACCATTTCAGAGCAGTTTTCAAAAAATATATGAAACCATTCCAAAATCTGCATTGATGAGAGCCTAGTACTGTTCAAAGGCAGGCTGGTTTTCAAACAGTACATAAAGACGAAACAAAACCATTTTGGCATTAAATTGTTTGTTGTGTGATACAAAAACAGGCTTCATCCTTGATTTTATAACATACACTGGACAAAGTACAGAGTTAGCAGACACATACAATTTGGGCATATCAGGGGCGGTTGTTACAACATTATTATCTCCAGACTATCTAAACAAAGGGCATACAGTTTTCGTTGATAACTGGTACATAAGTCGAAAACTGTTTTCTACCCTACATGATAATGGTACCAACGCATGTGGCACAGTCAGAAAAAACCGGAAGAACATGCCAACACTGACAGAAAAATTGAGAAGAAATTAACTATAAGCAAAACATACTTCTGACAACAAAATTATGGCAATAAAATGGTACGGCAAGAGAGATTTGTACACTCTTACAACCGTGCACACACTCAATTTCAGCCAACTGGTAAACGCGATTATAGGACAGGTAGGGAAGTTCTGAAACCAAGTGCAGTGTTGGAATATAATAAAAACATGGTAGGAGTAGATAAAGCTGACATACTTCTTAGTTCAGTTGGGTCAGTGAGGAAAACTGTAAAATGGTACAAAAAACTATTTTTTCATATTCTGGACATGGCAATTTTAAATTCTCATTCCCTGTACCAAACTAGTAGTGGGAAAATAGTTTCACTGGCAGATTTCCAGCTCAAATTGATTACTC
The DNA here is from genome assembly GCA_034769895.1 of Magicicada septendecula. Classification (NCBI taxonomy): domain Eukaryota; kingdom Metazoa; phylum Arthropoda; class Insecta; order Hemiptera; family Cicadidae; genus Magicicada; species Magicicada septendecula. The sequence goes on from CM068373.1 coordinate 475,628,553, forward strand.
AAATCCTAGAAAAATATGTTGACAGAACCAATAATAAAAGACATGCAGCACTGAGCAGTGATTCACCACTAAGACTGACTGAAAGACATTTTCCATCATACGTACCCCCCCCCACAGAGAACAAAACAACTCCTACCAGGCACTGTCATGTTTGCAGTAATACGAAAAGAGGATTGAAAAAAAAATAGAAACTAGATATATGTGTGCTAAATGTAATGCTCTGTGTGTTGTGCCATGTTTTGAAGAATATCATTCTTTGAAAAATTATTATTATTTCAATATATACAACATTTATAAACATAATATAATTACTTAATAATAATATATATAAACTTTAAATTTAGAAGTATGAATTAGTGTATATGTTGTGAAATGTAAATACAGTGAAAAGAAACGTTAAGTTTATTAGTTTGTGTTAATAAATTAGGAATTTAAGTGACAAAAGTGATAAATGATAGACATCGAATACTGTGGATTCATTGTATATGAACAAGGATTGATTATTGGTAAGTGCAAATGCTTAAAAATCAGTTAAATATAGTTTAGAAAGTTTAGTTACGGAACACATGTGAACACAAAATTTGGCCAGCACTGGGGTGTAGGGTCACGGGTCACTTATGTCCGTAGCAGCGAAAGGGTTAAGAAGATACACTGACATCATATTATGCCTCTTATATGTAACACGCAACAATAATAATCTATAACATCAAAACAAAAGACATTAAAAAACAATTGTAAAATTCTTGTAAATTTCTCGGGTGTCTGACAGGAATATAAACTTTGAATCATTATTAAAATTTGAAATCTTCGCAAATAATCTGCAAAAATAGTATTATATTTTTTGTTAAATCAAGTTGTAAGTTTACTAACATTTTAATAAAATAATATTCACTTTAAGTAAACATAAACATAATTATTGTTTACAAGACAGCACCCATTCTAAATTGTTTGGAAAAATTATTTTTAATAAAACTTAAAATTCCATATTACTTATTTTACTTCAACTATTTACATTTTCGTATTGATTTTACTTCACTAACTTATACTTCAGTTCTTTGTGTGTGTGTGTGTGTGTGTGTGTGTGTGTGTGTGTGTGTGCATGCGCGCGCGCACGCACGCAGCTCATGGATATATGAGACAATGACAATGATGATGATGGTGATGATATTGTCGATGCCGATTTCCTGTCGCCAATAAAACCTTAAGATTGGCCCCATGAGTAAGTCATTTGCGTCTTCCGGTGGCAGTGGAAAGAAAGTACATTTCTTCTTATGGCATTGTCTGAATTGCAAATTGTGTTTTGTAGTAAATTTGATTAAATAACCATGTTTAATTATTGTCATTAATTCATTCATGTCTGGACAGGATTTCTGTAACCAAGCAAAATACGTGCATACACAGAGATTGTCCCCATTTGCAGCACAATACCTGTTTCTGCTGGTAGACCACACACACACACACACACACTGCATAAAATTGACAGGTGATCACGTTTGACAGGCTAGAACCTGTAATCTTTGCTTGTACATACACTACTTAAAATTATTTCTAACAACTTCTGTCTATGAATCATTTACGACAATACTGCCATTGTTAAATATGCAAATATATGTGTTGTTGCATATATTCCCCAGGTGTTATTGAATTTGAATGGTATTCGTATTTTATTTACATCTTCACATACGTAATTATTCACATAACTACGTTTTAAAACGGCTTCTTATAAAAAAGATTTAATCGAACATAGTAAACACTGCCATGGAGGGATACAAAATTCTGCCACCTTTCTTTGGACGTATTGTTCTCCGTTGACGATATCCTGTGTCACATTTACGTGATTTGTAGGAAGAGGCTATATAAAACAATGATTTTTATACCTTTCTTTTCATGGTGCTATTTCTACCTGTTTCTCTAATAATGTGCTGTTTATTCTGAGACTCACTGTGTTTCCCCTTGGTCTCTCTCTCTCTCTCTCTCTCTCTCTCTCTCTCTCTCTCTCTCTCTCTCTCTCTCTCTCTCTCTCTCTTGTGGGAAATAATTTCTCTTCGTCTTCTCTCACTTTGTTGTTCATATCGTTTTGCTCTTCTCCAACCTTGCTTGCATTTCTCTCTTCATTGCGATTCCTTCTCTTTCTGCCCAAGTTTTCTCTTACACTCTCCTTTCTTCTTTCTTGCAGTTCCTTTCGGTTGCCATCACATATCACCTCTAGAGAATTGCTTTTATTTTTGTTATCTGTGTGAGCAAATTTAGTAATTCTTGAATGGTTTTAATTCCTTCTATGTATATTTACATATATATTCCTAATCTTATATTTCAGTTCAAGTGGTATGCTAATTTTACTAACTTGTGTTCAGTGAATTTTGATTTGTTTACTCCTTTCAACTGGCTGAGTGATGTTCTCTTCAAGGGTAAGTTTTCCATGTGTTTAAGATCTACCACAATTGGTATCTTACCTGTCTTTGTGTATCAATATTCCAATAGCAGCAGTATTCAAACAAGTCTTATATTGTTCACAAATAGTTTACTTGCTCAAACAATCATGTGGCAGCAGAATCTTGAAAATGTTTCTTTATTAAGCAAGCTTCTCTGTCAATTACATTATTACCTATTGATTCCATTTATCATTCACTATTCAGATGGAATTCAGTTTGATTGTTCTTCAATCCTTGAATATTAAATTAGTCCTCTCTTCCGTACATGTAGGATACACAATCATCTGAACCAGTCTTCTCTTTACTCACATTCTAAGATTTTCTACTTCAATGTGTAAATCATTGTAGAACGTATTTATTTGACTTGGATAGTCCTTTGTTGTTTTGGTAGATGGTGGCAGTTTCCAATGAGTAGTTCAGACTTCTAACAGTTGTGTCTTCCTTATGTTTTCAAATTTCTTTTACTGACTTAAAATCACACACACACAGAGCTTAAAATCAACATGTGTTCACTTTGACAAGCTACAGCTTGTATGCTTTCCCTGCACATACACATAGCACTACTGAAACTATTTTCAACAACTGCTCTATTAATTATTTACAAAAATTGTAGTGTCATTAATATGCAAGTGTGTGTGTGTGTGTGTGCGCGCGCGCGTGCCATTCACCATTCAATTATATACACATTTGCTTACAAAAATCTACTATTCTTCCTATGAAGAGTAATACAATACTGTAATCAGACATAGGGTAAGGTTAATTTTTGCAATCCGAAAGCTACCTCACAGACAGAACATGATTTTTAACACTATTTTGTGCTGCTTCAGAGTTCTAATTATGAATTATTATAGTTGTGAATTCATTTGTTACAGTGTTACTTATTTACACCCATGAATAATATCTGTGAAGAAGAGGATTCTACCCTGGATAGTGAACTATATAGGGGACAGTCAATTCAGAATACTCTGGGAGACCATCTGTCACAACACAAGTTAATACATTCTGGCATTAAGAAGTACCAGTGTGATGTTTGTTCAAAATCATTTACTGTGTTCGGTAGTTTGTCACAACACAAGTTAATACATTCTGGCATTAAAAAATACCAGTGTGATGTTTGTTCAAAATCATTTACTCAGTCTTGCAATTTGTCAAAACACAAGTTAATACATTCTGGCATTAAGTACCAGTGTGATGTTTGTTCAAAATCATTTACTCAGTCTCGCAATTTGTCAATACACAAGTTAATACATTCTGGCATTAAGTACCAGTGCGATGTTTGTTCAAAATCATTTAGTCAGCCTCGCTATTTGTCAATACACAAGTTAATACATTCTGGCATTAAGAAGTACCAATGTGATGTTTGTTCAGAATCATTTACTACCTCATACTATTTGTCACAACACAAGTTAGTACATTCTGGCATTAAATACCAGTGTGATGTTTGTTCAGAATCATTTACTACCTCATACTATTTGTCACAACACAAGTTAATACATTCTGGCATTAAGCAGTACCAGTGTGATGTTTGTTCAAAATCATTTACTCATTCTTGCAATTTGTCACTACACAAGTTAATACATTCTGGCATTAAGAAATACCAGTGTGATGTTTGTTCAAAATCATTTACTCAGTCTTGCAATTTGTCAAAACACAAGTTAATACATTCTGGCAATAAGTACCAGTGTGATGTTTGTTCAAAATCATTTTCTACCTCATACTATTTGTCACAACACAAGTTAATACATTCTGGCATTAAATACCAGTGTGATGTTTGTTCAGAATCATTTACTACCTCATACTATTTGTCACAACACAAGTTAATACATTCTGGCATTAAGAAATACCAGTGTGATATTTGTTCAAAATCATTTACTGTGTTCGGTAGTTTGTCAATACACATGTTAATGCATTCTGGCATTAAGAAATACCAGTGCGATGTTTGTTCAAAATCATTTACTCGGTCAGGCTATTTGTCACAACACAAGTTAATACATTCTGGCATTAAGTACCAGTGTGATGTTTGTTCAAAATCATTTACTACCTCATACTATTTGTCACAACACAAATTAATACATTCTGGCATTAAATACCAGTGCGATGTTTGTTCTAAATCATTTACTCGGTCAGGCTATTTGTCACAACACAAGTTAATACATTCTGGCATTACAAAATACCAGTGTGATGTTTGTTCAGAATCATTTACTACCTCATACTATTTGTCACAACACAAGTTAATACATTCTGGCATTAAATACCAGTGTGATGTTTGTTCAGAATCATTTACTACCTCATACTATTTGTCACAACACAAGTTAATACATTCTGGCATTAAGAAGTACCAGTGTGATGTTTGTTCAAAATCATTTACTCATTCTTGCAATTTGTCACAACACAAGTTAATACATTCTGGCATTAAGAAATACCAGTGCGATATTTGTTCAAAATCATTTACTCGGTCAGGCTATTTGTCACAACACAAGTTAATACATTCTGGCATTAAGTACCAGTGTGATGTTTGTTCAAAATCATTTACTACCTCATACTATTTGTCACAACACAAGTTAATACATTCTGGCATTAAGAAGTACCAGTGTGATGTTTGTTCAAAATCATTTACTCATTCTTGCAATTTGTCACAACACAAGTTAATACATTCTGGCATTAAGAAATACCAGTGTGATGTTTGTTCAAAATCATTTACTCAGTCAGTCAGTTTGACAAAACACAAGTCAATACATTGTGGCATTAAGAAGTACTAGCATGATGTTTGTTCAGAATCATTTACTACATCAGCTAGTTTGTAAAAACACAAGATAATACATTCTGGCATTAAGAAGTACCAGTGAGTTGTTTCTACAAAATTATTTAATTTGGCATAGCTTGTTGTGTTACAAATAACATGCTGGCATAAAATACAGTAAAACTTGTCCAAGGCAGAACATGGATAAGGCGGAAATTTGCCCAATGTGAACAAATTCTCTAGTCCTGGCGTATAGAATAGGGACTATAGTGTTATTTATTTTCTATAATGCAGAATCTGCCCATGCGAAAATGGAAAGCAATATTTCAAGAATTTATTAAAAAGTACTTGTATAATGCGGAAAATGTGTAAAAATGATTTTGCGCTCCCTACCATTTACTGTTTTGTTTGAGAATTAATGTTAGTCAGGTAGTCATTGTTTGGACAAGTAGCTTCATACCGCAAGAATATATAGAACAAGGTCAAATACCTGCCTCTCTATTGTATCAAAAAATGTTAAGAGGATTAGAAAGCTGGTAGGTAAACAATAAATTGACGCTTACTACGGATCATTAACTTCAGTTATAGGGACAAAGAAAGAAAGAGTGAGAGAGGGAGAGGAGGGGGAATTGAACTTTCCAATTCATGGAAAAGCCCAAACTTTTCAGTGTCCATGTTCGGTAACTGGAATTTCAATAAACCGGTCAGTTCATTTTTGCATCATGGCTAAATCGTACGTGGCGTTGTCACTAAACAAAAAAGTTAAAGTCATAGAAGCAAAGGAAAAAGATAAACTCTCTGTACAGGAAATAATGATGCGGTTCAAGTGTGGCAAAATGTAAATCTACAACACACTTAAAAAAAAGATAAAATAATGAACAAGTGGCTGCAAGGAAACGGTCGAATGAAAAGGAAGGCAAAGATAACTGGCAACGAGGAAATCAACGAGGTAGTGTGGGAGTGGTTCACCAATGCAAGGTCAAAAAACATTCATATATCCGGTCCAATGCTCCAAAGTGAAGCTCTCACAGTAGCCAAATCTCTCAGAAACAATCAGTTTAAGGCGTCTACAGGATGGCTGGACAGTTTTAAGAAGAGGCACAATATTGTGCAGAACGAAGTTTGTGGGGAATCTAAGGATGTGGATGAAAGTGTGGTAAGTGAGTGGAAACCAAAACTGTTAGAATTGATTTCACCATATGAACCTAAAAACATTTACAATGCACACAAAAACAAGATTGTTTTTCCGGGCATTACCAACAAAATCACTTGCGGTTAAGGGAGAAAAGTGTGCCCGGGGCAAAATGTCCAAAGAAAGAATCACAATGTTATTGTGTGGAATTTGGTGGGAGAAATGGAAAAGCCTCTCGTGATTGGAAAGGCAGCAAAACCGAGATGTTTCAAGAACCTGAAAATTAATAATCAACCAGTGGTTTGGAGAAACAATAAAAAAGCTTGGATGACTGCTGCTAGAATGAAAGGGTGGTTAAATGGGTTCAATGCAAAAATGAAGAAGGAAAATCGAAAGGTGATCCTTTTTCTTGACAATGCCACCTGCCACCCAAAGGTAATGCTTTAGCAAGATCTGTATCAGTTCTGGATGCTGTGAACTGGATCAGGTTGGCAGTGAAGAAAATTAAAGCAGAAACTGTAAAAAAGTGTTTTGGTAAAGCAGGGTTTGGGGAAAGTGATGTTGCAGATGATTTGGAGGAGGTGAGTGAAAACATAGTGGCAATATTCAATCTTTGCTGAGCAAAAGAACTTTCCTGTGACACAGAGAACTTTGTTCGAAGTGATGACCATCTAGCCACACATTACAACTTTGAGTCTGCTACAGCTCTTCTAGCAGTAAGAAATATGGAGGAGGAGGAAGAAGAAGAAGAAGGAGGAGAAGATATTTCAACAACGATTCGTACACATGACCAAGCCCTTCATTGAATCAGTGACGTAATGCAGTTTGCCATTGATTCCAACGCTTCCAGCCTTCTTGAACTATTGTATACAGTTACGGACTGCATTCAAAAAGACATGATCACAAAAAAGTGGAAACAAGTTTCTTTTTGTTAGATCTGTGGGAAAAAACTGAATGATTTGTACATTTTAATCGTGTAATGTGTAGTGTAATAATAATATAATACTGTAATAACATGTGTTTCACCTATGAACAACAGCCAGCCCCTCCGATCTTCACTCATAAACAGGTATGTACAGTAAGGCTGTATGTTTTTAATACAATTTCTTACACGTTATGTAATTTTGTATAGTGCAGAAACTTGGCCAATTTGGAAAATAAATTTGGTCCCTTGCGATTCTGCTTTGAACAAGTTTTACTGTAATAACGGTGATGTTTGTAACATAATTTTTTGTTTGTACATTTTGAATGTAGATTAGTCCATTATACTATTACGAACCATTTCTGTATGTATGTAAATATAGTTTCTATTGCCCAAGAAGTTTTAGCAATGTAATAAAACTTATCAATATAATATTTTTAAACAAAAACCATTAGACAATCACAATTATACAAATAAATTAATATATGCTGTAATATTGCCACTGTAAATATGTAATATGTCTGTAATATTTGGCACTACAAAACAGTAGTGAAATTTGTAACAAAATTTTACCTTACAAATTAAAATGATTAAAATATACATTGTAATGTAGTGTAACATTAGTGATACACATTTATCCTCTAATTAAATTTATCACTGCATGAGTTGCAGTGATATATTGTAACTCGCGGCATCGCCCCCAGACCCCCCTCTGTGGACGCCCCGATCCGACGAACGTCGGGGGAGCTATGTACATATTCACAACGGCCTCCAAACGAACCTATCCCAGGAGGTAATGTATTCTCAGTAATGCCTTTTATTTACTTACAATATCTGAATATTTACAATCACTTATTTTAACATGCAAACTTCAATATTACACAACTTAAACATTATTATATTACATATTTACAGGGTGGAAAGCTTATTACCGAGAATACATTATTTATACACTGTTTCTTGTGTGCCATCTATAATCCGGTCGGGAGGAACAAGTAAGTGAATATTTTTTGGAGATCTTACCCAGCTAAGCGCGACGTAAGTTGCCCATGGGTAAAAGGGTCGGACCGTAAATATAATGCCACGAAATCTATGGTTTGCCCTTGACTTTTGTGGATCGTTATCGCATAACGAAGTTTGAGGGGAACTGCCGCCTGTACATTTCGATGGGACTATTTGGGAACATCAGAAATTTAAAAGTTATTCTTGGGATGCCAAAAAGCTCGTCAGAGCCTGTTGTTCGGCATGTGATAAGTCGACGAGTAATTGCGACAATAATTACTTTTGTGCCATTGACTAAGCCGAGATTAAAAGTTAAATTTCACGTCACCATGCAAACCGATCCTACCTGAAGCCTGAGAACGTGTTCTGGAATTCCTTTCCCTTGAGCCTGATGTAATAGGGACTCATCAACATCTATTCCCGCTCTGTCCTCCTTGGCTACACTGTCAAAACTATATAAATTTTCAATTTCCCCGTCGAGCGCCTGTAATACTATACCGTTAATTTCTTTGACATTATTATTCAGAGTGCATATTACAACCCTTTTTGCACATTCATCAGGCTTCTGTAAAATTTCTTTGGTGAAAACAAAGTCAATCAATTCGCGAAGCTTAGTCACGTAGGATAGCTGTGGTAGTGCCACGAGTTTTTCCAAATTATGCCCTTCGCTGAGCTCGCGTTTTTCGGTGGAGTTGGAACCTATCTTCATTAAAAATTCTTCATAATATCCTTCGCCGGCTAACCTATGGGCCGTTGTAAGCGTGAACGACTTAACTTTTTTCCAGATATAAGATCCGCGAACTGACGCACGAACGATATCAGCATTTGTCTTAGCGTTTTCTACTACCGGAGGAATTTGCCTGAAATCTCCCGAGAAAATTATTATTTTACCGCCAAACAACTCATCCTTTTGCATCAGGTCTCTGAGAGACCGGTCCAACATTTTGATTAGTTTTTATGCACCATAGCCGCTTCATCGAAAATCAGTAAAGTCATCTCGGATGAGTTCAGCTCTCTGTGTCCCGTTGGTTATCGACCAGAAACCGTCATCGCATATATCTAGGGATAATCTGAAAAGGCTATGTGCAGTCGTACCTCCAGTGAGATTTTGAGCGGCGATGCCAGAACTGGCTACGCATAAGACGACTTTAGCTTGAGACTGCGCGAAAGCTGAAATAATTTTAAGAAGGAGCGTTTTTCCCGAACCGCCAGAACCGTGCAAGAAGAGAACTTTTTCATTTTGTTCGCCGCGCATGAGCAACTTAAAGTAATCAAAAACCCTAGATTGATCAGAAGAAAGCCGCGATTCCCATTCCTCGACAAAAGCATTCTGAACTGAGACGCTGTATTGAAGTTTTTCGCGACCTAATTCCGTGGAATCATCTTCAACTATGGGAAGACCGGCCTCTAGAAGCGAAGATCCATGTCGGCGCAGACACCTGTCTATGTGAATAAGACCTAACTTATACGCCGCTCTTTCCTCATCTTCGTGAAAATGTTCCAAAAAATCCTCGCATAAATTTGCTTTATATTTCTCCCACATTTCCAGCACCGGAGATCCTATCACCGAGAGCATAACAAAAAATTGCCTCAATCTGTCGGCTTTCATGAAGCGTGCAGCCTCTTCAAGAGCGTCAAAGTATTCTTTTTTATCATCTGCGAGTCTCAATTCCCTAGCCACCTGCTGGAACGTTTTGCAATCAGGGCCTCCAAGAGCGTACAAGTCCTCATACCACGGCATGGATACCTGCATAGCAGCATTCTCAGATAATACTGCTCACCTCTGGTGGGAGCGACCCAAAAGAGTCACAACACAATCACACCTCTGTCTTCGCGTTATGAAGTGTTTCCCGTCTTAATGCCAAACCGCATTAAGGGAGGATTTTGGACTGCTTGGGTGGATTCTGTACTGCTCGTAAAAACCTAATAAGTGAGGTCATTCATTTCCGGAGTATCAGGGCGACCGAAGTATAAAATTAAAAGAGACTTTGATTTTTCACACGCTTCCTGTTCGTTACCGAGACGAAAAACGACGTTGTGCTTTCCTTTTAGGTGAACCGGCAAATTTATAACTGATGGTTTGCGGCCTGTTAGATCGAATTCCAGAACCCTCCAAGCAGCATCTGAAGCTCCTATGTACTGTTTTTTTACGTATTCTTCAACTTTGTCGACTTCTTCATCTTCCCGAACTACTGTCATGCGCCGAAGTGGAGAACCCTTCGAAATGTATTTGAAAAGATACTTTACTACTCTGCGGTCCGACGCAATTTCCAGGTTAGCGTGGCATTCATGCTTCAGCAGTAACGCCGCGTTGTATGGCACTATCCACCTATCATCGACCTCTATCATGTGATGTTTAAATTGTACGGTCGTTTTGTTTTTGCTGTTCCGCTTGTAGTGTACAAATCCTCTTTCGTCTGTGTACGTGGTGTCCGTATGGGGATTTGTATAAAATGTATTGCATTTTTTGCAGTTCTCGATCCCAGCACAGCAAATCTGTTCTGTTTGGGGGCCCGCAAGGTCCGTGCTTCATGTGCCGCAAGACAAGACTTCTTAGTCTGCCGCAAGCCTCTTCTTCGCCCGGAATATCTGCCCTAATTATCCTGTCTATTTCCATGTTCTGTTTTGGGCCACCATCTTTAACCCTAAAACAAATATGCGCATGAGGTATACCGCGCATTTGAAATTCTATTACCATACTATATACGCGATTTCCCCAAATAATCTACCACTTTGAATATCACGCATTAATTCTCGCCTTTTAAGTTCAAAACCCCGGTTACATAAGTGGGGCTCATGTCTACTGCCGGGGTGTTTGGATTTTTTAATTTCTTCCCAGCCCCCGCAAGCTGTAAAAGTTAGGAAATATGTCGGGCCACCTAATCGGGATACGAGGGCCATCGCGTCCATGTAACAACTTTTCATATATCTCGGGCCACTGGTAAACGTGTGATGAAGATATATTCTTCCAGCGACTATTTTCCTTCTTGCACCGTTTTGTCACATAATATCTCTTTCTCAACCACCGCTTGCACCTCATCCATTGGGCCAGTTCGAAGTCCTCCTGGTTTTTGTGCTTTCTTCTGCTCGTTCTGAGAAAAGAACAATCATCCTTCGATCTGTGCATACATGTCGATCAGCCAAGTTTCCGAAAGAGGGCCGAACCTTGAAAACCTATCTTCCGAAAGAAGTAAACACCGAGTATACTTCAAGAGGGGACAATTTTTGTCCCTTGTTATCTGACCTACCCAAGTGCCAACCCGGTTGGCCTTCGGGATACAGAAGAGGGTATTTGAAAGGTTCGACCAAAAGATTGTTGGCGTGTATAATTCTTGGCTCTGTTGATCCCTTTTTCCAAACACAGAATTTTCCCTGCAGTGGTTCTCATTCGTCGCAACTGAGGACTGCCGAGACTTCAGTGGAAAGCGGCCTCTCACCTAAAACCGGTCCGTGTGTTCATTGCGAGGTGGTTTCGAATTCAAGGCGGGCATTTTTCTGAAGGTTCCTCATGTAACTTCTTGTAAAGGGAAACGTATGGGTTTCAGGATCCAAGAAATTGTTGGATTTCGCGTATTATTTCCGGTTCCAGTTGCTTCTGTTCGCCCTCAGCAATCTGCGCATTACCGTCGTCTATATATAGAAAACTATTATTCCAGCCTCTGCAATTTAAATCATACACCAAATGGTGTGTCCGACCTAATATTGTCTTAAAAGAGAGTCCTTTAGGGTTGTGATAGCCTAAGGGAACCGAAAGGGCACAAAAAGAGCAGAGGTCGTTATACCTCCGTGGATGTTTTAGGAACCGCTTCCAAATAAATTTTATCTGAAGGAATTGGAAAATCCATCACATTGTATTTTCCTAGTCCGCAGCACCACTGTGTTCTTCCAACTTCCTCCTCGAAGAGTCGCGTTCCACAGTGAGAACACTTGTGGGTTCCATCACGTAGAGAAGGAGTTTTAAGACGTTAGGCCTTTATTTCATCCAAAGATTTTTCCCATTCGTTCAGCAATTATTGGTCCTTTTCTAAGCACTGTCGGTAGATGAGGTCCAGGATGAGAATGTTTGTATTTCTTGACTGCCCCTTTATTTACCTCCGGATTTTCTTTTCTATATTTCACTACCCCCTTTCTGTTTACCTCAGGATGTTCTTGTGTGTATTTTTCTACAGCTTTTCTGTGTACCTCTGAATGCCTTTCGGTGTATCATTGAACCGCTTCTCGATGCTGATCTCTTGTGCTCGATGAGGAAGTCTTTGGATGACCACGGGGCCCTTTTCGGAGGCCTTCCGGCTTTTTCTTTTTGGCGCAGTTTTATCCTTTGAAAGCTCAGTGATGTCTAATCCCCAATATCTTCCAAAACTACCGATATTCGCTCTTTAAATTTTAGATCCGACTTAAGTTCGAGTGGAATTTGTCTCTTTGTAGAACACTGGGGCTCCTGACCTCTTGTTGCTACCACCCGCGTAAGTTCATACTGGTTAATTAAACCATTAAAAGGAGACCTTTTCATAAGAAACCTTGCCATTTCTTTCAAATTAGAAAACGCGAATAGGTGGCCGACACCATCAGAAGAGAGGGTTCCATTCTCGTTTACCGCGTGGGAATCGAAAATAAAATATCGGGAGTTGCATTTCCAAAGCGAAACCGCGACGTGTAATCTGATAAAAACGAAACCCGAGTCTGCGTAATTTTCGAATAAATTTGTAAGCTTTTCTTTCAATTCCTCCGTGCAAGACCCTAAATCATTATCCGAAGATGGATAAACACCGTAATCTTCAAAGTGCGATTCAATTTTAAAAGTTTGACTTTCTAATTTGAGATATTCGGCTACATCGTTTACCGTTAAAAGAGCGTGGCGGTGATTTTCCCCGAGTGTCTGTTTTGTTTGTTTATAATAACAATCGCCCTGAACTATCAAGTGGTCAATATCTTGTGTTGTGAGATAATCTCTATGCACATTTTCGATGAAACAACAGGTTGCGACTGAAATGCAAACACATTGAACGTTACGAGTTTCACTAAATCGCTGATTGGCCTGGGAAATGGTACCGGAGGCTACGCATTCGAAACGCGACATCTTTAAAAATAATTTCAAAAAATCTTAGAAATAAACAAAAAATTTATAATTGCTTACAATGTAAAGGAAAAATATAAATAAACAATAAATATTATACTAATAATATAAATACAAAATTATGCAATAAAAACGAAAATAATAAAGTATTACATTTTTTAACTCACATAAAACGATATCTTCAAATCGCCAGCCTGTGTTAATCCTGTTCCTACGATAATCTGGAACTGATAACGTATGATCCTCTACAGCTGCTAATCCTCATCAGGTTATCAGATGTCTTCAATTATGATCCAGACCGCAGAAACAAAGATGAACTGCAAACTTTGATGTCTTGAAATCAAGAACTGATGGCTTCTGAGTTGTCAGCTGCTAATTTTCCTCTGCAAAATGTTTCGCAGATGTCCTGCGTGATGATCCTCGCTGTAGTCGTATAGTTGAAGTGAAGTGAAAAGTGTGATTTCAGAAAATTGAGTAACAAAGTAGCACGGGTTCCCCCTTTTTTACTTGTTTACTCTTCAGCTCCTGATCTCACACTGAGTAACATTCTGACATAACAGGATGACTCATTGATTGCACAATATTGCACAATACCTTTCATTTTGTATTTCTACATTTAAATACATGGTAAATGGTACGTTTATTGCAGAAAACAACTGCTCAAAATAAGAAACTAATTCCAGTCCCCCACTGGGCCATAAAACAAACAAGAAACAATAAAGATATTCGTAAATTTCAAACAACCGATAATCGGTTTACATTTAGTCAGGCGAGCCGACTGGATTAAAATTACTCCCAGCTCGATAGCGCTAACCGTTCTCAACATAGGCTCCCCTCTTATATCCGGTATGAAAATCGGTCAGACGAAATTCATTTTTTCGGGCTTCCGGTTGCACAAAGCTTTGGTTTTATAATTTTTCCCCAAGTTACTTCAGACGGGGGAATAAAAAAGGTCTCTGTGTTTTTTCGCTCTGAGGCTTCCTTATGGGTTAGAATTTATGTTGGTCAGTGAGTCAGTCAGTGACCTCTGGGGCTTTATATGTTATAGCTTCGTAAATTTCAAACAACCGATAATCGGTTTACATTTAGTCAGGCGAGCCGACTGGATTAAAATTACTCCCAGCTCGATAGCGCTAACCGTTCTCGAGATAGGCTCCTCTCTTATATCCGGTATGAAAATCGGTCAGACGAAATTTGTTTTTTCAGGCTTCCAGTTGCACAAAGCTTTGGTTTTATAATTTTTCCCCATGTTACTTCAGACGGGGAATAAAAAAGGTCTCTTGTGTTTTTTGCTCCGAGGCTTCCTTATGGGTTAGAATTTATGTCAGTCAGTGAGTCAGGGAGTGACCTCTGGGGATTTATATGTTATGGATTCGTACATTTCAAACAACCGATAATCGGTTTACATTTAGTCAGCCGAGCCGACTGGATTAAAATTACTCCCAGCTCTATAGCGCTATCCGTTTCGAGATAGGCTCCCCTCTTATATCCCGTATGAAAATCGGTCAGACGAAATTCGTTTTTTCGGGCTTCCGGTTGCACAAAGCTTTGTTTTTATAACTTTTCCCCAAGTTACTTCGGACGGGGAATAAAAAAGGTCTCTTCTGTTTTTTTCGCTGCGAGGCTTCCTTATGGGTTAGAATTTGTCAGTCAGTGAGTGACCTCTGGGGCTTTATATGTTATAGATTCATAAATTTCAAACAACCGATAATCGGTTTACATTTAGTCAGGCGAGCCGACTGGATTAAAATTACTCCCAGCTCGATAGCGCTAACCATTCTTGAGATAGGCTCCCCTCTTATATCCGGTATGAAAATCGGTCAGACGAAATTTGTTTTTTCAGGCTTCCGGTTGCACAAAGCTTTGGTTTTATAATTTTTCCCCAAGTTACTTTGGACGGGGAATAAAAAAGGTCTCTTGTGTTTTTTCGTTCCGAGGCTTCCTTATGGGTTAGAATTTATGTTAGTCAGTGAGTGACCTCTGGGGCTTTATATGTTATAGATAGATTCATAAATTTCAAACAACTGATAATCGGTTTACATTTAGTCAGGCGAGCCGAATGGATTAAAATTACTCTCAGCTCGATAGGGAGTAATTTTAATTAATTTTGATTAATTACTTCCCTTATTTTATTTTAATTCACTTGCCTATTTAAATAATTCAAATCACACGTGGTACACAAAAAATAGGTACTACCAGCTTATTCTTCTAATGTTTATGAAACCGCTAATATTCGTAAACTGACCGTATTAAAAATAATTAAGAGGGCTTTGGTGGGTACATGGGAGGGAATGAGACCTAGTGGCAGACCGAGGAGAGGTGGGGAGATGGTGTTGCAGAGGACGCTAGGGACATGGGGATAAGAACCTGTAGGAGGGTTGCAGTGGATTGGAGGCGGAGATTTGTGGAGTCAGGGCCCGACTTGGGCTGTAGTGCCATAGGAGGAGGATTAAAAATAATTATTCATACACAATTAATCACTTCGATATTCTTTTATTTTCTTTTTAAATTCTGTTCTTTTCTTCTTAAATTAAAATGAATAACAATTTTCTCAATTTTAATTGCCCAGGCTTGTTAAATTTGTAGCCCAGCAGTTGGTACGATGATCTTTTACATTATGTGAAATAACCTCGGGTTCTTGTGACTACAATAATTAATTACGAAAATATCCTTTGTGTACAAAACATCATAATACAAAGTTGACTGTAATAATTATAACAAAACAATATCTTATATCTAAAATAACGAATAGTTCATATGTGCCGAACAGTGTCTATTTTGAGGTTAACAAGTCTTAATAGGTTATTCTGCTTTAACCATTAAACACAAAGAAATAATAGTTACAATAGTGTTAGTGTGTTTGTTCAGTGGTAGTGGAATAAATGGTTCACAAGTGTACATAAAGTGTTTGTGTTATTATGATTAGTTATAATCCGTTTAAAATTTTAAGTATTAACACTATACTTTCCTTTACTTCACACAAACTTTTCTTATTCACTGTTAATATTATTAATTCACTATAACTCCTTTCTGATTAAGTAAACAATTCACAACACTTTTCTTCACATTTTGGTTATGTTATGGTAATCACTCTTCACCTAACTTAGCCGGGGTTCGATTCTGATGGTACTTACGTGGCTATAGGTGTCGCAGAGGAGCTGTTCGTTACTGTACGAATTTCAACAAAAATCTCAAGCATTGTTATGGATGACGTTGTTTTTCTGATTTCAAAATTTCTTAAATTTAACATTTTTTCCTTTTGCTATGTACAATTGTAAAGATCTTATTACCAATTAAGTGCTTTTTTTCTCCCGATCATTTTAAGATCTCGTAAAATATGTTTCTATTCGTAATTCCAAAAATAACATTTTTAAAGTTTGGCCTATTCTAAAAAATTGTTTAAATTATCTTTTTTGTTACATAACGAGTTTTCTTGGCTGTACATATGATTTTGTTTTAATAACATGTATTTTAACTACTATTAGTGATTACTACTATGAACATTAACTTTTTATAAAAACATGGCTTGTACAATAGGCCTAATAATGTCTTGTGTACTTTGGACTATTATTTGTTTCTTAAAGTGAAATTGCTTAATTCTAATACAAGTTAATATTTATTCTTTATTCATTATAAACTACATGATAAGATTTAAGAAAAGATATGTAGATATTTACTTAACGAAAAAGTATGTTATGGGAACATGCAGTGATTATTATAAGGAACATGGCCTCAATAGTTAAGGGAATGATAAACAGCAGCAAGACGAAAGAAAAGGAGACAATTTCCAACTATGAATGACCAAACGTTTGAGGCAATGGGGAAATACAATTGGTGACAAGAAAAATGTAGAAAAGGGAGCTCTAATGCCAGGTTACAAACGCCAAGTGATGCGCTCCCACTCAGAGGATGGATGCAAAAACAAATATGGACTTTATGTTAAAAGTTTTAAATATACATAAGCGTGAATAAAATTTCAACTGAGCACACATTAAATAACATTTTGAGTTTCTAGACTACAGTGTTTAATTTGTAATGGTCAAATAAGCTAATTTTTCCTTGTTCTCTCAAAACTTTGATTTACAATTGCTACATCTTTTGAAATGTTGTTGATAAATTAAACAAACTCGTCGTTTGTACAGACATTGATGATGTCACCCGTAAGCAGTAAGCAGCGGTTAAATCGTTTGGACAAAAAAAAATTTTAACCAAGTTTGTAGAGACATCGGTTTCATTTTTTTAAAAACATGGTTTCAAATTTAATTGAAAGCATCGCCGTCCATAAACGCTACGTTAATTATTGTAATGTAGCGTGAACATGTGAGAACACGAATGTGAGTTGCATGTGAAGAAGAATGTTTATAATATATAATATTATATACACATATAATTTCAAAACGTATAATATGTAATTATAGTACTATAATAAAGTTTATAATTAAACAATTAATAAATATACATAATAACTTACATCGTTTGAATATTATATCACAAGTCTCGTAAAATCTGTAGGCCTAGTAGATTTAGATGTTAAAATATTTAATAAATATTAGGAACAATAGCTCCAGGATATGCAATTTATAAACATTTTCTACCTGTGTAGTTTTACATATCAGATTTTAAGTAAAAATAACTGTTGGAACATTTTATCTAGCCTTCCGGTATATTTTTTACTGCATTATTATTCAATGCAGGCACGAGGTATTTTTATTTTCTGGAATATGTGAAACATATTGTGTAGCTTGACTCCTTCCCCTTGTAGCGTGTCAATTTTGGGTGTTTTTATTTTTTACCGTATGGGGTATTTATATTTTTTATTTATTTCGTTTTGGTGCGGGATTTCTAAAATTATTGTGCAACGTTATTTTCTTTATAACAGAACGCATGGCATATGGAACCGTGGTTGGAACAAAGGCGAGACGCAATTAATGTTGTGTCATTCGGCTAAAGAATTCGCACCTCCACGAAATTCTAAGAACTCTGTACATGTGTGTCGACGCACGAGCGCCACTATACCAGCAGGCGCTCGCAGGGACGCGACCAGTACGAAAGCAAGATGGCTAAAGAACAAAACTATTCATCGTTCCTTTAGTTTCCCTCAGGAAACGCTGCTATAGTCCGGCCCACTTTTATGACGTCAGCCAATGCCTAAATGAGATCGTAGGCTATATTGACTAAAAAACTACATGCATGGCATGGAACGAAGTTTCGACGACGAAGAGCAAGGCAGTGCTTTCCGTCGAAAGTATGAGACCATCTCGGCAGTACCTGTTACATTATTGTTCCTAGTCTACAGTGAGCAGAGACGCCATACAGTGCACGAGAAACCAAGTACAGCTACAGACGCTTATATTTTGGTTCGGGCCCGGTTGGTCGAATTTTCACAGATGTAGTTAATTCAATAAGACCGACCGGGACCCAAGAAAGTCATTAATTCATTACAGTTAGAAATTTGTGGCAGTGGAAAAGTGAAAACAAATTACGTACATGTGAATCGGGGACAAAACACGTGTTCGGCCGGTAACGCGGTAGTGGACGGTTATATCGTAACAATAGAGGAATGTGTTAAGTTTAATAAAAATGAGGGGTAAAGTATAAAATGGCATGTGTGTGTGAGTGATGCAGAATGGGCTACCTTAATTAGTACTTAAATATGAACGATAAACATATTTTATAAACTCGCTTTCTAGTGACTGTGTTTAATTCATTAAAAATTATTTAGTTTACTTTAAATGTGTTAGTCTAAATTATTTCGCCATTACCACGTTCTCATTTCTGTGTTGAAAAAATTCGTCTAACGAAATCGGGGGTTTTCTGAAATTCTATTACAGTCAGATAGCGGGATCTTTTATAAGGGCAAGAGTGTAGAAGGTTTCGATATTTAACCTTTAGAAAAAATATCGTGGCGACCTGGGCAGTTTCAAAAGGCAAGTTTTACGGGGACCATGACGGTAAGTGAATTTCTGGCAGTGGTAAGTATCATTTTATGATGAGTGTAATATGTAAATAGAAGTGGAAAAGGTGAGTACCTTCACAGCGACGACCCTGCCAGGATGTTCGTATATAAATTTTATAGGAACTAGACCTGTTTTAAAGCACAGAAAATAGGATGTGGTAATGACGAATGTATAAAAATTGTATTGCACATATTTACATAGGTTATGTTCGTGTTGTGATTCAAAGTGTGTTAGGGTTTGAGTATAGAAAAATAGTAGTTTCATATATAAAAGTGTTATACAAACGAACTTTAAAAATGTCTATAATACAAAGTAATGATAGTGATTTTGCGTGGGATGAGTGGGAGAAAGAATTTCGAGGTGTTGTGGGGGAGATGACAGACGAGGAATAGGGGTAATTTAGACGATAGGTTAACACGAATGGAAGAACAAGAGGAAGGAATATTCGTAGAAATTAATAAACATAGTGAGATGACCAATGATACAGGTAAGATAGTTGAAGAGATAGTGGTAGAGAATAAGGCAGTAAATAGGCCTAGTGATAATGATGAGAATGTGGGGGTGGTAAATAAAGGTAGAGAGATAGACCAAGTTAACAAAAATAAAGTCGATCAGGTGACAGACAATGAGGTAAGTAACAATGAAATGAGTGAATCTAATTATAAGACACAGATGATGAATATGATGATTGTGATGTGCAACAAGTTTAATGAACGGTTGGATAAACAAAACGCAATGTTAGAGGACATGATTAGTGATGTCAAGGGATTCAATAATGATATGAAAAAACAAGACGAGAAGCGGGAGGAGGATAGATATCAATTAAAAGAGAGTACGGAAGTTGAGTTAACACAGGTAAGTGGTAATAATGTCTTGGATAATAGCGAAGAAATAATTAACAAGGTAAGTTACAGTGGTAAAAATGAATTAATAAATAATAGTGATAGAATAATTGAAAATGAGCTATTTAAGAATGATGTAATGAAAACAAATAGGGATGATGAAGTTTGTGGTGAAGTAGAATTTAATAACGAAATGTTAACGAGTGTTGATGAAATTGAGAGAGAGTGTGATGAAAGGTTAGGGTGGCAAAGGGCAAATTTTCCCCGTGATGTAAGTGGAGTAAGGACTCCGCTAGTAGTGATTTTTGAGGACAGAGTTTCCTCCGTTAATTATGTGGAAGACAAGGTGTCTTCAAGCAGTCCCCTAATTTTTTGTAAACCTGGAAAAGCCAGGAAGTGGTATAGTAAGTTTGTTGTGCCCTTTGCATGGAGTGAAGTGGGTCAGTGGTGTTGTGACAGGTATTGTGATGAAAGTGATTATGAGAGAGAGAAAGAGTTAGAGTGGTTCAAGATAAATAGAGGTTATGTAGAGCTGATAGAGAAGATGGATATTAAGAGAATTATGATAAGTAATGTAGACATACCTTGTGTAGTAGTAGACAAGGATTATATTGATGATAAATATGTACCTGTAGGAAGAATTAGTGTACTTGTAGTGGAGGAATATGATGAGAAAATAACTTACCTGGGTGTAACAACAAATATTCACGGAGGCTGGATAAAAACAAATAATGGTGACAAGTCTTATGAAATAATAAAAGGGAAGATGAATGACATAGAGGTAATGGTTTATGATAAGAATAATAATAATAAATTGGATGTAAATAAAAATCATTTAGTCTATAAATATGTGAGGTATCTTTTTGACGATGGAGGCTAAACCATAAAACAATAAAAGACAGTTAAATATTTTGTTTTAAGGATTTTGACTTGGCTGATTTGAACATGGAAATATGATAACTGAATAAATAATGAATCAGATTTGTAAATAAATATGTGGGAAAGCCAATTGTATGTGTTGTGGTTAAGTGAACAGTGTATGTAGGTAATTAATTGTTGTAATAATAAGATAAATATTTTGCAATTTAAATAAATAAATAGAATGAATTGTGAAAACAGTAATTGACTAATGGTAATTGTTTCGATAACTATATAATTTATATTTTCAGTAATTAATTAAATTAAACCAATTTGATATGCTTAAATATTTTGATTGCTTATTTAAATTTTAATTAATTAAATTTTTTTATGAATTTAATTTATTTTACGAGATGGAAATTTGGTAATGAATGATAAATTGTTGGATTTAAACTAATTTTGTGTAAAATGTTTCAGAGATGATGGTGATTATGTTTTGGGTGTATATCATGTTAAATGGATTGTAAGTAGAAAAGTTTTACAGTATAATCATGTATAATAAAAATGTTTATAGGTGTGATGGAAATGTTAATGCAATAGTGAGACTATTTGAAATAATTGTGTTTAATAAAAATGATAATTAAAAATTTTAATAATAAATGAAAAAATGATATATACTAGTTATTGATAATAAATTTTGGAAATTTTAAGAAAGTCCAGTGGTATAAAGTTATGAATGATTAAATGTTTATTGATGAAAATATTATTAGAATGTATATAAAATTTTTTAATTAGTTAGTAAGTTGCTAATGCGGGGGTGGCCTGTGCTCCCGTAGATAGCGAAATGGGTTGGGGGTAACAGTGAGTGTTACCCCCATCGGAGGCCAAAATGGCGAAAATGTGCGGCACACCTTTTTTCGTGTAAATTAAATTTACACACTGCTAAACGACCGTGTCGCACATAATAGTAATGATTGTAACAGGCAGTCAAATTGAAGTTTAGATTTCCCCGACTTTTCGGGCGATTACTGCCTTACCAGCACTAATTGTGGATTTGGCTAGCGGCCAGCTATGGTCATATCAAGTCCCTTGACCATAGCTGACTTGAAATTGGTACATATTAGAAATTCAATTGGGGGGTGACAATTAGAGGAAATCTTCCGGCACTATGAAACAGCGGCTGCCACTCTGCCCGCTTGGGGGTAGCAAAGACAGGTGGTAGACCCGCATTAAGGTTATATAATTATATAACAAGAATATGTTGATATTCAACAATGTTTAAATATAATAGCGGAAGCAAAGACGCGGAGAGGGAAGACCTTCTCCAAAATATACAGTCTTTGTTGAAGCGCAAGGGCGCCACAGTCCTCCATAATTTGAAATAGTGCGTGTGGCCGGGAGGTGGCTCAGAGGAGCCACGAATGTAAATTTTATAACAGAAAAATTTTTTATTCAAATTTTGATCAAATAAAAATGCTTGTGCTCTGTTCAATTAACTAGCTGCTCAGATATTTAATATGAGGTGTTCATTACATGCTTTAATTTTAAATGTATTATTTTATTGTTGTAAGTTAGATATAGGTATGTGTTTTCATTATATATGTGTATTTTAAACTAAGCCAATAATTAAACGTCTGGCAGGCGGGTAACACAAAATGATCAGAATCAGAAAGGGGAAACAATGAGGTGAGAAGTAATGGTAAATAAATAGTTATATATTTCATGTACTTCGTTCAATTTTGAGATTTGTTTTTATTGTATTAGGAGATCAGCTGATCAGCACAAAGATATCACTGGTAAATTAGTTATAAATGTTCTAAGTAATTGATGTTCAAGGTAATGGTTTAATGTATTGCAGGTGTTTTAAAGTAACGGTACAAATAGTTTGATAAAATGAGTAATAAAAGATAGTTGTTGGGTGATAAATAGTTAGTGGGACACGCAGATCTGTCCAAGTTGAAGTCAAAGTCAAAATTGAAATAGTAGAGATAAATATGATGTAATGTTGTTTTGAAGTAATATGTGTTGTAGTATTTTGAGAAGTATTGATATTGACACAGTAGTGGTGGAGAATAATAGTAGAGTTTTTTGAGTGACATATATTGATGTTTATAATTATTGATGTTATTTTGTTGTAGTTGTAGTAAGGTAATGAGATTGAGATTTTTTGGGGATGGCAATTTTGTAGTAGGGGGTAGTGTATTGGGGGAGTCCGCAACAAAATGAGATGTTGGGACGGGAATCGGTATCGATTTGAGTGAGGAGGGGCCGCCTTAGGTAGAATCCAGGGGCCAAATAAGGGAATTGAGTTTTTTGGGTGGGGGAAACACATATCCTATGTACAAAGGGTTAGAGAGTATTTTTTTTATATGTAGAGAGAAGGTGGCGATTTGAGTTTAATGATAAGTTGGGGTTAGAGTGTTTTGGTAGATGTTTTTTAATAGAGATGGGTGTCATGTTAGTAACAGTTGTTAGTGGTTAGAGTCAGAGGGAGAGATAAAGTTGATATATGTATACAGATCTAGTACAGTCAATGAGAATAAATAATTTACATCACCCACAATAAGGGAGAATCAGATTGTTAAATAAAGAGAGAGATTTATGATAAGGAATATAAAATTTTCATTTTTTAAACCAGTGACAGAATTTTGACAAAATTTGAAAATAATGTAAAATTAAGAATTGTTTATTTTAAATAATTTAAATGTCAATTTGATTATTTATATTAATATTTTGTTTATTTTAAATGTTTTATTTTGTTGTTTTGTGTTTCAAATTAGATGTTACAGATGCTGAATGTGTTTCAGATAGAACTAATACATAACATATGTAGGTCAAGGGTCTTGGACTTGACCTAGTTTCGATCAGCTGATGAGGTCATACACCTACTAAGCTTGTATAGTAGGAAGCCAATTTGATTTGTTTATTTAATCAATTTAAACCAATTTTCAAATAATGTCTAAATATGAAGGAAACATTTAAATAAATTTAAATTTTTTTGAATTTTAAAATTTTTGGAAATTTTAATTTTTTGAAAAAAAAAAAACTTGATTTTTCGCCTGCCAGCGAATGAATATTTTAAGTGTTGATTCTTTTATTATTTGTGTATTAACCATGTGTATTTTATGGATTTATTTTGTATTGCATTGTATTGTTGGAATCTAAGTATTTACATGTTAGAGTAAGTATATGTTTTGATTAGGAGAAAGGTTTAAATTAATGCATTTTAAGTAAAAAACAGAAAAAAAAGAGAAGGAAGAGAATTTTTTTGATAAAATATTATTTTGAATTTTGATTTTTTTAAATTTTTCATAAATTTTAAAAGAATTTTTTCAATTTTACAATGGGGTATGTCAACATGTAATGTGAGTGTGTGAGCCCAGTATCTGCTAAAGGCAGCCCAGCTTGCATAAGAGGGGAACCATATCGGTGGAGGATCTGGAATAAATTACGCCAGGGATCGAGGAGTTTTTGGGGGTAGCATGTTAGAAGGGGAGGTGCGCTGTGGTTCGAGTCTGTTCGATTTCTCGGTGTTGGGATCTCTTACGGAGAAGTCCAGTGATCTCGTTCAGATGAGTCCATAGTCACCAAGCCAGAGGGGTAGTGTACCCATGTAGAGTAAGAACAAGAGGGGGTTGTTGGCACCAGATCCTCACCAGTCCTCTTCGGGGTTATCGATGAGATTTCTTCTGTTGTGAACAGCAGAATTCTCATCGAGGGGGTATTGTAGCATGTCAATTTTGGGTGTTTTTATTTTTTACCGTATGGGGTATTTATATTTTTTATTTATTTCGTTCTGGTGCGGGATTTCTAAAATTATTGTGCAACGTTATTTTCTTTATAACAGAACGCATGGCATATGGAACCGTGGTTGGAACAAAGGCGAGACGCAATTAATGTTGTGTCATTCGGCTAAAGAATTCGCACCTCCACGAAATTCTAAGAACTCTGTACATGTGTGTCGACGCACGAGCGCCACTATACCAGCAGGCGCTCGCAGGGACGCGACCAGTACGAAAGCAAGATGGCTAAAGAACAAAACTATTCATCGTTCCTTTAGTTTCCCTCAGGAAACGCTGCTATAGTCCGGCCCACTTTTATGACGTCAGCCAATGCCTAAATGAGATAGTAGGCTATATTGACTAAAAAACTACATGCATGGCATGGAACGAAGTTTCGACGACGAAGAGCAAGGCAGTGCTTTCCGTCGAAAGTATGAGACCATCTCGGCAGTACCTGTTACATTATTGTTCCTAGTCTACAGTGAGCAGAGACGCCATACAGTGCACGAGAAACCAAGTACAGCTACAGACGCTTATATTTTGGTTCGGGCCCGGTTGGTCGAATTTTCACAGATGTAGTTAATTCAATAAGACCGACCGGGACCCAAGAAAGTCATTAATTCATTACAGTTAGAAATTTGTGGCAGTGGAAAAGTGAAAACAAATTACGTACATGTGAATCGGGGACAAAACACGTGTTCGGCCGGTAACGCGGTAGTGGACGGTTATATCGTAACAATAGAGGAATGTGTTAAGTTTAATAAAAATGAGGGGTAAAGTATAAAATGGCATGTGTGTGTGAGTGATGCAGAATGGGCTACCTTAATTAGTACTTAAATATGAACGATAAACATATTTTATAAACTCGCTTTCTAGTGTCTGTGTTTAATTCATTAAAAATTATTTAGTTTACTTTAAATGTGTTAGTCTAAATTATTTCGCCATTACCACGTTCTCATTTCTGTGTTGAAAAAATTCGTCTAACGAAATCGGGGGTTTTCTGAAATTCTATTACAGTCAGATAGCGGGATCTTTTATAAGGGCAAGAGTGTAGAAGGTTTCGATATTTAACCTTTAGAAAAAATATCGTGGCGACCTGGGCAGTTTCAAAAGGCAAGTTTTACGGGGACCATGACGGTAAGTGAATTTCTGGCAGTGGTAAGTATCATTTTATGATGAGTGTAATATGTAAATAGAAGTGGAAAAGGTGAGTACCTTCACAGCGACGACCCTGCCAGGATGTTCATATATAAATTTTATAGGAACTAGACCTGTTTTAAAGCACAGAAAATAGGATGTGGTAATGACGAATGTATAAAAATTGTATTGCACATATTTACATAGGTTATGTTCGTGTTGTGATTCAAAGTGTGTTAGGGTTTGAGTATAGAAAAATAGTAGTTTCATATATAAAAGTGTTATACAAACGAACTTTAAAAATGTCTATAATACAAAGTAATGATAGTGATTTTGCGTGGGATGAGTGGGAGAAAGAATTTCGAGGTGTTGTGGGGGAGATGACAGACGAGGAATAGGGGTAATTTAGACGATAGGTTAACACGAATGGAAGAACAAGAGGAAGGAATATTCGTAGAAATTAATAAACATAGTGAGATGACCAATGATACAGGTAAGATAGTTGAAGAGATAGTGGTAGAGAATAAGGCAGTAAATAGGCCTAGTGATAATGATGAGAATGTGGGGGTGGTAAATAAAGGTAGAGAGATAGACCAAGTTAACAAAAATAAAGTCGATCAGGTGACAGACAATGAGGTAAGTAACAATGAAATGAGTGAATCTAATTATAAGACACAGATGATGAATATGATGATTGTGATGTGCAACAAGTTTAATGAACGGTTGGATAAACAAAACGCAATGTTAGAGGACATGATTAGTGATGTCAAGGGATTCAATAATGATATGAAAAAACAAGACGAGAAGCGGGAGGAGGATAGATATCAATTAAAAGAGAGTACGGAAGTTGAGTTAACACAGGTAAGTGGTAATAATGTCTTGGATAATAGCGAAGAAATAATTAACAAGGTAAGTTACAGTGGTAAAAATGAATTAATAAATAATAGTGATAGAATAATTGAAAATGAGCTATTTAAGAATGATGTAATGAAAACAAATAGGGATGATGAAGTTTGTGGTGAAGTAGAATTTAATAACGAAATGTTAACGAGTGTTGATGAAATTGAGAGAGAGTGTGATGAAAGGTTAGGGTGGCAAAGGGCAAATTTTCCCCGTGATGTAAGTGGAGTAAGGACTCCGCTAGTAGTGATTTTTGAGGACAGAGTTTCCTCCGTTAATTATGTGGAAGACAAGGTGTCTTCAAGCAGTCCCCTAATTTTTTGTAAACCTGGAAAAGCCAGGAAGTGGTATAGTAAGTTTGTTGTGCCCTTTGCATGGAGTGAAGTGGGTCAGTGGTGTTGTGACAGGTATTGTGATGAAAGTGATTATGAGAGAGAGAAAGAGTTAGAGTGGTTCAAGATAAATAGAGGTTATGTAGAGCTGATAGAGAAGATGGATATTAAGAGAATTATGATAAGTAATGTAGACATACCTTGTGTAGTAGTAGACAAGGATTATATTGATGATAAATATGTACCTGTAGGAAGAATTAGTGTACTTGTAGTGGAGGAATATGATGAGAAAATAACTTACCTGGGTGTAACAACAAATATTCACGGAGGCTGGATAAAAACAAATAATGGTGACAAGTCTTATGAAATAATAAAAGGGAAGATGAATGACATAGAGGTAATGGTTTATGATAAGAATAATAATAATAAATTGGATGTAAATAAAAATCATTTAGTCTATAAATATGTGAGGTATCTTTTTGACGATGGAGGCTAAACCATAAAACAATAAAAGACAGTTAAATATTTTGTTTTAAGGATTTTGACTTGGCTGATTTGAACATGGAAATATGATAACTGAATAAATAATGAATCAGATTTGTAAATAAATATGTGGGAAAGCCAATTGTATGTGTTGTGGTTAA
The DNA here is from genome assembly GCA_034769895.1 of Magicicada septendecula. Classification (NCBI taxonomy): domain Eukaryota; kingdom Metazoa; phylum Arthropoda; class Insecta; order Hemiptera; family Cicadidae; genus Magicicada; species Magicicada septendecula. Next base: position 475,656,307 of record CM068373.1, read on the forward strand.
GTGAACAGTGTATGTAGGTAATTAATTGTTGTAATAATAAGATAAATATTTTGCAATTTAAATAAATAAATAGAATGAATTGTGAAAACAGTAATTGACTAATGGTAATTGTTTCGATAACTATATAATTTATATTTTCAGTAATTAATTAAATTAAACCAATTTGATATGCTTAAATATTTTGATTGCTTATTTAAATTTTAATTAATTAAATTTTTTTATGAATTTAATTTATTTTACGAGATGGAAATTTGGTAATGAATGATAAATTGTTGGATTTAAACTAATTTTGTGTAAAATGTTTCAGAGATGATGGTGATTATGTTTTGGGTGTATATCATGTTAAATGGATTGTAAGTAGAAAAGTTTTACAGTATAATCATGTATAATAAAAATGTTTATAGGTGTGATGGAAATGTTAATGCAATAGTGAGACTATTTGAAATAATTGTGTTTAATAAAAATGATAATTAAAAATTTTAATAATAAATGAAAAAATGATATATACTAGTTATTGATAATAAATTTTGGAAATTTTAAGAAAGTCCAGTGGTATAAAGTTATGAATGATTAAATGTTTATTGATGAAAGTATTATTAGAATGTATATAAAATTTTTTAATTAGTTAGTAAGTTGCTAATGCGGGGGTGGCCTGTGCTCCCGTAGATAGCGAAATGGGTTGGGGGTAACAGTGAGTGTTACCCCCATCGGAGGCCAAAATGGCGAAAATGTGCGGCACACCTTTTTTCGTGTAAATTAAATTTACACACTGCTAAACGACCGTGTCACACATAATAGTAATGATTGTAACAGGCAGTCAAATTGAAGTTTAGATTTCCCCGACTTTTCGGGCGATTACTGCCTTACCAGCACTAATTGTGGATTTGGCTAGCGGCCAGCTATGGTCATATCAAGTCCCTTGACCATAGCTGACTTGAAATTGGTACATATTAGAAATTCAATTGGGGGGTGACAATTAGAGGAAATCTTCCGGCACTATGAAACAGCGGCTGCCACTCTGCCCGCTTGGGGGTAGCAAAGACAGGTGGTAGACCCGCATTAAGGGTATATAATTATATAACAAGAATATGTTGATATTCAACAATGTTTAAATATAATAGCGGAAGCAAAGACGCGGAGAGGGAAGACCTGCTCCAAAATATACAGTCTTTGTTGAAGCGCAAGGGCGCCACAGTCCTCCATAATTTGAAATAGTGCGTGTGGCCGGGAGGTGGCTCAGAGGAGCCACGAATGTAAATTTTATAACAGAAAAATTTTTTATTCAAATTTTGATCAAATAAAAATGCTTGTGCTCTGTTCAATTAACTAGCTGCTCAGATATTTAATATGAGGTGTTCATTACATGCTTTAATTTTAAATGTATTATTTTATTGTTGTAAGTTAGATATAGGTATGTGTTTTCATTATATATGTGTATTTTAAACTAAGCCAATAATTAAACGTCTGGCAGGCGGGTAACACAAAATGATCAGAATCAGAAAGGGGAAACAATGAGGTGAGAAGTAATGGTAAATAAATAGTTATATATTTCATGTACTTCGTTCAATTTTGAGATTTGTTTTTATTGTATTAGGAGATCAGCTGATCAGCACAAAGATATCACTGGTAAATTAGTTATAAATGTTCTAAGTAATTGATGTTCAAGGTAATGGTTTAATGTATTGCAGGTGTTTTAAAGTAACGGTACAAATAGTTTGATAAAATGAGTAATAAAAGATAGTTGTTGGGTGATAAATAGTTAGTGGGACACGCAGATCTGTCCAAGTTGAAGTCAAAGTCAAAATTGAAATAGTAGAGATAAATATGATGTAATGTTGTTTTGAAGTAATATGTGTTGTAGTATTTTGAGAAGTATTGATATTGACACAGTAGTGGTGGAGAATAATAGTAGAGTTTTTTGAGTGACATATATTAATGTTTATAATTATTGATGTTATTTTGTTGTAGTTGTAGTAAGGTAATGAGATTGAGATTTTTTGGGGATGGCAATTTTGTAGTAGGGGGTAGTGTATTGGGGGAGTCCGCAACAAAATGAGATGTTGGGACGGGAATCGGTATCGATTTGAGTGAGGAGGGGCCGCCTTAGGTAGAATCCAGGGGCCAAATAAGGGAATTGAGTTTTTTGGGTGGGGGAAACACATATCCTATGTACAAAGGGTTAGAGAGTATTTTTTTTATATGTAGAGAGAAGGTGGCGATTTGAGTTTAATGATAAGTTGGGGTTAGAGTGTTTTGGTAGATGTTTTTTAATAGAGATGGGTGTCATGTTAGTAACAGTTGTTAGTGGTTAGAGTCAGAGGGAGAGATAAAGTTGATATATGTATACAGATCTAGTACAGTCAATGAGAATAAATAATTTACATCACCCACAATAAGGGAGAATCAGATTGTTAAATAAAGGAGAGATTTATGATAAGGAATATAAAATTTTCATTTTTTAAACCAGTGACAGAATTTTGATAAAATTTGAAAATAATGTAAAATTAAGAATTGTTTATTTTAAATAATTTAAATGTCAATTTGATTATTTATATTAATATTTTGTTTATTTTAAATGTTTTATTTTGTTGTTTTGTGTTTCAAATTAGATGTTACAGATGCTGAATGTGTTTCAGATAGAACTAATACATAACATATGTAGGTCAAGGGTCTTGGACTTGACCTAGTTTCGATCAGCTGATGAGGTCATACACCTACTAAGCTTGTATAGTAGGAAGCCAATTTGATTTGTTTATTTAATCAATTTAAACCAATTTTCAAATAATGTCTAAATATGAAGGAAACATTTAAATAAATTTAAATTTTTTTGAATTTTAAAATTTTTGGAAATTTTAATTTTTTGAAAAAAAAAAAACTTGATTTTTCACCTGCCAGCGAATGAATATTTTAAGTGTTGATTCTTTTATTATTTGTGTATTAACCATGTGTATTTTATGGATTTATTTTGTATTGCATTGTATTGTTGGAATCTAAGTATTTACATGTTAGAGTAAGTATATGTTTTGATTAGGAGAAAGGTTTAAATTAATGCATTTTAAGTAAAAAACAGAAAAAAAAGTGAAGGAAGAGAATTTTTTTGATAAAATATTATTTTGAATTTTGATTTTTTTAAATTTTTCATAAATTTTAAAAGAATTTTTTCAATTTTACAATGGGGTATGTCAACATGTAATGTGAGTGTGTGAGCCCAGTATCTGCTAAAGGCAGCCCAGCTTGCATAAGAGGGGAACCATATCGGTGGAGGATCTGGAATAAGTTACGCCAGGGATCGAGGAGTTTTTGGGGGTAGCATGTTAGAAGGGGAGGTGCGCTGTGGTTCGAGTCTGTTCGATTTCTCGGTGTTGGGATCTCTTACGGAGAAGTCCAGTGATCTCGTTCAGATGAGTCCATAGTCACCAAGCCAGAGGGGTAGTGTACCCATGTAGAGTAAGAACAAGAGGGGGTTGTTGGCACCAGATCCTCACCAGTCCTCTTCGGGGTTATCGATGAGATTTCTTCTGTTGTGAACAGCAGAATTCTCATCGAGGGGGTATTGTAGCGTGTCAATTTTGGGTGTTTTTATTTTTTACCGTATGGGGTATTTATATTTTTTATTTATTTCGTTTTGGTGCGGGATTTCTAAAATTATTGTGCAACGTTATTTTCTTTATAACAGAACGCATGGCATATGGAACCGTGGTTGGAACAAAGGCGAGACGCAATTAATGTTGTGTCATTCGGCTAAAGAATTCGCACCTCCACGAAATTCTAAGAACTCTGTACATGTGTGTCGACGCACGAGCGCCACTATACCAGCAGGCGCTCGCAGGGACACGACCAGTACGAAAACAAGATGGCTAAAGAACAAAACTATTCATCGTTCCTTTAGTTTCCCTCAGGAAACGCTGCTATAGTCCGGCCCACTTTTATGACGTCAGCCAATGCCTAAATGAGATCGTAGGCTATATTGACTAAAAAACTACATGCATGGCATGGAACGAAGTTTCGACGACGAAGAGCAAGGCAGTGCTTTCCGTCGAAAGTATGAGACCATCTCGGCAGTACCTGTTACGTTATCGTTCCTAGTCTACAGTGAGCAGAGACGCCATACAGTGCACGAGAAACCAAGTACAGCTACAGATGCTTATATTTTGGTTCGGGCCCGGTTGGTCGAATTTCCATAGATGTAGTTAATTCAATAAGACCGACCGGGACCCAAGAAAGTCATTAATTCATTACAGTTAGAAATTTGTGGCAGTGGAAAAGTGAAAACAAATTACGTACATGTGAATCGGGGACAAAACACGTGTTCGGCCGGTAACGCGGTAGTGGATGGTTATATCGTAACAATAGAGGAATGTGTTAAGTTTAATAAAAATGAGGGGTAAAGTATAAAATGGCATGTGTGTGTGAGTGATGCAGAATGGGCTACCTTAATTAGTACTTAAATATGAACGATAAACATATATTTTATAAACTCGCTTTCTAGTGTCTGTGTTTAATTCATTAAAAATTATACATAGTTACCGTTGGTCTCCAGATCACTGTATATGATTAAATAAATAATTACCTTATTTTATCCACTAAGTGATCTTCGTTTTCTTTTTAATTACTACATGTTTCAGGGCTTATATCCCCATCTTCAGGTAAAAGCAAATCTACCCTATTATTAGGGTTTCGTTAAAAATTCACAACGACACAAACACATAACACACTTAAATAAATTAACATTGAACATTAAATCTGTATCGGAACACGCTACAAACGAACCAGTGCACTGGCCGAAGTCCGACTTTCAACTGATCCGTACACGCTATTCACGGTTTGTTTTCATAGCTGTGTCATATAGTTTATTTGATTTGAATGATAACTGTTCATTAAGTACCTGATTTTTATTTCTCCTTAAGGCCTTGTATATTTCAAATTCCTCTAAAGCATCAAGTAGTTGACCCTTTTTACCTATATGTAAAGGTTCCAAATTCTCTTTAAATCCAGTGTATGTATGATTTTCGTTTATTAGATGTTGTGCGTAATGCGATACATTATTATTGGGGAACTTCTTAGGTAAATGTTCTTTAAATCTCTCGGAAAATTTTCTCCCCGTCTGGCCTATATAGATTTTATCGCATTCATTACACCGGATTCTATAAACGCCAGAACAATCCTCTAGTAATGCTTTGGTATTAGGCTTAAGTATATTTGTTAATTTGTTCGTGGTCCTGAATGAGACAATAATCCCTAGCTTTTTTAATTCATTATGTAGTGTATTAGGTAGTATGTTTGTATATCTAGCAGAAACATATTGGGTTTTATCTTTAACTTTGTCCAATCGTTTTAATTTATTAGCGTGTTTATATATTATTTTATCAATGATTTTACTATTGTAACCATTCACTATCGCTATATGTTTTATTATATTAATTTCATCGTTATAGTCTTCTATGTCCATCGGTATATTTGTCAATCTATGTGCCAGTGCGTTAAAAGTTGCCATTTTATGTGTATAAGGATGATTGGAACTAGCATGTATGGCTATATCAGTTGTTGTTGGCTTTCTATATATTTTAAAGCTAAGGAGGTTATTACGTTTATATGTGGTTACGTCCAGGAAATTCAACATATTGTTATGTTCTACTTCCATAGTGAATTTAATATTACTGTTTATGCCGTTCAAAAAAGTAAGCAATCCGTCTATCTGTCTAAGAGTACCACCAAAAATTAAAAATGTGTCGTCTACGTACCGTGTGTATGAGATGATTTTATTGTATAACTTGTTTTGGTCAGATAGTATATACTTGTTCTCATAATGATTCATATAAATCTCCGCTAAAATTCCACTCACCGGTGAACCCATGGCCAGCCCATTTTCCTGGATAAAAAACTTATTGTCATGTGTAAAGTAATTCTGTTGCACAACAATTTTCAATAAAAATATAAGTTCATCAATTTGTATCTGTTTTAAGACATTTGTCTTGATTAAAAGTCTCTCGAGAATATTTATCGTCTCTAGCACGGGTATGTTCGTATACAAATTCACTATGTCCATAGATATCAGTTTATGGTTAGGCAGTACTTTAATGTTTTTAACTTTGTTTACAAATCCTATTGTATTTTTTACGCTATGCATGTTGTCCATTACTAAGCTGTTTTTGATGATTATTTGTAGCTTTTTGGCTACATTATAGCTTGGGGCAGTTGTATGATTTATTAAAGGACGTATTGGTATATTAGGTTTGTGTAACTTTGGTAGTCCTCTGAAAGTAGGCGCTTTCGGATTTATATTTTTGATACGTCGTCTAGTTTGAGCATCGAATAAATTAACACATTTATTCACCGCTGAGTTTATGGCTTTTGTATATTTAATGGTGGGGTCATTATTTAGGGTCTTAATATTATTTTCATTTATAAAATCATAGCATTTTTGTGTGTATTCAGTTTTATTGATGATAACTACTGTACTACCTTTATCAGCCTTAGTTATCATTGCGTCAAAATTTTCTAATTTGCGTTTGATGTTCTTCGCGATTTTAATTTCATTACTAGGTCTCATGTTATGCGTCCTACCCGACTGTAATATACGATTTAATTTATAGTTGATAGCTACCCGTGTATCATTCTGAATTTCCTGGTTTTTTATTTGTTTAATTACAGCTTCTGCATTTACAACTTCTCTTATTAACATGTCTTTTCCATAATCAGATAAATTATGTTGTAAACCCTTAGATAATAAACTACATTCTTCATTAGATAGTTCAATGTTCGTGAGGTTATCTACACGCTTATAAAATTTGTGTTTACAAATTATGTTATCTGCTTTGTTTTGCTCGCGGTTCAATTTATCATATTTCTTGTTGTGTCTTGATACAATCGAGATAGCAATGTTCCTTATCTGTCTGTGAATAACTTCTAAAACTTCGTTAATTATGATCGGGTGTATCGAGTTCAGGACCTTCAAATGCGCATTAAATAACAACTTGTTCAGATAATTTTTCTTTTTGTACAAAGCCTTAATTTCTTCCTTAAGCCAAACTTTCTGTGCTTTAATTTTAGTGTTAGATGCTGCTATTGATGTGTTTCTTATTTTTATAATAGCAAATTTAGGCGTTATGTCTTGTCTCAAACATCTCTTGATAAACCTGATATTGAGGTTTGCTTTCAATATCTTGGTTTTAAGGTTTTTATATTTATAGACCACTTTTGCTTGATCAGCTTCGATATACATAGTTACCGTTGGTCTCCAGATCACTGTATATGATTAAATAAATAATTACCTTATTTTATCCACTAAGTGATCTTCGTTTTCTTTTTAATTACTACATGTTTCAGGGCTTATATCCCCATCTTCAGGTAAAAGCAAATCTACCCTATTATTAGGGTTTCGTTAAAAATTCACAACGACACAAACACATAACACACTTAAATAAATTAACATTGAACATTAAATCTGTATCGGAACACGCTACAAACGAACCAGTGCACTGGCCGAAGTCCGACTTTCAACTGATCCGTACACGCTATTCACGGTTTGTTTTCATAGCTGTGTCATATAGTTTATTTGATTTGAATGATAACTGTTCATTAAGTACCTGATTTTTATTTCTCCTTAAGGCCTTGTATATTTCAAATTCCTCTAAAGCATCAAGTAGTTGACCCTTTTTACCTATATGTAAAGGTTCCAAATTCTCTTTAAATCCAGTGTATGTATGATTTTCGTTTATTAGATGTTGTGCGTAATGCGATACATTATTATTGGGGAACTTCTTAGGTAAATGTTCTTTAAATCTCTCGGAAAATTTTCTCCCCGTCTGGCCTATATAGATTTTATCGCATTCATTACACCGGATTCTATAAACGCCAGAACAATCCTCTAGTAATGCTTTGGTATTAGGCTTAAGTATATTTGTTAATTTGTTCGTGGTCCTGAATGAGACAATAATCCCTAGCTTTTTTAATTCATTATGTAGTGTATTAGGTAGTATGTTTGTATATCTAGCAGAAACATATTGGGTTTTATCTTTAACTTTGTCCAATCGTTTTAATTTATTAGCGTGTTTATATATTATTTTATCAATGATTTTACTATTGTAACCATTCACTATCGCTATATGTTTTATTATATTAATTTCATCGTTATAGTCTTCTATGTCCATCGGTATATTTGTCAATCTATGTGCCAGTGCGTTAAAAGTTGCCATTTTATGTGTATAAGGATGATTGGAACTAGCATGTATGGCTATATCAGTTGTTGTTGGCTTTCTATATATTTTAAAGCTAAGGAGGTTATTACGTTTATATGTGGTTACGTCCAGGAAATTCAACATATTGTTATGTTCTACTTCCATAGTGAATTTAATATTACTGTTTATGCCGTTCAAAAAAGTAAGCAATCCGTCTATCTGTCTAAGAGTACCACCAAAAATTAAAAATGTGTCGTCTACGTACCGTGTGTATGAGATGATTTTATTGTATAACTTGTTTTGGTCAGATAGTATATACTTGTTCTCATAATGATTCATATAAATCTCCGCTAAAATTCCACTCACCGGTGAACCCATGGCCAGCCCATTTTCCTGGATAAAAAACTTATTGTCATGTGTAAAGTAATTCTGTTGCACAACAATTTTCAATAAAAATATAAGTTCATCAATTTGTATCTGTTTTAAGACATTTGTCTTGATTAAAAGTCTCTCGAGAATATTTATCGTCTCTAAGCCTAATACCAAAGCATTACTAGAGGATTGTTCTGGCGTTTATAGAATCCGGTGTAATGAATGCGATAAAATCTATATAGGCCAGACGGGGAGAAAATTTTCCGAGAGATTTAAAGAACATTTACCTAAGAAGTTCCCCAATAATAATGTATCGCATTACGCACAACATCTAATAAACGAAAATCATACATACACTGGATTTAAAGAGAATTTGGAACCTTTACATATAGGTAAAAAGGGTCAACTACTTGATGCTTTAGAGGAATTTGAAATATACAAGGCCTTAAGGAGAAATAAAAATCAGGTACTTAATGAACAGTTATCATTCAAATCAAATAAACTATATGACACAGCTATGAAAACAAACCGTGAATAGCGTGTACGGATCAGTTGAAAGTCGGACTTCGGCCAGTGCACTGGTTCGTTTGTAGCGTGTTCCGATACAGATTTAATGTTCAATGTTAATTTATTTAAGTGTGTTATGTGTTTGTGTCGTTGTGAATTTTTAACGAAACCCTAATAATAGGGTAGATTTGCTTTTACCTGAAGATGGGGATATAAGCCCTGAAACATGTAGTAATTAAAAAGAAAACGAAGATCACTTAGTGGATAAAATAAGGTAATTATTTATTTAATCATATACAGTGATCTGGAGACCAACGGTAACTATGTATATCGAAGCTGATCAAGCAAAAGTGGTCTATAAATATAAAAACCTTAAAACCAAGATATTGAAAGCAAACCTCAATATCAGGTTTATCAAGAGATGTTTGAGACAAGACATAACGCCTAAATTTGCTATTATAAAAATAAGAAACACATCAATAGCAGCATCTAACACTAAAATTAAAGCACAGAAAGTTTGGCTTAAGGAAGAAATTAAGGCTTTGTACAAAAAGAAAAATTATCTGAACAAGTTGTTATTTAATGCGCATTTGAAGGTCCTGAACTCGATACACCCGATCATAATTAACGAAGTTTTAGAAGTTATTCACAGACAGATAAGGAACATTGCTATCTCGATTGTATCAAGACACAACAAGAAATATGATAAATTGAACCGCGAGCAAAACAAAGCAGATAGCATAATTTGTAAACACAAATTTTATAAGCGTGTAGATAACCTCACGAACATTGAACTATCTAATGAAGAATGTAGTTTATTATCTAAGGGTTTACAACATAATTTATCTGATTATGGAAAAGACATGTTAATAAGAGAAGTTGTAAATGCAGAAGCTGTAATTAAACAAATAAAAAACCAGGAAATTCAGAATGATACACGGGTAGCTATCAACTATAAATTAAATCGTATATTACAGTCGGGTAGGACGCATAACATGAGACCTAGTAATGAAATTAAAATCGCAAAGAACATCAAACGCAAATTAGAAAATTTTGACGCAATGATAACTAAGGCTGATAAAGGTAGTACAGTAGTTATCATCAATAAAACTGAATACACACAAAAATGCTATGATTTTATAAATGAAAATAATATTAAGACCCTAAATAATGACCCCACCATTAAATATACAAAAGCCATAAACTCAGCGGTGAATAAATGTGTTAATTTATTCGATGCTCAAACTAGACGACGTATCAAAAATATAAATCCGAAAGCGCCTACTTTCAGAGGACTACCAAAGTTACACAAACCTAATATACCAATACGTCCTTTAATAAATCATACAACTGCCCCAAGCTATAATGTAGCCAAAAAGCTACAAATAATCATCAAAAACAGCTTAGTAATGGACAACATGCATAGCGTAAAAAATACAATAGGATTTGTAAACAAAGTTAAAAACATTAAAGTACTGCCTAACCATAAACTGATATCTATGGACATAGTGAATTTGTATACGAACATACCCGTGCTAGAGACGATAAATATTCTCGAGAGACTTTTAATCAAGACAAATGTCTTAAAACAGATACAAATTGATGAACTTATATTTTTATTGAAAATTGTTGTGCAACAGAATTACTTTACACATGACAATAAGTTTTTTATCCAGGAAAATGGGCTGGCCATGGGTTCACCGGTGAGTGGAATTTTAGCGGAGATTTATATGAATCATTATGAGAACAAGTATATACTATCTGACCAAAACAAGTTATACAATAAAATCATCTCATACACACGGTACGTAGACGACACATTTTTAATTTTTGGTGGTACTCTTAGACAGATAGACGGATTGCTTACTTTTTTGAACGGCATAAACAGTAATATTAAATTCACTATGGAAGTAGAACATAACAATATGTTGAATTTCCTGGACGTAACCACATATAAACGTAATAACCTCCTTAGCTTTAAAATATATAGAAAGCCAACAACAACTGATATAGCCATACATGCTAGTTCCAATCATCCTTATACACATAAAATGGCAACTTTTAACGCACTGGCACATAGATTGACAAATATACCGATGGACATAGAAGACTATAACGATGAAATTAATATAATAAAACATATAGCGATAGTGAATGGTTACAATAGTAAAATCATTGATAAAATAATATATAAACACGCTAATAAATTAAAACGATTGGACAAAGTTAAAGATAAAACCCAATATGTTTCTGCTAGATATACAAACATACTACCTAATACACTACATAATGAATTAAAAAAGCTAGGGATTATTGTCTCATTCAGGACCACGAACAAATTAACAAATATACTTAAGCCTAATACCAAAGCATTACTAGAGGATTGTTCTGGCGTTTATAGAATCCGGTGTAATGAATGCGATAAAATCTATATAGGCCAGACGGGGAGAAAATTTTCCGAGAGATTTAAAGAACATTTACCTAAGAAGTTCCCCAATAATAATGTATCGCATTACGCACAACATCTAATAAACGAAAATCATACATACACTGGATTTAAAGAGAATTTGGAACCTTTACATATAGGTAAAAAGGGTCAACTACTTGATGCTTTAGAGGAATTTGAAATATACAAGGCCTTAAGGAGAAATAAAAATCAGGTACTTAATGAACAGTTATCATTCAAATCAAATAAACTATATGACACAGCTATGAAAACAAACCGTGAATAGCGTGTACGGATCAGTTGAAAGTCGGACTTCGGCCAGTGCACTGGTTCGTTTGTAGCGTGTTCCGATACAGATTTAATGTTCAATGTTAATTTATTTAAGTGTGTTATGTGTTTGTGTCGTTGTGAATTTTTAACGAAACCCTAATAATAGGGTAGATTTGCTTTTACCTGAAGATGGGGATATAAGCCCTGAAACATGTAGTAATTAAAAAGAAAACGAAGATCACTTAGTGGATAAAATAAGGTAATTATTTATTTAATCATATACAGTGATCTGGAGACCAACGGTAACTATGTATATCGAAGCTGATCAAGCAAAAGTGGTCTATAAATATAAAAACCTTAAAACCAAGATATTGAAAGCAAACCTCAATATCAGGTTTATCAAGAGATGTTTGAGACAAGACATAACGCCTAAATTTGCTATTATAAAAATAAGAAACACATCAATAGCAGCATCTAACACTAAAATTAAAGCACAGAAAGTTTGGCTTAAGGAAGAAATTAAGGCTTTGTACAAAAAGAAAAATTATCTGAACAAGTTGTTATTTAATGCGCATTTGAAGGTCCTGAACTCGATACACCCGATCATAATTAACGAAGTTTTAGAAGTTATTCACAGACAGATAAGGAACATTGCTATCTCGATTGTATCAAGACACAACAAGAAATATGATAAATTGAACCGCGAGCAAAACAAAGCAGATAACATAATTTGTAAACACAAATTTTATAAGCGTGTAGATAACCTCACGAACATTGAACTATCTAATGAAGAATGTAGTTTATTATCTAAGGGTTTACAACATAATTTATCTGATTATGGAAAAGACATGTTAATAAGAGAAGTTGTAAATGCAGAAGCTGTAATTAAACAAATAAAAAACCAGGAAATTCAGAATGATACACGGGTAGCTATCAACTATAAATTAAATCGTATATTACAGTCGGGTAGGACGCATAACATGAGACCTAGTAATGAAATTAAAATCGCAAAGAACATCAAACGCAAATTAGAAAATTTTGACGCAATGATAACTAAGGCTGATAAAGGTAGTACAGTAGTTATCATCAATAAAACTGAATACACACAAAAATGCTATGATTTTATAAATGAAAATAATATTAAGACCCTAAATAATGACCCCACCATTAAATATACAAAAGCCATAAACTCAGCGGTGAATAAATGTGTTAATTTATTCGATGCTCAAACTAGACGACGTATCAAAAATATAAATCCGAAAGCGCCTACTTTCAGAGGACTACCAAAGTTACACAAACCTAATATACCAATACGTCCTTTAATAAATCATACAACTGCCCCAAGCTATAATGTAGCCAAAAAGCTACAAATAATCATCAAAAACAGCTTAGTAATGGACAACATGCATAGCGTAAAAAATACAATAGGATTTGTAAACAAAGTTAAAAACATTAAAGTACTGCCTAACCATAAACTGATATCTATGGACATAGTGAATTTGTATACGAACATACCCGTGCTAGAGACGATAAATATTCTCGAGAGACTTTTAATCAAGACAAATGTCTTAAAACAGATACAAATTGATGAACTTATATTTTTATTGAAAATTGTTGTGCAACAGAATTACTTTACACATGACAATAAGTTTTTTATCCAGGAAAATGGGCTGGCCATGGGTTCACCGGTGAGTGGAATTTTAGCGGAGATTTATATGAATCATTATGAGAACAAGTATATACTATCTGACCAAAACAAGTTATACAATAAAATCATCTCATACACACGGTACGTAGACGACACATTTTTAATTTTTGGTGGTACTCTTAGACAGATAGACGGATTGCTTACTTTTTTGAACGGCATAAACAGTAATATTAAATTCACTATGGAAGTAGAACATAACAATATGTTGAATTTCCTGGACGTAACCACATATAAACGTAATAACCTCCTTAGCTTTAAAATATATAGAAAGCCAACAACAACTGATATAGCCATACATGCTAGTTCCAATCATCCTTATACACATAAAATGGCAACTTTTAACGCACTGGCACATAGATTGACAAATATACCGATGGACATAGAAGACTATAACGATGAAATTAATATAATAAAACATATAGCGATAGTGAATGGTTACAATAGTAAAATCATTGATAAAATAATATATAAACACGCTAATAAATTAAAACGATTGGACAAAGTTAAAGATAAAACCCAATATGTTTCTGCTAGATATACAAACATACTACCTAATACACTACATAATGAATTAAAAAAGCTAGGGATTATTGTCTCATTCAGGACCACGAACAAATTAACAAATATACTTAAGCCTAATACCAAAGCATTACTAGAGGATTGTTCTGGCGTTTATAGAATCCGGTGTAATGAATGCGATAAAATCTATATAGGCCAGACGGGGAGAAAATTTTCCGAGAGATTTAAAGAACATTTACCTAAGAAGTTCCCCAATAATAATGTATCGCATTACGCACAACATCTAATAAACGAAAATCATACATACACTGGATTTAAAGAGAATTTGGAACCTTTACATATAGGTAAAAAGGGTCAACTACTTGATGCTTTAGAGGAATTTGAAATATACAAGGCCTTAAGGAGAAATAAAAATCAGGTACTTAATGAACAGTTATCATTCAAATCAAATAAACTATATGACACAGCTATGAAAACAAACCGTGAATAGCGTGTACGGATCAGTTGAAAGTCGGACTTCGGCCAGTGCACTGGTTCGTTTGTAGCGTGTTCCGATACAGATTTAATGTTCAATGTTAATTTATTTAAGTGTGTTATGTGTTTGTGTCGTTGTGAATTTTTAACGAAACCCTAATAATAGGGTAGATTTGCTTTTACCTGAAGATGGGGATATAAGCCCTGAAACATGTAGTAATTAAAAAGAAAACGAAGATCACTTAGTGGATAAAATAAGGTAATTATTTATTTAATCATATACAGTGATCTGGAGACCAACGGTAACTATGTATATCGAAGCTGATCAAGCAAAAGTGGTCTATAAATATAAAAACCTTAAAACCAAGATATTGAAAGCAAACCTCAATATCAGGTTTATCAAGAGATGTTTGAGACAAGACATAACGCCTAAATTTGCTATTATAAAAATAAGAAACACATCAATAGCAGCATCTAACACTAAAATTAAAGCACAGAAAGTTTGGCTTAAGGAAGAAATTAAGGCTTTGTACAAAAAGAAAAATTATCTGAACAAGTTGTTATTTAATGCGCATTTGAAGGTCCTGAACTCGATACACCCGATCATAATTAACGAAGTTTTAGAAGTTATTCACAGACAGATAAGGAACATTGCTATCTCGATTGTATCAAGACACAACAAGAAATATGATAAATTGAACCGCGAGCAAAACAAAGCAGATAACATAATTTGTAAACACAAATTTTATAAGCGTGTAGATAACCTCACGAACATTGAACTATCTAATGAAGAATGTAGTTTATTATCTAAGGGTTTACAACATAATTTATCTGATTATGGAAAAGACATGTTAATAAGAGAAGTTGTAAATGCAGAAGCTGTAATTAAACAAATAAAAAACCAGGAAATTCAGAATGATACACGGGTAGCTATCAACTATAAATTAAATCGTATATTACAGTCGGGTAGGACGCATAACATGAGACCTAGTAATGAAATTAAAATCGCAAAGAACATCAAACGCAAATTAGAAAATTTTGACGCAATGATAACTAAGGCTGATAAAGGTAGTACAGTAGTTATCATCAATAAAACTGAATACACACAAAAATGCTATGATTTTATAAATGAAAATAATATTAAGACCCTAAATAATGACCCCACCATTAAATATACAAAAGCCATAAACTCAGCGGTGAATAAATGTGTTAATTTATTCGATGCTCAAACTAGACGACGTATCAAAAATATAAATCCGAAAGCGCCTACTTTCAGAGGACTACCAAAGTTACACAAACCTAATATACCAATACGTCCTTTAATAAATCATACAACTGCCCCAAGCTATAATGTAGCCAAAAAGCTACAAATAATCATCAAAAACAGCTTAGTAATGGACAACATGCATAGCGTAAAAAATACAATAGGATTTGTAAACAAAGTTAAAAACATTAAAGTACTGCCTAACCATAAACTGATATCTATGGACATAGTGAATTTGTATACGAACATACCCGTGCTAGAGACGATAAATATTCTCGAGAGACTTTTAATCAAGACAAATGTCTTAAAACAGATACAAATTGATGAACTTATATTTTTATTGAAAATTGTTGTGCAACAGAATTACTTTACACATGACAATAAGTTTTTTATCCAGGAAAATGGGCTGGCCATGGGTTCACCGGTGAGTGGAATTTTAGCGGAGATTTATATGAATCATTATGAGAACAAGTATATACTATCTGACCAAAACAAGTTATACAATAAAATCATCTCATACACACGGTACGTAGACGACACATTTTTAATTTTTGGTGGTACTCTTAGACAGATAGACGGATTGCTTACTTTTTTGAACGGCATAAACAGTAATATTAAATTCACTATGGAAGTAGAACATAACAATATGTTGAATTTCCTGGACGTAACCACATATAAACGTAATAACCTCCTTAGCTTTAAAATATATAGAAAGCCAACAACAACTGATATAGCCATACATGCTAGTTCCAATCATCCTTATACACATAAAATGGCAACTTTTAACGCACTGGCACATAGATTGACAAATATACCGATGGACATAGAAGACTATAACGATGAAATTAATATAATAAAACATATAGCGATAGTGAATGGTTACAATAGTAAAATCATTGATAAAATAATATATAAACACGCTAATAAATTAAAACGATTGGACAAAGTTAAAGATAAAACCCAATATGTTTCTGCTAGATATACAAACATACTACCTAATACACTACATAATGAATTAAAAAAGCTAGGGATTATTGTCTCATTCAGGACCACGAACAAATTAACAAATATACTTAAGCCTAATACCAAAGCATTACTAGAGGATTGTTCTGGCGTTTATAGAATCCGGTGTAATGAATGCGATAAAATCTATATAGGCCAGACGGGGAGAAAATTTTCCGAGAGATTTAAAGAACATTTACCTAAGAAGTTCCCCAATAATAATGTATCGCATTACGCACAACATCTAATAAACGAAAATCATACATACACTGGATTTAAAGAGAATTTGGAACCTTTACATATAGGTAAAAAGGGTCAACTACTTGATGCTTTAGAGGAATTTGAAATATACAAGGCCTTAAGGAGAAATAAAAATCAGGTACTTAATGAACAGTTATCATTCAAATCAAATAAACTATATGACACAGCTATGAAAACAAACCGTGAATAGCGTGTACGGATCAGTTGAAAGTCGGACTTCGGCCAGTGCACTGGTTCGTTTGTAGCGTGTTCCGATACAGATTTAATGTTCAATGTTAATTTATTTAAGTGTGTTATGTGTTTGTGTCGTTGTGAATTTTTAACGAAACCCTAATAATAGGGTAGATTTGCTTTTACCTGAAGATGGGGATATAAGCCCTGAAACATGTAGTAATTAAAAAGAAAACGAAGATCACTTAGTGGATAAAATAAGGTAATTATTTATTTAATCATATACAGTGATCTGGAGACCAACGGTAACTATGTATATCGAAGCTGATCAAGCAAAAGTGGTCTATAAATATAAAAACCTTAAAACCAAGATATTGAAAGCAAACCTCAATATCAGGTTTATCAAGAGATGTTTGAGACAAGACATAACGCCTAAATTTGCTATTATAAAAATAAGAAACACATCAATAGCAGCATCTAACACTAAAATTAAAGCACAGAAAGTTTGGCTTAAGGAAGAAATTAAGGCTTTGTACAAAAAGAAAAATTATCTGAACAAGTTGTTATTTAATGCGCATTTGAAGGTCCTGAACTCGATACACCCGATCATAATTAACGAAGTTTTAGAAGTTATTCACAGACAGATAAGGAACATTGCTATCTCGATTGTATCAAGACACAACAAGAAATATGATAAATTGAACCGCGAGCAAAACAAAGCAGATAACATAATTTGTAAACACAAATTTTATAAGCGTGTAGATAACCTCACGAACATTGAACTATCTAATGAAGAATGTAGTTTATTATCTAAGGGTTTACAACATAATTTATCTGATTATGGAAAAGACATGTTAATAAGAGAAGTTGTAAATGCAGAAGCTGTAATTAAACAAATAAAAAACCAGGAAATTCAGAATGATACACGGGTAGCTATCAACTATAAATTAAATCGTATATTACAGTCGGGTAGGACGCATAACATGAGACCTAGTAATGAAATTAAAATCGCAAAGAACATCAAACGCAAATTAGAAAATTTTGACGCAATGATAACTAAGGCTGATAAAGGTAGTACAGTAGTTATCATCAATAAAACTGAATACACACAAAAATGCTATGATTTTATAAATGAAAATAATATTAAGACCCTAAATAATGACCCCACCATTAAATATACAAAAGCCATAAACTCAGCGGTGAATAAATGTGTTAATTTATTCGATGCTCAAACTAGACGACGTATCAAAAATATAAATCCGAAAGCGCCTACTTTCAGAGGACTACCAAAGTTACACAAACCTAATATACCAATACGTCCTTTAATAAATCATACAACTGCCCCAAGCTATAATGTAGCCAAAAAGCTACAAATAATCATCAAAAACAGCTTAGTAATGGACAACATGCATAGCGTAAAAAATACAATAGGATTTGTAAACAAAGTTAAAAACATTAAAGTACTGCCTAACCATAAACTGATATCTATGGACATAGTGAATTTGTATACGAACATACCCGTGCTAGAGACGATAAATATTCTCGAGAGACTTTTAATCAAGACAAATGTCTTAAAACAGATACAAATTGATGAACTTATATTTTTATTGAAAATTGTTGTGCAACAGAATTACTTTACACATGACAATAAGTTTTTTATCCAGGAAAATGGGCTGGCCATGGGTTCACCGGTGAGTGGAATTTTAGCGGAGATTTATATGAATCATTATGAGAACAAGTATATACTATCTGACCAAAACAAGTTATACAATAAAATCATCTCATACACACGGTACGTAGACGACACATTTTTAATTTTTGGTGGTACTCTTAGACAGATAGACGGATTGCTTACTTTTTTGAACGGCATAAACAGTAATATTAAATTCACTATGGAAGTAGAACATAACAATATGTTGAATTTCCTGGACGTAACCACATATAAACGTAATAACCTCCTTAGCTTTAAAATATATAGAAAGCCAACAACAACTGATATAGCCATACATGCTAGTTCCAATCATCCTTATACACATAAAATGGCAACTTTTAACGCACTGGCACATAGATTGACAAATATACCGATGGACATAGAAGACTATAACGATGAAATTAATATAATAAAACATATAGCGATAGTGAATGGTTACAATAGTAAAATCATTGATAAAATAATATATAAACACGCTAATAAATTAAAACGATTGGACAAAGTTAAAGATAAAACCCAATATGTTTCTGCTAGATATACAAACATACTACCTAATACACTACATAATGAATTAAAAAAGCTAGGGATTATTGTCTCATTCAGGACCACGAACAAATTAACAAATATACTTAAGCCTAATACCAAAGCATTACTAGAGGATTGTTCTGGCGTTTATAGAATCCGGTGTAATGAATGCGATAAAATCTATATAGGCCAGACGGGGAGAAAATTTTCCGAGAGATTTAAAGAACATTTACCTAAGAAGTTCCCCAATAATAATGTATCGCATTACGCACAACATCTAATAAACGAAAATCATACATACACTGGATTTAAAGAGAATTTGGAACCTTTACATATAGGTAAAAAGGGTCAACTACTTGATGCTTTAGAGGAATTTGAAATATACAAGGCCTTAAGGAGAAATAAAAATCAGGTACTTAATGAACAGTTATCATTCAAATCAAATAAACTATATGACACAGCTATGAAAACAAACCGTGAATAGCGTGTACGGATCAGTTGAAAGTCGGACTTCGGCCAGTGCACTGGTTCGTTTGTAGCGTGTTCCGATACAGATTTAATGTTCAATGTTAATTTATTTAAGTGTGTTATGTGTTTGTGTCGTTGTGAATTTTTAACGAAACCCTAATAATAGGGTAGATTTGCTTTTACCTGAAGATGGGGATATAAGCCCTGAAACATGTAGTAATTAAAAAGAAAACGAAGATCACTTAGTGGATAAAATAAGGTAATTATTTATTTAATCATATACAGTGATCTGGAGACCAACGGTAACTATGTATATCGAAGCTGATCAAGCAAAAGTGGTCTATAAATATAAAAACCTTAAAACCAAGATATTGAAAGCAAACCTCAATATCAGGTTTATCAAGAGATGTTTGAGACAAGACATAACGCCTAAATTTGCTATTATAAAAATAAGAAACACATCAATAGCAGCATCTAACACTAAAATTAAAGCACAGAAAGTTTGGCTTAAGGAAGAAATTAAGGCTTTGTACAAAAAGAAAAATTATCTGAACAAGTTGTTATTTAATGCGCATTTGAAGGTCCTGAACTCGATACACCCGATCATAATTAACGAAGTTTTAGAAGTTATTCACAGACAGATAAGGAACATTGCTATCTCGATTGTATCAAGACACAACAAGAAATATGATAAATTGAACCGCGAGCAAAACAAAGCAGATAACATAATTTGTAAACACAAATTTTATAAGCGTGTAGATAACCTCACGAACATTGAACTATCTAATGAAGAATGTAGTTTATTATCTAAGGGTTTACAACATAATTTATCTGATTATGGAAAAGACATGTTAATAAGAGAAGTTGTAAATGCAGAAGCTGTAATTAAACAAATAAAAAACCAGGAAATTCAGAATGATACACGGGTAGCTATCAACTATAAATTAAATCGTATATTACAGTCGGGTAGGACGCATAACATGAGACCTAGTAATGAAATTAAAATCGCGAAGAACATCAAACGCAAATTAGAAAATTTTGACGCAATGATAACTAAGGCTGATAAAGGTAGTACAGTAGTTATCATCAATAAAACTGAATACACACAAAAATGCTATGATTTTATAAATGAAAATAATATTAAGACCCTAAATAATGACCCCACCATTAAATATACAAAAGCCATAAACTCAGCGGTGAATAAATGTGTTAATTTATTCGATGCTCAAACTAGACGACGTATCAAAAATATAAATCCGAAAGCGCCTACTTTCAGAGGACTACCAAAGTTACACAAACCTAATATACCAATACGTCCTTTAATAAATCATACAACTGCCCCAAGCTATAATGTAGCCAAAAAGCTACAAATAATCATCAAAAACAGCTTAGTAATGGACAACATGCATAGCGTAAAAAATACAATAGGATTTGTAAACAAAGTTAAAAACATTAAAGTACTGCCTAACCATAAACTGATATCTATGGACATAGTGAATTTGTATACGAACATACCCGTGCTAGAGACGATAAATATTCTCGAGAGACTTTTAATCAAGACAAATGTCTTAAAACAGATACAAATTGATGAACTTATATTTTTATTGAAAATTGTTGTGCAACAGAATTACTTTACACATGACAATAAGTTTTTTATCCAGGAAAATGGGCTGGCCATGGGTTCACCGGTGAGTGGAATTTTAGCGGAGATTTATATGAATCATTATGAGAACAAGTATATACTATCTGACCAAAACAAGTTATACAATAAAATCATCTCATACACACGGTACGTAGACGACACATTTTTAATTTTTGGTGGTACTCTTAGACAGATAGACGGATTGCTTACTTTTTTGAACGGCATAAACAGTAATATTAAATTCACTATGGAAGTAGAACATAACAATATGTTGAATTTCCTGGACGTAACCACATATAAACGTAATAACCTCCTTAGCTTTAAAATATATAGAAAGCCAACAACAACTGATATAGCCATACATGCTAGTTCCAATCATCCTTATACACATAAAATGGCAACTTTTAACGCACTGGCACATAGATTGACAAATATACCGATGGACATAGAAGACTATAACGATGAAATTAATATAATAAAACATATAGCGATAGTGAATGGTTACAATAGTAAAATCATTGATAAAATAATATATAAACACGCTAATAAATTAAAACGATTGGACAAAGTTAAAGATAAAACCCAATATGTTTCTGCTAGATATACAAACATACTACCTAATACACTACATAATGAATTAAAAAAGCTAGGGATTATTGTCTCATTCAGGACCACGAACAAATTAACAAATATACTTAAGCCTAATACCAAAGCATTACTAGAGGATTGTTCTGGCGTTTATAGAATCCGGTGTAATGAATGCGATAAAATCTATATAGGCCAGACGGGGAGAAAATTTTCCGAGAGATTTAAAGAACATTTACCTAAGAAGTTCCCCAATAATAATGTATCGCATTACGCACAACATCTAATAAACGAAAATCATACATACACTGGATTTAAAGAGAATTTGGAACCTTTACATATAGGTAAAAAGGGTCAACTACTTGATGCTTTAGAGGAATTTGAAATATACAAGGCCTTAAGGAGAAATAAAAATCAGGTACTTAATGAACAGTTATCATTCAAATCAAATAAACTATATGACACAGCTATGAAAACAAACCGTGAATAGCGTGTACGGATCAGTTGAAAGTCGGACTTCGGCCAGTGCACTGGTTCGTTTGTAGCGTGTTCCGATACAGATTTAATGTTCAATGTTAATTTATTTAAGTGTGTTATGTGTTTGTGTCGTTGTGAATTTTTAACGAAACCCTAATAATAGGGTAGATTTGCTTTTACCTGAAGATGGGAATATAAGCCCTGAAACATGTAGTAATTAAAAAGAAAACGAAGATCACTTAGTGGATAAAATAAGGTAATTATTTATTTAATCATTAAAAATTATTTAGTTTACTTTAAATGTGTTAGTCTAAATTATTTCGCCATTACCACGTTCTCATTTCTGTGTTGAAAAAATTCGTCTAACGAAATCGGGGGTTTTCTGAAATTCTATTACAGTCAGATAGCGGGATCTTTTATAAGGGCAAGAGTGTAGAAGGTTTCGATATTTAACCTTTAGAAAAAATATCGTGGCGACCTGGGCAGTTTCAAAAGGCAAGTTTTACGGGGACCATGACGGTAAGTGAATTTCTGGCAGTGGTAAGTATCATTTTATGAAGAGTGTAATATGTAAATAGAAGTGGAAAAGGTGAGTACCTTCACAGCGACGACCCTGCCAGGATGTTCGTATATAAATTTTATAGGAACTAGACCTGTTTTAAAGCACAGAAAATAGGATGTGGTAATGACGAATGTATAAAAATTGTATTGCACATATTTACATAGGTTATGTTCGTGTTGTGATTCACAGTGTGTTAGGGTTTGAGTATAGAAAAATAGTAGTTTCATATATAAAAGTGTTATACAAACGAACTTTAAAAATGTCTATAATACAAAGTAATGATAGTGATTTTGCGTGGGATGAGTGGGAGACAGAATTTTGAGGTGTTGTGGGGGAGATGACAGACGAGGAATGGGGTAATTTAGACGATAGGTTAACACGAATGGAAGAACAAGAGGAAGGAATATTCATAGAAATTAATAAACATAGTGAGATGACCAATGATACAGGTAAGATAGTTGAAGAGATAGTGGTAGAGAATAAGGCAGTAAATAGGTCTAGTGATAATGATGAGAATGTGGGGGTGGTAAATAAAGGTAGAGAGATAGACCAAGTTAACAAAAATAAAGTCGATCAGGTGACAGACAATGAGGTAAGTAACAATGAAATGAGTGAATCTAATTATAAGACACAGATGATCAAGTCCCTTGACCATAGCTGACTTGAAATTGGTACATATTAGAAATTCAATTGGGGGGTGACAATTAGAGGAAATCTTCCGGCACTATGAAACAGCGGCTGCCACTCTGCCCGCTTGGGGGTAGCAAAGACAGGTGGTAGACCCGCATTAAGGGTATATAATTATATAACAAGAATATGTTGATATTCAACAATGTTTATTTATAATAGCGGAAGCAAAGACGCGGAGAGGGAAGACCTGCTCCAAAATATACAGTCTTTGTTGAAGCGCAAGGGCGCCACAGTCCTCCATAATTTGAAATAGTGCGTGTGGCCGGGAGGTGGCTCAGAGGAGCCACGAATGTAAATTTTATAACAGAAAAATTTTTTATTCAAATTTTGATCAAATAAAAATGCTTGTGCTCTGTTCAATTAACTAGCTGCTCAGATATTTAATATGAGGTGTTCATTACATGCTTTAATTTTAAATAGTTTGATAAAATGAGTAATAAAAGATAGTTGTTGGGTGATAAATAGTTAGTGGGACACGCAGATCTGTCCAAGTTGAAGTCAAAGTCAAAATTGAAATAGTAGAGATAAATATGATGTAATGTTGTTTTGAAGTAATATGTGTTGTAGTATTTTGAGAAGTATTGATATTGACACAGTAGTGGTGGAGAATAATAGTAGAGTTTTTTGAGTGACATATATTGATGTTTATAATTATTGATGTTATTTTGTTGTAGTTGTAGTAAGGTAATGAGATTGAGATTTTTTGGGGATGGCAATTTTGTAGTAGTGGGTAGTGTATTGGGGGAGTCCGCAACAAAATGAGATGTTGGGACGGGAATCGGTATCGATTTGAGTGAGGAGGGGCCGCCTTAGGTAGAATCCAGGGGCCAAATAAGGGAATTGAGTTTTTTGGGTGGGGGAAACACATATCCTATGTACAAAGGGTTAGAGAGTATTTTTTTTTATATGTAGAGAGAAGGTGGCGATTTGAGTTTAATGATAAGTTGGGGTTAGAGTGTTTTGGTAGATGTTTTTTAATAGAGATGGGTGTCATGTTAGTAACAGTTGTTAGTGGTTAGAGTCAGAGGGAGAGATAAAGTTGATATATGTATACAGATCTAGTACAGTCAATGAGAATAAATAATTTACATCACCCACAATAAGGGAGAATCAGATTGTTAAATAAAGAGAGAGATTTATGATAAGGAATATAAAATTTTCATTTTTTAAACCAGTGACAGAATTTTGATAAAATTTGAAAATAATGTAAAATTAAGAATTGTTTATTTTAAATAATTTAAATGTCAATTTGATTATTTATATTAATATTTTGTTTATTTTAAATGTTTTATTTTGTTGTTTTGTGTTTCAAATTAGATGTTACAGATGCTGAATGTGTTTCAGATAGAACTAATACATAACATATGTAGGTCAAGGGTCTTGGACTTGACCTAGTTTCGATCAGCTGATGAGGTCATACACCTACTAAGCTTGTATAGTAGGAAGCCAATTTGATTTGTTTATTTAATCAATTTAAACCAATTTTCAAATAATGTCTAAATATGAAGGAAACATTTAAATAAATTTAAATTTTTTTGAATTTTAAAATTTTTGGAAATTTTAATTTTTTGAAGAAAAAAAAAACTTGATTTTTCGCCTGCCAGCAAATGAATATTTTAAGTGTTGATTCTTTTATTATTTGTGTATTAACCATGTGTATTTTATGGATTTATTTTGTATTGCATTGTATTGTTGGAATCTAAGTATTTACATGTTAGAGTAAGTATATGTTTTGATTAGGAGAAAGGTTTAAATTAATGCATTTTAAGTAAAAAACAGAAAAAAAAGAGAGGAAGAGAATTTTTTTGATAAAATATTATTTTGAATTTTGATTTTTTTAAATTTTTCATAAATTTTAAAAGAATTTTTTCAATTTTACAATGGGGTATGTCAACATGTAATGTGAGTGTGTGAGCCCAGTATCTGCTAAAGGCAGCCCAGCTTGCATAAGAGGGGAACCATATCGGTGGAGGATCTGGAATAAGTTACGCCAGGGATCGAGGAGTTTTTGGGGGTAGCATGTTAGAAGGGGAGGTGCGCTGTGGTTCGAGTCTGTTCGATTTCTCGGTGTTGGGATCTCTTACGGAGAAGTCCAGTGATCTCGTTCAGATGAGTCCATAGTCACCAAGCCAGAGGGGTAGTGTACCCATGTAGAGTAAGAACAAGAGGGGGTTGTTGGCACCAGATCCTCACCAGTCCTCTTCG
The DNA here is from genome assembly GCA_034769895.1 of Magicicada septendecula. Taxonomy (NCBI): domain Eukaryota; kingdom Metazoa; phylum Arthropoda; class Insecta; order Hemiptera; family Cicadidae; genus Magicicada; species Magicicada septendecula. Next base: position 475,682,343 of record CM068373.1, read on the forward strand.
GGGTTATCGATGAGATTTCTTCTGTTGTGAACAGCAGAATTCTCATCGAGGGGGTATTGTAGCGTGTCAATTTTGGGTGTTTTTATTTTTTACCGTATGGGGTATTTATATTTTTTATTTATTTCGTTTTGGTGCGGGATTTCTAAAATTATTGTGCAACGTTATTTTCTTTATAACAGAACGCATGGCATATGGAACCGTGGTTGGAACAAAGGCGAGACGCAATTAATGTTGTGTCATTCGGCTAAAGAATTCACACCTCCACGAAATTCTAAGAACTCTGTACATGTGTGTCGACGCACGAGCGCCACTATACCAGCAGGCGCTCGCAGGGCCGCGAGCAGTACGAAAACAAGATGGCTAAAGAACAAAACTATTCATCGTTCCTTTAGTTTCCCTCAGGAAACGCTGCTATAGTCCGGCCCACTTTTATGACGTCAGCCAATGCCTAAATGAGATCGTAGGCTATATTGACTAAAAAACTACATGCATGGCATGGAACGAAGTTTCGACGATGAAGAGCAAGGCAGTGCTTTCCGTCGAAAGTATGAGACCATCTCGGCAGTACCTGTTACGTTATCGTTCCTAGTCTACAGTGAGCAGAGACGCCATACAGTGCACGAGAAACCAAGTACAGCTACAGATGCTTATATTTTGGTTCGGGCCCTGTTGGTCGAATTTTCATAGATGTAGTTAATTCAATAAGACCGACCGGGACCCAAGAAAGTCATTAATTCATTACAGTTAGAAATTTGTGGCAGTGGAAAAGTGAAAACAAATTACGTACATGTGAATCGGGGACAAAACACGTGTTCGGCCGGTAACGCGGTAGTGGATGGTTATATCATAACAATAGAGGAATGTGTTAAGTTTAATAAAAATGAGGGGTAAAGTATAAAATGGCATGTGTGTGTGAGTAATGCAGAATGGGCTACCTTAATTAGTACTTAAATATGAACGATAAACATATATTTTATAAACTCGCTTTCTAGTGTCTGTGTTTAATTCATTAAAAATTATTTAGTTTACTTTAAATGTGTTAGTCTAAATTATTTCGCCATTACCACGTTCTCATTTCTGTGTTGAAAAAATTCGTCTAACGAAATCGGGGGTTTTCTGAAATTCTATTACAGTCAGATAGCGGGATCTTTTATAAGGGCAAGAGTGTAGAAGGTTTCGATATTTAACCTTTAGAAAAAATATCGTGGCGACCTGGGCAGTTTCAAAAGGCAAGTTTTACGGGGACCATGACGGTAAGTGAATTTCTGGCAGTGGTAAGTATCATTTTATGATGAGTGTAATATGTAAATAGAAGTGGAAAAGGTGAGTACCTTCACAGCGACGACCCTGCCAGGATGTTCGTATATAAATTTTATAGGAACTAGACCTGTTTTAAAGCACAGAAAATAGGATGTGGTAATGACGAATGTATAAAAATTGTATTGCACATATTTACATAGGTTATGTTCGTGTTGTGATTCACAGTGTGTTAGGGTTTGAGTATAGAAAAATAGTAGTTTCATATATAAAAGTGTTATACAAACGAACTTTAAAAATGTCTATAATACAAAGTAATGATAGTGATTTTGCGTGGGATGAGTGGGAGAAAGAATTTCGAGGTGTTGTGGGGGAGATGACAGACGAGGAATGGGGTAATTTAGACGATAGGTTAACACGAATGGAAGAACAAGAGGAAGGAATATTCGTAGAAATTAATAAACATAGTGAGATGACCAATGATACAGGTAAGATAGTTGAAGAGATAGTGGTAGAGAATAAGGCAGTAAATAGGTCTAGTGATAATGATGAGAATGTGGGGGTGGTAAATAAAGGTAGAGAGATAGACCAAGTTAACAAAAATAAAGTCGATCAGGTGACAGACAATGAGGTAAGTAACAATGAAATGAGTGAATCTAATTATAAGACACAGATGATGAATATGATGATTATGATGTGCAACAAGTTTAATGAACGGTTGGATAAACAAAACGCAATGTTAGAGGACATGATTAGTGATGTCAAGGGATTCAATAATGATATGAAAAAACAAGACGAGAAGCGGGAGGAGGATAGATATCAATTAAAAGAGAGTACGGAAGTTGAGTTAACACAGGTAAGTGGTAGTAATGTCTTGGATAATAGCGAAGAAATAATTAACAAGGTAAGTTACAGTGGTAAAAATGAATTAATAAATAATAGTGATAGAATAATTGAAAATGAGCTATTTAAGAATGATGTAGTGAAAACAAATAGGGATGATGAAGTTTGTGGTGAAGTAGAATTTAATAACGAAATGTTAACGAGTGTTGATGAAATTGAGAGAGAGTGTGATGAAAGGTTAGGGTGGCAAAGTGCAAATTTTCCCCGTGATGTAAGTGGAGTAAGGACTCCGCTAGTAGTGATTTTTGAGGACCGAGTTTCCTCCGTTAATTATGTGGAAGACAAGGTGTCTTCAAGCAGTCCCCTAATTTTTTGTAAACCTGGAAAAGCCAGGAAGTGGTATAGTAAGTTTGTTGTGCCCTTTGCATGGAGTGAAGTGGGTCAGTGGTGTTGTGACAGGTATTGTGATGAAAGTGATTATGAGAGAGAGAAAGAGTTAGAGTGGTTCAAGATAAATAGAGGTTATGTAGAGCTGATAGAGAAGATGGATATTAAGAGAATTATGATAAGTAATGTAGACATACCTTGTGTAGTAGTAGACAAGGATTATATTGATGATAAATATGTACCTGTAGGAAGAATTAGTGTACTTGTAGTGGAGGAATATGATGAGAAAATAACTTACCTGGGTGTAACAACAAATATTCACGGAGGCTGGATAAAAACAAATAATGGTGACAAGTCTTATGAAATAATAAAAGGGAAGATGAATGACATAGAGGTAATGGTTTATGATAAGAATAATAATAATAAATTGGATGTAAATAAAAATCATTTAGTCTATAAATATGTGAGGTATCTTTTTGACGATGGAGGCTAAACCATAAAACAATAAAAGACAGTTAAATATTTTGTTTTAAGGATTTTGACTTGGCTGATTTGAACATGGAAATATGATAACTGAATAAATAATGAATCAGATTTGTAAATAAATATGTGGGAAAGCCAATTGTATGTGTTGTGGTTAAGTGAACAGTGTATGTAGGTAATTAATTGTTGTAATAATAAGATAAATATTTTGCAATTTAAATAAATAAATAGAATGAATTGTGAAAACAGTAATTGACTAATGGTAATTGTTTCGATAACTATATAATTTATATTTTCAGTAATTAATTAAATTAAACCAATTTGATATGCTTAAATATTTTGATTGCTTATTTAAATTTTAATTAATTAAATTTTTTTATGAATTTAATTTATTTTACGAGATGGAAATTTGGTAATGAATGATAAATTGTTGGATTTAAACTAATTTTGTGTAAAATGTTTCAGAGATGATGGTGATTATGTTTTGGGTGTATATCATGTTAAATGGATTGTAAGTAGAAAAGTTTTACAGTATAATCATGTATAATAAAAATGTTTATAGGTGTGATGGAAATGTTAATGCAATAGTGAGACTATTTGAAATAATTGTGTTTAATAAAAACGATAATTAAAAATTTTAATAATAAATGAAAAAATGATATATACTAGTTATTAATAATAAATTTTGGAAATTTTAAGAAAGTCCAGTGGTATAAAGTTATGAATGATTAAATGTTTATTGATGAAAATATTATTAGAATGTATATACAATTTTTTCATTAGTTAGTAAGTTGCTATTGCGGGGGTGGCCTGTGCTCCCGTAGATAGCGAAATGGGTTGGGGGTAACAGTGAGTGTTACCCCCATCGGAGGCCAAAATGGCGAAAATGTGCGGCACACCTTTTTTCGTGTAAATTAAATTTACACACTGCTAAACGACCGTGTCGCACATAATAGTAATGATTGTAACAGGCAGTCAAATTGAAGTTTAGATTTCCCCGACTTTTCGGGCGATTACTGCCTTACCAGCACTAATTGTGGATTTGGCTAGCGGCCAGCTATGGTCATATCAAGTCCCTTGACCATAGCTGACTTGAAATTGGTACATATTAGAAATTCAATTGGGGGGTGACAATTAGAGGAAATCTTCCGGCACTATGAAACAGCGGCTGCCACTCTGCCCGCTTGGGGGTAGCAAAGACAGGTGGTAGACCCGCATTAAGGGTATATAATTATATAACAAGAATATATTGATATTCAACAATGTTTAAATATAATAGCGGAAGCAAAGACGCGGAGAGGGAAGACCTGCTCCAAAATATACAGTCTTTGTTGAAGCGCAAGGGCGCCACAGTCCTCCATAATTTGAAATAGTGCGTGTGGCCGGGAGGTGGCTCAGAGGAGCCACGAATGTAAATTTTATAACAGAAAAATTTTTTATTCAAATTTTGATCAAATAAAAATGCTTGTGCTCTGTTCAATTAACTAGCTGCTCAGATATTTAATATGAGGTGTTCATTACATGCTTTAATTTTAAATGTATTATTTTATTGTTGTAAGTTAGATATAGGTATGTGTTTTCATTATGTATGTGTATTTTAAACTAAGCCAATAATTAAACGTCTGGCAGGCGGGTAACACAAAATGATCAGAATCAGAAAGGGGAAACAATGAGGTGAGAAGTAATGGTAAATAAATAGTTATATATTTCATGTACTTCGTTCAATTTTGAGATTTGTTTTTATTGTATTAGGAGATCAGCTGATCAGCACAAAGATATCACTGGTAAATTAGTTATAAATGTTCTAAGTAATTGATGTTCAAGGTAATGGTTTAATGTATTGCAGGTGTTTTAAAGTAACGGTACAAATAGTTTGATAAAATGAGTAATAAAAGATAGTTGTTGGGTGATAAATAGTTAGTGGGACACGCAGATCTGTCCAAGTTGAAGTCAAAGTCAAAATTGAAATAGTAGAGATAAATATGATGTAATGTTGTTTTGAAGTAATATGTGTTGTAGTATTTTGAGAAGTATTGATATTGACACAGTAGTGGTGGAGAATAATAGTAGAGTTTTTTGAGTGACATATATTGATGTTTATAATTATTGATGTTATTTTGTTGTAGTTGTAGTAAGGTAATGAGATTGAGATTTTTTGGGGATGGCAATTTTGTAGTAGTGGGTAGTGTATTGGGGGAGTCCGCAACAAAATGAGATGTTGGGACGGGAATCGGTATCGATTTGAGTGAGGAGGGGCCGCCTTAGGTAGAATCCAGGGGCCAAATAAGGGAATTGAGTTTTTTGGGTGGGGGAAACACATATCCTATGTACAAAGGGTTAGAGAGTATTTTTTTTATATGTAGAGAGAAGGTGGCGATTTGAGTTTAATGATAAGTTGGGGTTAGAGTGTTTTGGTAGATGTTTTTTAATAGAGATGGGTGTCATGTTAGTAACAGTTGTTAGTGGTTAGAGTCAGAGGGAGAGATAAAGTTGATATATGTATACAGATCTAGTACAGTCAATGAGAATAAATAATTTACATCACCCACAATAAGGGAGAATCAGATTGTTAAATAAAGAGAGAGATTTATGATAAGGAATATAAAATTTTCATTTTTTAAACCAGTGACAGAATTTTGATAAAATTTGAAAATAATGTAAAATTAAGAATTGTTTATTTTAAATAATTTAAATGTCAATTTGATTATTTATATTAATATTTTGTTTATTTTAAATGTTTTATTTTGTTGTTTTGTGTTTCAAATTAGATGTTACAGATGCTGAATGTGTTTCAGATAGAACTAATACATAACATATGTAGGTCAAGGGTCTTGGACTTGACCTAGTTTCGATCAGCTGATGAGGTCATACACCTACTAAGCTTGTATAGTAGGAAGCCAATTTGATTTGTTTATTTAATCAATTTAAACCAATTTTCAAATAATGTCTAAATATGAAGGAAACATTTAAATAAATTTAAATTTTTTTGAATTTTAAAATTTTTGGAAATTTTAATTTTTTGAAGAAAAAAAAAACTTGATTTTTCGCCTGCCAGCGAATGAATATTTTAAGTGTTGATTCTTTTATTATTTGTGTATTAACCATGTGTATTTTATGGATTTATTTTGTATTGCATTGTATTGTTGGAATCTAAGTATTTACATGTTAGAGTAAGTATATGTTTTGATTAGGAGAAAGGTTTAAATTAATGCATTTTAAGTAAAAAACAGAAAAAAAAGAGAAGGAAGAGAATTTTTTTGATAAAATATTATTTTGAATTTTGATTTTTTTAAATTTTTCATAAATTTTAAAAGAATTTTTTCAATTTTACAATGGGGTATGTCAACATGTAATGTGAGTGTGTGAGCCCAGTATCTGCTAAAGGCAGCCCAGCTTGCATAAGAGGGGAACCATATCGGTGGAGGATCTGGAATAAGTTACGCCAGGGATCGAGGAGTTTTTGGGGGTAGCATGTTAGAAGGGGAGGTGCGCTGTGGTTCGAGTCTGTTCGATTTCTCGGTGTTGGGATCTCTTACAGAGAAGTCCAGTGATCTCGTTCAGATGAGTCCATAGTCACCAAGCCAGAGGGGTAGTGTACCCATGTAGAGTAAGAACAAGAGGGGGTTGTTGGCACCAGATCCTCACCAGTCCTCTTCGGGGTTATCGATGAGATTTCTTCTGTTGTGAACAGCAGAATTCTCATCGAGGGGGTATTGTAGCGTGTCAATTTTGGGTGTTTTTATTTTTTACCGTATGGGGTATTTATATTTTTTATTTATTTTGTTTTGGTGCGGGATTTCTAAAATTATTGTGCAACGTTATTTTCTTTATAACAGAACGCATGGCATATGGAACCGTGGTTGGAACAAAGGCGAGACGCAATTAATGTTGTGTCATTCGGCTAAAGAATTCGCACCTCCACGAAATTCTAAGAACTCTGTACATGTGTGTCGACGCACGAGCGCCACTATACCAGCAGGCGCTCGCAGGGCCGCGAGCAGTACGAAAACAAGATGGCTAAAGAACAAAACTATTCATCGTTCCTTTAGTTTCCCTCAGGAAACGCTGCTATAGTCCGGCCCACTTTTATGACGTCAGCCAATGCCTAAATGAGATCGTAGGCTATATTGACTAAAAAACTACATGCATGGCATGGAACGAAGTTTCGACGATGAAGAGCAAGGCAGTGCTTTCCGTCGAAAGTATGAGACCATCTCGGCAGTACCTGTTACGTTATCGTTCCTAGTCTACAGTGAGCAGAGACGCCATACAGTGCACGAGAAACCAAGTACAGCTACAGATGCTTATATTTTGGTTCGGGCCCTGTTGGTCGAATTTTCATAGATGTAGTTAATTCAATAAGACCGACCGGGACCCAAGAAAGTCATTAATTCATTACAGTTAGAAATTTGTGGCAGTGGAAAAGTGAAAACAAATTACGTACATGTGAATCGGGGACAAAACATGTGTTCGGCCGGTAACGCGGTAGTGGATGGTTATATCATAACAATAGAGGAATGTGTTAAGTTTAATAAAAATGAGGGGTAAAGTATAAAATGGCATGTGTGTGTGAGTAATGCAGAATGGGCTACCTTAATTAGTACTTAAATATGAACGATAAACATATATTTTATAAACTCGCTTTCTAGTGTCTGTGTTTAATTCATTAAAAATTATTTAGTTTACTTTAAATGTGTTAGTCTAAATTATTTCGCCATTACCACGTTCTCATTTCTGTGTTGAAAAAATTCGTCTAACGAAATCGGGGGTTTTCTGAAATTCTATTACAGTCAGATAGCGGGATCTTTTATAAGGGCAAGAGTGTAGAAGGTTTCGATATTTAACCTTTAGAAAAAATATCGTGGCGACCTGGGCAGTTTCAAAAGGCAAGTTTTACGGGGACCATGACGGTAAGTGAATTTCTGGCAGTGGTAAGTATCATTTTATGATGAGTGTAATATGTAAATAGAAGTGGAAAAGGTGAGTACCTTCACAGCGACGACCCTGCCAGGATGTTCGTATATAAATTTTATAGGAACTAGACCTGTTTTAAAGCACAGAAAATAGGATGTGGTAATGACGAATGTATAAAAATTGTATTGCACATATTTACATAGGTTATGTTCGTGTTGTGATTCACAGTGTGTTAGGGTTTGAGTATAGAAAAATAGTAGTTTCATATATAAAAGTGTTATACAAACGAACTTTAAAAATGTCTATAATACAAAGTAATGATAGTGATTTTGCGTGGGATGAGTGGGAGAAAGAATTTCGAGGTGTTGTGGGGGAGATGACAGACGAGGAATGGGGTAATTTAGACGATAGGTTAACACGAATGGAAGAACAAGAGGAAGGAATATTCGTAGAAATTAATAAACATAGTGAGATGACCAATGATACAGGTAAGATAGTTGAAGAGATAGTGGTAGAGAATAAGGCAGTAAATAGGTCTAGTGATAATGATGAGAATGTGGGGGTGGTAAATAAAGGTAGAGAGATAGACCAAGTTAACAAAAATAAAGTCGATCAGGTGACAGACAATGAGGTAAGTAACAATGAAATGAGTGAATCTAATTATAAGACACAGATGATGAATATGATGATTATGATGTGCAACAAGTTTAATGAACGGTTGGATAAACAAAACGCAATGTTAGAGGACATGATTAGTGATGTCAAGGGATTCAATAATGATATGAAAAAACAAGACGAGAAGCGGGAGGAGGATAGATATCAATTAAAAGAGAGTACGGAAGTTGAGTTAACACAGGTAAGTGGTAATAATGTCTTGGATAATAGCGAAGAAATAATTAACAAGGTAAGTTACAGTGGTAAAAATGAATTAATAAATAATAGTGATAGAATAATTGAAAATGAGCTATTTAAGAATGATGTAGTGAAAACAAATAGGGATGATGAAGTTTGTGGTGAAGTAGAATTTAATAACGAAATGTTAACGAGTGTTGATGAAATTGAGAGAGAGTGTGATGAAAGGTTAGGGTGGCAAAGGGCAAATTTTCCCCGTGATGTAAGTGGAGTAAGGACTCCGCTAGTAGTGATTTTTGAGGACAGAGTTTCCTCCGTTAATTATGTGGAAGACAAGGTGTCTTCAAGGAGTCCCCTAATTTTTTGTAAACCTGGAAAAGCCAGGAAGTGGTATAGTAAGTTTGTTGTGCCCTTTGCATGGAGTGAAGTGGGTCAGTGGTGTTGTGACAGGTATTGTGATGAAAGTGATTATGAGAGAGAGAAAGAGTTAGAGTGGTTCAAGATAAATAGAGGTTATGTAGAGCTGATAGAGAAGATGGATATTAAGAGAATTATGATAAGTAATGTAGACATACCTTGTGTAGTAGTAGACAAGGATTATATTGATGATAAATATGTACCTGTAGGAAGAATTAGTGTACTTGTAGTGGAGGAATATGATGAGAAAATAACTTACCTGGGTGTAACAACAAATATTCACGGAGGCTGGATAAAAACAAATAATGGTGACAAGTCTTATGAAATAATAAAAGGGAAGATGAATGACATAGAGGTAATGGTTTATGATAAGAATAATAATAATAAATTGGATGTAAATAAAAATCATTTAGTCTATAAATATGTGAGGTATCTTTTTGACGATGGAGGCTAAACCATAAAACAATAAAAGACAGTTAAATATTTTGTTTTAAGGATTTTGACTTGGCTGATTTGAACATGGAAATATGATAACTGAATAAATAATGAATCAGATTTGTAAATAAATATGTGGGAAAGCCAATTGTATGTGTTGTGGTTAAGTGAACAGTGTATGTAGGTAATTAATTGTTGTAATAATAAGATAAATATTTTGCAATTTAAATAAATAAATAGAATGAATTGTGAAAACAGTAATTGACTAATGGTAATTGTTTCGATAACTATATAATTTATATTTTCAGTAATTAATTAAATTAAACCAATTTGATATGCTTAAATATTTTGATTGCTTATTTAAATTTTAATTAATTAAATTTTTTTATGAATTTAATTTATTTTACGAGATGGAAATTTGGTAATGAATGATAAATTGTTGGATTTAAACTAATTTTGTGTAAAATGTTTCAGAGATGATGGTGATTATGTTTTGGGTGTATATCATGTTAAATGGATTGTAAGTAGAAAAGTTTTACAGTATAATCATGTATAATAAAAATGTTTATAGGTGTGATGGAAATGTTAATGCAATAGTGAGACTATTTGAAATAATTGTGTTTAATAAAAACGATAATTAAAAATTTTAATAATAAATGAAAAAATGATATATACTAGTTATTAATAATAAATTTTGGAAATTTTAAGAAAGTCCAGTGGTATAAAGTTATGAATGATTAAATGTTTATTGATGAAAATATTATTAGAATGTATATACAATTTTTTCATTAGTTAGTAAGTTGCTATTGCGGGGGTGGCCTGTGCTCCCGTAGATAGCGAAATGGGTTGGGGGTAACAGTGAGTGTTACCCCCATCGGAGGCGAAAATGGCGAAAATGTGCGGCACACCTTTTTTCGTGTAAATTAAATTTACACACTGCTAAACGACCGTGTCGCACATAATAGTAATGATTGTAACAGGCAGTCAAATTGAAGTTTAGATTTCCCCGACTTTTCGGGCGATTACTGCCTTACCAGCACTAATTGTGGATTTGGCTAGCGGCCAGCTATGGTCATATCAAGTCCCTTGACCATAGCTGACTTGAAATTGGTACATATTAGAAATTCAATTGGGGGGTGACAATTAGAGGAAATCTTCCGGCACTATGAAACAGCGGCTGCCACTCTGCCCGCTTGGGGGTAGCAAAGACAGGTGGTAGACCCGCATTAAGGGTATATAATTATATAACAAGAATATGTTGATATTCAACAATGTTTAAATATAATAGCGGAAGCAAAGACGCGGAGAGGGAAGACCTGCTCCAAAATATACAGTCTTTGTTGAAGCGCAAGGGCGCCACAGTCCTCCATAATTTGAAATAGTGCGTGTGGCCGGGAGGTGGCTCAGAGGAGCCACGAATGTAAATTTTATAACAGAAAAATTTTTTATTCAAATTTTGATCAAATAAAAATGCTTGTGCTCTGTTCAATTAACTAGCTGCTCAGATATTTAATATGAGGTGTTCATTACATGCTTTAATTTTAAATGTATTATTTTATTGTTGTAAGTTAGATATAGGTATGTGTTTTCATTATGTATGTGTATTTTAAACTAAGCCAATAATTAAACGTCTGGCAGGCGGGTAACACAAAATGATCAGAATCAGAAAGGGGAAACAATGAGGTGAGAAGTAATGGTAAATAAATAGTTATATATTTCATGTACTTCGTTCAATTTTGAGATTTGTTTTTATTGTATTAGGAGATCAGCTGATCAGCACAAAGATATCACTGGTAAATTAGTTATAAATGTTCTAAGTAATTGATGTTCAAGGTAATGGTTTAATGTATTGCAGGTGTTTTAAAGTAACGGTACAAATAGTTTGATAAAATGAGTAATAAAAGATAGTTGTTGGGTGATAAATAGTTAGTGGGACACGCAGATCTGTCCAAGTTGAAGTCAAAGTCAAAATTGAAATAGTAGAGATAAATATGATGTAATGTTGTTTTGAAGTAATATGTGTTGTAGTATTTTGAGAAGTATTGATATTGACACAGTAGTGGTGGAGAATAATAGTAGAGTTTTTTGAGTGACATATATTGATGTTTATAATTATTGATGTTATTTTGTTGTAGTTGTAGTAAGGTAATGAGATTGAGATTTTTTGGGGATGGCAATTTTGTAGTAGTGGGTAGTGTATTGGGGGAGTCCGCAACAAAATGAGATGTTGGGACGGGAATCGGTATCGATTTGAGTGAGGAGGGGCCGCCTTAGGTAGAATCCAGGGGCCAAATAAGGGAATTGAGTTTTTTGGGTGGGGGAAACACATATCCTATGTACAAAGGGTTAGAGAGTATTTTTTTTATATGTAGAGAGAAGGTGGCGATTTGAGTTTAATGATAAGTTGGGGTTAGAGTGTTTTGGTAGATGTTTTTTAATAGAGATGGGTGTCATGTTAGTAACAGTTGTTAGTGGTTAGAGTCAGAGGGAGAGATAAAGTTGATATATGTATACAGATCTAGTACAGTCAATGAGAATAAATAATTTACATCACCCACAATAAGGGAGAATCAGATTGTTAAATAAAGAGAGAGATTTATGATAAGGAATATAAAATTTTCATTTTTTAAACCAGTGACAGAATTTTGATAAAATTTGAAAATAATGTAAAATTAAGAATTGTTTATTTTAAATAATTTAAATGTCAATTTGATTATTTATATTAATATTTTGTTTATTTTAAATGTTTTATTTTGTTGTTTTGTGTTTCAAATTAGATGTTACAGATGCTGAATGTGTTTCAGATAGAACTAATACATAACATATGTAGGTCAAGGGTCTTGGACTTGACCTAGTTTCGATCAGCTGATGAGGTCATACACCTACTAAGCTTGTATAGTAGGAAGCCAATTTGATTTGTTTATTTAATCAATTTAAACCAATTTTCAAATAATGTCTAAATATGAAGGAAACATTTAAATAAATTTAAATTTTTTTGAATTTTAAAATTTTTGGAAATTTTAATTTTTTGAAGAAAAAAAAAACTTGATTTTTCGCCTGCCAGCGAATGAATATTTTAAGTGTTGATTCTTTTATTATTTGTGTATTAACCATGTGTATTTTATGGATTTATTTTGTATTGCATTGTATTGTTGGAATCTAAGTATTTACATGTTAGAGTAAGTATATGTTTTGATTAGGAGAAAGGTTTAAATTAATGCATTTTAAGTAAAAAACAGAAAAAAAAGAGAAGGAAGAGAATTTTTTTGATAAAATATTATTTTGAATTTTGATTTTTTTAAATTTTTCATAAATTTTAAAAGAATTTTTTCAATTTTACAATGGGGTATGTCAACATGTAATGTGAGTGTGTGAGCCCAGTATCTGCTAAAGGCAGCCCAGCTTGCATAAGAGGGGAACCATATCGGTGGAGGATCTGGAATAAGTTACGCCAGGGATCGAGGAGTTTTTGGGGGTAGCATGTTAGAAGGGGAGGTGCGCTGTGGTTCGAGTCTGTTCGATTTCTCGGTGTTGGGATCTCTTACAGAGAAGTCCAGTGATCTCGTTCAGATGAGTCCATAGTCACCAAGCCAGAGGGGTAGTGTACCCATGTAGAGTAAGAACAAGAGGGGGTTGTTGGCACCAGATCCTCACCAGTCCTCTTCGGGGTTATCGATGAGATTTCTTCTGTTGTGAACAGCAGAATTCTCATCGAGGGGGTATTGTAGCGTGTCAATTTTGGGTGTTTTTATTTTTTACCGTATGGGGTATTTATATTTTTTATTTATTTTGTTTTGGTGCGGGATTTCTAAAATTATTGTGCAACGTTATTTTCTTTATAACAGAACGCATGGCATATGGAACCGTGGTTGGAACAAAGGCGAGACGCAATTAATGTTGTGTCATTCGGCTAAAGAATTCGCACCTCCACGAAATTCTAAGAACTCTGTACATGTGTGTCGACGCACGAGCGCCACTATACCAGCAGGCGCTCGCAGGGCCGCGAGCAGTACGAAAACAAGATGGCTAAAGAACAAAACTATTCATCGTTCCTTTTAAAGAACAAAACTATTCATCGTTCCTTTAGTTTCCCTCAGGAAACGCTGCTATAGTCCGGCCCACTTTTATGACGTCAGCCAATGCCTAAATGAGATCGTAGGCTATATTGACTAAAAAACTACATGCATGGCATGGAACGAAGTTTCGACGATGAAGAGCAAGGCAGTGCTTTCCGTCGAAAGTATGAGACCATCTCGGCAAGTACCTGTTACGTTATCGTTCCTAGTCTACAGTGAGCAGAGACGCCATACAGTGCACTAGAGAAACCAAGTACAGCTACAGATGCTTATATTTTGGTTCGGGCCCTGTTGGTCGAATTTTCATAGATGTAGTTAATTCAATAAGACCGACCGGGACCCAAGAAAGTCATTAATTCATTACAGTTAGAAATTTGTGGCAGTGGAAAAGTGAAAACAAATTACGTACATGTGAATCGGGGACAAAACATGTGTTCGGAGCCGTTCGGTAACGCGGGTAGTGGATGGTTATATCATAACAATAGAGAATGTGTTAAGTTTAATAAAAATGAGGGGTAATAGTATAAAATGGCATGTGTGTGTGAGTAATGCAGAATGGGCTACCTTAATTAGTACTTAAATATGAACGATAAACATATATTTATAAACTCGCTTTCTAGTGTCTGTGTTTAATTCATTAAAAATTATTTAGTTTACTTTAAATGTGTTAGTCTAAATTATTTCGCCATTACCACGTTCTCATTTCTGTGTTGAAAAAATTCGTCATAACGAAATCGGGGGTTTTCTGAAATTCTATTACAGTCAGATAGCGGGATCTTTTATAAGGGCAAGAGTGTAGAAGGTTTCGATATTTAACCTTTAGAAAAAATATCGTGGCGACCTGGGCAGTTTCAAAAGGCAAGTTTTACGGGGACCATGACGGTAAGTGAATTTCTGGCAGTGGTAAGTATCATTTTATGATGAGTGTAATATGTAAATAGAAGTGGAAAAGGTGAGTACCTTCACAGCGACGACCCTGCCAGGATGTTCGTATATAAATTTTATAGGAACTAGACCTGTTTTAAAGCACAGAAAATAGGATGTGGTAATGACGAATGTATAAAAATTGTATTGCACATATTTACATAGGTTATGTTCGTGTTGTGATTCACAGTGTGTTAGGGTTTGAGTATAGAAAAATAGTAGTTTCATATATAAAAGTGTTATACAAACGAACTTTAAAAATGTCTATAATACAAAGTAATGATAGTGATTTTGCGTGGGATGAGTGGGAGAAAGAATTTCGAGGTGTTGTGGGGGAGATGACAGACGAGGAATGGGTAATTTAGACGATAGGTTAACACGAATGGAAGAACAAGAGGAAGGAATATTCGTCTAGAAATTAATAAACATAGTGAGATGACCAATGATACAGGTAAGATAGTTGAAGAGATAGTGGTAGAGAATAAGGCAGTAAATAGGTCTAGTGATAATGATGAGAATGTGGGGGTGGTAAATAAAGGTAGAGAGATAGACCAAGTTAACAAAAATAAAGTCGATCAGGTGACAGACAATGAGGTAAGTAACAATGAAATGAGTGAATCTAATTATAAGACACAGATGATGAATATGATGATTATGATGTGCAACAAGTTTAATGAACGGTTGGATAAACAAAACGCAATGTTAGAGGACATGATTAGTGATGTCAAGGGATTCAATAATGATATGAAAAAACAAGACGAGAAGCGGGAGGAGGATAGATATCAATTAAAAGAGAGTACGGAAGTTGAGTTAACACAGGTAAGTGGTAATAATGTCTTGGATAATAGCGAAGAAATAATTAACAAGGTAAGTTACAGTGGTAAAAATGAATTAATAAAATATAGTGATTAGAATAATTGAAAATGAGCTATTTAAGAATGATGTAGTGAAAACAAATAGGGATGATGAAGTTTGTGGTGAAGTAGAATTTAATAACGAAATGTTAACGAGTGTTGATGAAATTGAGAGAGAGTGTGATGAAAGGTTAGGGTGGCAAAGGGCAAATTTTCCCCGTGATGTAAGTGGAGTAAGGACTCCGCTAGTAGTGATTTTTGAGGACAGAGTTTCCTCCGTTAATTATGTGGAAGACAAGGTGTCTTCAAGGAGTCCCTAATTTTTTGTAAACCTGGAAAAGCCAGGAAGTGGTATAGTAAGTTTGTTGTGCCCTTTGCATGGAGTGAAGTGGGTCAGTGGTTGTTGTGACAGGTATTGTGATGAAAGTGATTATGAGAGAGAGAAAGAGTTAGAGTGGTTCAAGATAAATAGAGGTTATGTAGAGCTGATAGAGAAGATGGATATTAAGAGAATTATGATAAGTAATGTAGACATACCTTGTGTAGTAGTAGACAAGGATTATATTGATGATAAATATGTACCTGTAGGAAGAATTAGTGTACTTGTAGTGGAGGAATATGATGAGAAAATAACTTACCTGGGTGTAACAACAAATATTCACGGTAGGCTGGATAAAAACAAATAATGGTGACAAGTCTTATGAAATAATAAAAGGGAAGATGAATGACATAGAGGTAATGGTTTATGATAAGAATAATAATAATAAATTGGATGTAAATAAAAATCATTTAGTCTATAAATATGTGAGGTATCTTTTTGACGATGGAGGCTAAACCATAAAACAATAAAAGACAGTTAAATCTTTTGTTTTAAGGATTTTGACTTGGCTGATTTGAACATGGAAATATGATAACTGAATAAATAATGAATCAGATTTGTAAAATAAATATGTGGGAAAGCCAATTGTATGTGTTGTGGTTAAGTGAACAGTGTATGTAGGTAATTAATTGTTGTAATAATAAGATAAATATTTTGCAATTTAAATAAATAAATAGAATGAATTGTGAAAACAGTAATTGACTAATGGTAATTGTTTCGATAACTATATAATTTATAATTTTCAGTAATTAATTAAATTAAACCAATTTGATATGCTTAAATATTTTGATTGCTTATTTAAATTTTAATTAATTAAATTTTTTTATGAATTTAATTCTATTTTACGAGATGGAAATTTGGTAATGAATGATAAATTGTTGGATTTAAACTAATTTTGTGTAAAATGTTTCAGAGATGATGGTGATTATGTTTTGGGTGTATATCATGTTAAATGGATTGTAAGTAGAAAAGTTTTACAGTATAATCATGTATAATAAAAATGTTTATAGGTGTGATGGAAATGTTAATGCAATAGTGAGACTATTTGAAATAATTGTGTTTAATAAAGAACGATAATTAAAAATTTTAATAATAAATGAAAAAATGATATATACTAGTTATTAATAATAAATTTTGGAAATTTTAAGAAAGTCCAGTGGTATAAAGTTATGAATGATTAAATGTTTATTGATGAAAATATTATTAGAATGTATATACAATTTTTTCATTAGTTAGTAAGTTGCTATTGCGGGGGTGGCCTGTGCTCCCGTAGATAGCGAAATGGGGTTGGGGGTAACAGTGAGTGTTACCCCCATCGGAGGCGAAAATGGCGAAAATGTGCCGGCACACCTTTTTTCGTGTAAATTAAATTTACACACTGCTAAACGACCGTGTCGCACATAATAGGTAATGATTGTAACAGGCAGTCAAATTGAAGTTTAGATTTCCCCGACTTTTCGGGCGATTACTGCCTTACCAGCACTAATTGTGGATTTGGCTAGCGGCCAGCTATGGTCATATCAAGTCCCTTGACCATAGCTGACTTGAAATTGGTACATATTAGAAATTCATTGGGGGGTGACAATTAGAGGAAATCTTCCGGCACTATGAAACAGCGGCTGCCACTCTGCCCGCTTGGGGGTAGCAAAGACAGGTGGTAGACCCGCATTAAGGGTATATAATTATATAACAAGAATATGTTGATATTCAACAATGTTTAAATATAATAGCGGAAGCAAAGACGCGGAGAGGGAAGACCTGCTCCAAAATATACAGTCTTTGTTGAAGCGCAAGGGCGCCACAGTCCTCCATAATTTGAAATAGTGCGTGTGGCCGGGAGGTGGCTCAGAGGAGCCACGAATGTAAATTTTATAACAGAAAAATTTTTTATTCAAATTTTGATCAAATAAAAATGCTTGTGCTCTGTTCAATTAACTAGCTGCTCAGATATTTAATATGAGGTGTTCATTACATGCTTTAATTTTAAATGTATTATTTTATTGTTGTAAGTTAGATAATAGGTATGTGTTTTCATTATGTATGTGTATTTTAAACTAAGCCAATAATTAAACGTCTGGCAGAGCGGGTAACACAAAATGATCAGAATCAGAAAGGGGAAACAATGAGGTGAGAAGTAATGGTAAATAAATAGTTATATATTTTCATGTACTTCGTTCAATTTTGAGATTTGTTTTTATTGTATTAGGAGATCAGCTGATCAGCACAAAGATATCACTGGTAAATTAGTTATAAATGTTCTAAGTAATTGATGTTCAAGGTAATGGTTTAATGTATTGCAGGTGTTTTAAAGTAACGGTACAAATAGTTGATAAAATGAGTAATAAAAGATAGTTGTTGGGTGATAAATAGTTAGTGGGACACGCAGATCTGTCCAAGTTGAAGTCAAAGTCAAAATTGAAATAGTAGAGATAAATATGATGTAATGTTGTTTTGAAGTAATATGTGTTGTAGTATTTTGAGAAGTATTGATATTGACACAGTAGTGGTGGAGAATAATAGTAGAGTTTTTTGAGTGACATATATTGATGTTTATAATTATTGATGTTATTTTGTTGTAGTTGTAGTAAGGTAATGAGATTGAGATTTTTTGGGGATGGCAATTTTGTAGTAGTGGGTAGTGTATTGGGGGAGTCCGCAACAAAATGAGATGTTGGGACGGGAATCGGTATCGATTTGAGTGAGGAGGGGGCCGCCTTAGGTAGAATCCAGGGCCAAATAAGGGAATTGAGTTTTTTGGGTGGGGGAAACACATATCCTATGTACAAAAGGGTGTAGAGAGTATTTTTTTTATATGTAGAGAGAAGGTGGCGATTTGAGTTTAATGATAAGTTGGGTTAGAGTGTTTTGGTAGATGTTTTTTAATAGAGATGGGTGTCATGTTAGTAACAGTTGTTAGTGGTTAGAGTCAGAGGGAGAGATAAAGTTGATATATGTATACCAGATCTAGTACAGTCAATGAGAGAATAAATAATTTACAATCACCCACAATAAGGGAGAATCAGATTGTTAAATAAAGAGAGAGATTTATGATAAGGAATATAAAATTTTCATTTTTTAAACCAGTGACAGAATTTTGATAAAATTTGAAAATATATGTAAAATTAAGAATTGTTTATTTTAAATAATTTAAATGTCAATTTGATTATTTATATTAATATTTTGTTTATTTTAAATGTTTTATTTTGTTGTTTTGTGTTTCAAATTAGATGTTACAGATGCTGAATGTGTTTCAGATAGAACTAATACATAACATATGTAGGTCAAGGGTCTTGGACTTGACCTAGTTTCGATCAGCTGATGAGGTCATACACCTACTAAGCTTGTATAGTAGGAAGCCAATTTGATTTGTTTATTTAATCAATTTAAACCAATTTTCAAATAATGTCTAAATATGAAGGAAACATTTAAATAAATTTAAATTTTTTTGAATTTAAAATTTTTGGAAATTTTAATATTTTGAAGAAAAAAAAAAACTTGATTTTTCGCCTGCCAGCGAATGAATATTTTAAGTGTTGATTCTTTTATTATTTGTGTATTAACCATGTGTATTTTATGGATTTAATTTTGTATTGCATTGTATTGTTGGAATCTAAGTATTTACATGTTAGAGTAAGTATATGTTTTGATTAGGAGAAAGGTTTAAATTAATGCATTTTAAGTAAAAAACAGAAAAAAAGAGAAGGATAGAGAATTTTTTTGATAAAATATTATTTTGAATTTTGATTTTTTTAATTTTTCATAAATTTTAAAAAGAATTTTTTCAATTTTACAATGGGGTATGTCAACATGTAATGTGAGTGTGTGAGCCCAGTATCTGCTAAAGGCAGCCCAGCTTGCATAAGAGGGGAACCATATCGGTGGAGGATCTGGAATAAGTTACGCCAGGGATCGAGGAGTTTTTGGGGGTAGCATGTTAGAAGGGGAGGTGCGCTGTGGTTCGACTCTGTTCGATTTCTCGGTGTTGGGATCTCTTACGGAGAAGTCAGTGATCTCGTTCAGATGAGTCCATAGTCACCAAGCCAGAGGGGTAGTGTACCCATGTAGAGTAAGAACAAGAGGGGGTTGTTGGCACCAGATCCTCACCAGTCCTCTTCGGGGTTATCGATGAGATTTCTTCTGTTAGTGAACAGCAGAATCTCTCGAGGGGGCATTGTAGCGTGGTCAATTTTGGGTGTTTTTATTTTTTACCGTATGGGGTATTTATATTTTTTATTTATTTCGTTTTGGTGCGGGATTTCTAAAATTATTGTGCAACGTTATTTTCTTTATAACAGAACGCATGGCATATGGAACCGTGGTTGGAACAAAGGCGAGACGCAATTAATGTTGTGTCATTCGGCCTAAAGAATTCGCACCTCCACGAAATTCTAAGAACTCTGTACATGTGTGTCGACTGCACGCGCTCTACTAGAGAGCGCCACTATACCAGCAGGCGCTCGCAGGCCTAGCGAGCAGTATGAAAAACAAGATGGCTAAGAACAAAACTATTCATCGTTCCTTTAGTTTCCCTCAGAAACGCTGCTATAGTCCGGCCCACTTTCTATGACGTCAGCCAATGCCTAAATGAGATCGTAGGCTATATTGAATAAAAAACTACATGCATGGCATGGAACGAAGTTTCGACGATGAAAGAGCAGGCAGTGCAGTTTCTCGTCGAAAGTATGAGACCATCTCGGCAGTACCTGTTACGTTATCGTTCCTAGTCTACAGTGAGCAGAGACGCCATACAGTGCACGAGAAACCAAGTACAGCTACAGATGCTTATATTTTGGTTCGGGCCCTGTTGGTCGAATTTTCATAGATGTAGTTAATTCAATAAGACCGACCGGGACCCAAGAAAGTCATTAATTCATTACAGTTAGAAATTTGTGGCAGTGGAAAAGTGGAAAACAAATTACGTACATGTGAATCGGGGACAAAACACGTGTTCGGCCGGTAACGCGGTAGTGGATGGTTATATCATAACAATAGAGGAATGTGTTAAGTTTAATAAAAATGAGGGGTAATAGTATAAAATGGCATGTGACGAAGTATTGTTGAGATAAATGCAGAATGGGCTACCTTAATTAGTACTTAAAATATGAACGATAAACATATATTTTATAAACTCGCTTTCTAGTGTCTGTGTTTAATTCATTAAAAAATTATTTAGTTTACTTTAAATGTGTTAGTCTAAATTATTTCGCCATTACCACGTTCTCATTTCTGTGTTGAAAAAATTCGTCTAACGAAATCGGGGGTTTTCTGAAATTCTATTACAGTCAGATAGCGGGATCTTTTATCAAGGGCATCAAGAGTGTAGAAGGTTTCGATATTTAACCTTTAGAAAAAATATCGTGGCGACCTGGGCAGTTTCAAAAGGCAAGTTTTACGGGGACCATGACGGTAAGTGAATTTCTGGCAGTGGTAAGTATCATTTTATGATGAGTGTAATATAGTAAATAGAAGTGGAAAAGGTGAGTACCTTCACAGCGACGACCCTGCCAGGATGTTCGTATATAAATTTTATAGGAACTAGACCTGTTTTAAAGCACAGAAAATAGGATGTGGTAATTGACGAATGTATAAAAATTGATATTGCACATATTTACATAGGTTATGTTCGTGTTGATAGATTCACAGTGTGTTTACCCG